>WIDE01000052.1:0-89688 GCA_015039315.1 Clavulina sp. PMI_390
CCAGATGTCGTTCGAGAGCTGGCAACCCGCCCGTTTGAAATACAAAAAGGCGCTGTTCTCTCGAAGCCGACGATTGATACAGACGACGAGGTGGATACAAATGATGGGGATGATGATTGAGGAAACAAGTTACAGGCAGGCAAATTTGCCCCCATGGGTAGTTGTCGAAATGTTGTTTCCTGGCCTTCGAGCCATAGCGATTCCGATGACAAGTAACACATGTCTCGTTTACCCCTCACAATATTTTAAAATTATCTCGACGCCAAGATTTTCGCTCGCTGAAGTACCAACAAAGACTTGTCGCTGCCCTATTCGAGACACCCTCTCAAGTCGCCTCAATGGGGCTCCAGGTACTGGGGTTTGAAATCGAGTTTCCGCAGCTCACTTCCTAGGGAACTCTTGGAGAGCGGTCGAAAAAGTCGAAATTTTTATAACTTTTGTGAAGCAGCCGCGATCTCTGCCATGCCTTACTCAATAGGGTGACGTCACCAGTTTGTTCATCAAACACCCTCACAATCGCCATGACTCATACCTAGGAACATCAAATCTCCGACTTTTGTGTGCTCCGCTAAACACCACCACCATCACCACCACCACGGAACACGTTATTTAAACGTCAGCGCGATTCTCTTAGCTCGCTCCAGGAGGCAGAAGCTTGCAGAGCGACTATTAACTCTCAATTCAATCACCTCCTCGGATGCTCGTTCGCTTCTCATCAGATCTGCTAGAGTTTCAGATGAGCGTTTACAGGAGGTCTCATTGTAAAGCAATGTAAAGCTAGCTGTATGATCCCATCACCCCAACACGTGTTGGCTTCAATAAGACGGTTAGTGACGCAGCGTCCATTTCCGTCCGCAAATCATATCTCCTATCAAACTGACAACAAACCCGTGGAGAACACGAGTAAGTAGCGTGGAGATGCCATGGTGTCATTGTGTCATATCTGCATGGAATATAGGCTTTGCTACGACCGACTTGCTTCCCTCAACCAACCCCCCCCCCCCCCCCAATCAACCGGCGCCAAAACGACTTTCGGGAGGCTAACTTACCTACGGTCAGAGCATCCTAATTTCCTCGACCCAGAAACCAAGGTGCCAAACCCAGAGAATATTAGTCGAGTATCAGTCGAGCACCACCTCCTACAAAGACCGCTTGTACATCAGTCGATCCACCTGTGTAAGATGGCCAAGCAGTCATCAGCTCTATAGTCGAGTGGTAACTAGCTGACTGGTCTACACTCATTAGCTGGCGCGTCACTGTCTCGCCGACTCCCAGATTTGTCTTAAGTGACTTAATCCAAGCAGCGAATCATGCTTCTCAACCAATGGCTCCCCTGGATGGTAATTTCAAATTGAATTTCTTCAAATGCTGATCACTTCACTAACAGGCATGCTTAGGGTTTGGCCCCGTCTGATCCAGAGGTGTGTTTACCCAGCTCCTAATATCTTCAAGATAAATGTATCCTAGCTGATATATGAACTCCTAGACGTCAGACGATGAAGAGTTTGAAATCATTGGTGTTCCAAAACTTCCCCCTCCAATGCTGGAGAAACTGGGGATGAAGTCGCAATTGGATGTGTTGGAGCTCCCTCATAACAAGCAAACTGATTTTTTGAACCGAATTTACGATGTAAGTTGAAAAGATTTCGAAAAAAATAGCATTTAACATTCTCGCCCCCTCCAAGGTTCTGAGAGATCTCTCATTAAGTTCTGTTGTCCGCACCCTAGCTTTGCGGTGTCTCCAGGATTTCTGCTATCACTTCAGTTCTCTACCAACTCCATTCAGGCTTTACGATGTTAAATTCACGCGGGTCTCACCGATGGGACGGGGTGGCGAGGCCACGACTTACCGTGGCCAGATGCCTGGAGAACAAATGAACCTGCCTGGAAAGAAGGTGGAAGTTGTAGTTCGCGAGATGTTTCTGACCGCGGACGAATGGAACAGTCCCGTTGGAAAGGAAGTTGCCAAAGTAAAGCCTTTACTCATATCTAACTTTGCTTCACTATGTCTCACGCGGCCTGCTGGACCTAGCTTGTGCACCGAGAAGCTATCACTCACTCCCAGCTTGATCATTCTAATATCCTTCGTTTCCTGGGGATATATCATGAAACCGACGTCTCACCTCCACTAACTATTGTCTCATATATTCCGGGAGGCTCCCTAGAAGCCTTGCTAATTCCTGAAAAATTGCTGGGGGCACCAAGGTTTCAAAAAATTGTGAGCTGTCGCTAGTTTTCCTCCAGGAGACTGTCGTCTCAACCCGATGTTTTGTGGGAGGAGTAGCTTCGGGGGATTAACGAAGGGGTTAAATACCTCCATTCCCTAGAGACGCCAGTGATCCATGGAGACTTGCACCCTGTGAGTAGGTCAAATCATCCGCCTTCCATCAACTCACTGAGTTGCAAGACATCGGAACTCTTAGGGAAACGTTCTACTTGACAAAAATGACTGTCCGCGCCTCTGTGATTTTGGACAGAGCCGCATTCGCCATGAAGTCACGCGAACGCGCACAAAGCGTCAAGCAGGCGGCAGAGCTCGGTTCCTTGCCCCAGAACTCACCGAAAGCCCAGCAGACCAATTTCGCACCACTTGGCAAAGCGATATCCACTCTTTTGGTATGCTGTTGCTGAACATGTGGACTGGGGAAAGACCGTTCTCGGATGTCGAGCATGAATGGCAAGTTTCCGCGAAGCTGGTTGATGGCAAACGGCCGAAAAGGCCATGTGGTACTTCCATCCAAATCAATCTGGACAAATCGGTCGAAGGGGACTTCTGGAACCTGCTTGTGAAGATGTGGGCTCAAGATCCGATGAAGCGTCCTCCTAGTGGGATGCTATACGAGCGCTTCAGGGAAATGTTTCCCGACAAAGTATAATGCATCACTCTCAGGATTAGCTGCCTAAAATTCTGCTACCAGACAACATTTCTAGAGTTCGGCAAAGTAGATCCAGGATACCGATACTTGGCTCCATCTCCGACGCTGTTCTTTCATTTATATGTCCATCATAGCCATCAAGTACATGAAAGGAGTAATGATCCCAATGTATCGGTCATAATGCTGAGATCATATAGGCTTACGATTCACAGATAATACGTCAAGCCGAGCTCGATCAATCCTTGCGTTCCGTCCCCTTGTTTCTTACCTCTTACCCTCCGGTCTGATTACTGAGTAGACTGGGCGGTTCAACCACTGCGCAATAATTGATTCATGTTCAAGAAACCTTCCTCTACACCTCGAAGCGGAATTGAAGAGCTCGTCGAGAAGCGCAATATTGGGCAAGGTGTCGAACTTAAGTCTAGTGAATATTAAGCGGTTGAAGTCCAAGAGAATGATCACATTAGGTTTAATACTCTAGGGATTACTCTACTCGTAGAATATCGACAATGGGCCTCCGTATCCTCCCCGATGGCACTAGCACGAAGCGCCACAGCACGAGAAATCGCAGAATGAATAACCTGCATAACCCGGTGATACCTATCTGATGGGGTCATATTATCACGTCCGCACAAGCAGGCTGGCTATGGTGAATAGCACATAGATCGGATATGACACGGAACAAACCATTGCTCAAAATCACCGATCCCAAGGGAACTGAAGTACAGCTTTAGAGCCTCTGGCGCGATCTAGCCAGACCCATTCTGTGTTGAGGAGCTAACAGTGATGAGAGTGAGGTTTGCCACAGGTTCGTGACGTCTCCTGGCCCTTGCTACATCCACGGATACATGAAGCAATCGTCTAAACGCCTTGCGATTGTTTACCACCTTAAAGCTACCCGAATCGAATATAGGGAGCAGATCTCTTGGCCAAGGAGTGCCTAGGATGCGTATAAGGTCCTCTTCGGCCCCATTGAGATCATGTGGATCAGCCACATAATAGGCCACATTTAGTAGATGATCAGGTGGTTCTTCCGGCGGCCTAGTAGATTTGCTTGAGACGTGACTTGGCTTAATAGCATCAGAGTCAATATCAGGCTTGTACTGTTGGCTGGCAGCTGAAAAGCCCTCCTTGAACAGCGGCGGACCAGCTCCCAGCGTAATACTGGTAGCATGATCGGTTATTCCCTCCATAGCGGAGCCTCTGGGCACGGAAGTATCCCTCTCATCCCGTTTACGGTCCATATCCTCGCTCTCTGTCCCCCAGGCACTAGAGTTTGAATAAAAATCGGCCGCATCTTCGCTGTCTTCCGGCCATGCTGAGCATGTTGATCCACCGTCACCTTCTTCACTCGCTGACTCCTCTTGCTCAGCGCCTACAGACGAGTCGGTCTCGTAGCCAGGGTCACCATTTGCCACTCCATCGAATGCATGCACAAATGCCTCTTTGCCAGAGGCAAGATGAATTTCGATATGTGCAAGCTTGGGCAACAACCACTCATCAGGATCGATCTCTTCGTTCTCAAACATGGCTAGGGGGAGTTTGGAGATGACCGTCTTCGCAACAGGTTCGCTGAGAAGTCGGATGCGGCGAGTGTGTTTTTCCAATAAGGGGATCGCCCCAGATCGATTGCGCACATCCACGTTAATTACAATACGAAGTACGCTCACCTCGCGGAGGGAGCGCCATGGAATGGACGACATGTTGTCTGTGTCAGAATAGACAGAGCCGAGAATAAGCGTATTGGCGCTCGAGACTCCCTTGAGACTCGACCACAAGGGCGATGCGTGCGAGGTCTGTGCAAGGTGGAGGACTCTGACATTCGGGGCTGATATGCATTCCAAGAATGCATCGTATGGATTGATGTAGAGCGTGTGAAGTTTGGGAAGGGATAAAGGCTCCTCGGTGTAGATGGATGAATCATAAAGATGTGGATGGGGTTTGGTTTGAGCTTTGCCTTGGATTGCCTCGTGAATCTCTAGATGCTGAAGAGACGTCGCGAAGCGTTTGATTAGGCGGACAATGTTAATGCCTGTATAGGCCCAGAGCGTATTCCACTGTGATAATGGGTATTTCAAGGCCAGCACGTTAAGCCGATTGAGATTTGGGGCATCGATAGAGTGGCACACAGGTGAGAAACCATTAATGATGAGCGTGTGTAAGCGTGGAGCTTCTACAAAAGGAGGGATCAAGGCTTCCTAGCAAAAGGAGGAAATGTTAGAGAACGGCAAACATGGACACTTTGGTCTAACTTTACTTACTGAGACATCAAACTCATTTCTGTCGTTGGGGCTAGATAGCGCAAGGAACTGAAGTTGAGGTGCCTGCCTTGTGGCTGCGATCACTACCCCGCCCACGTAGACATCAGAGATAAACGTCTCGAGCAGCGGGAACGTGATCCGCCGCGCGGCGGGCGCCACGCTATATTCCCGCTCCATCATTTCGAGCAAGTCGCCACTCGCATGAGCCATGGACCTAATATGCGCCGTGCGCAGCGTCATGGAAATCGCCTCGAAGACTGCGACCAGGGGCTCGTGCTCTGTGCTGAGTTGTAGGCCGAGCGAGACTTCAGCAAGTGCAGTAGCCTTTCCAAAGAATGGTAAGAAATGTGCCATTGTCCAGGGAGGCAAGGTCGCATTGAGATGTTTGAGACAGATGAAATCATCAAGCGGCAGATAATTTTGATCATTCCAGATGCCTTGAATGTAGTTCATCCTTTGGGTATTGAGGATGTCGATGGCTTCAAGCGTCCTGTAGCGAGGCTGGAGCCATCTAAGAAGGTACTGCACATGCCGGCACTCTGTCCCTTGCTCTATCATATCGACGTGAATTGAGCGGATATTTGGAGTTGATAATCGCGTGAGAATTCCTAGAGAGCGACCCCGTAGACGCAATGCTGTCAGGGCTGGTAGCTTCCAAACCTGATACTTATTGTTTGGGGGCCAAGAGAAATTTGGCGTGGTGTCAGGAGCGGTGGTCAGGGAAAGGAAGCGGAGATTAGGCATTTCTGACACTATCTCCATGAAATTGTCCAAGTCAGATTCGGAGTACGTAGACTGGGAGGTGGTGTGGCCCAATGGAGGATTCTCCATGACAGTCTCGGTTGCAAAGCTCGCGATATCATAAAGCATCCGAGTGAGCTTGGTCACCATGAGAGGGTTACAAGGGCTATTACGCGCGCGCTCTAAATCTTCATGCGGGATGTACCCATCGTACGGTGCAACGCGTAGATCTTGAATGCGGGGCCAGTGTGGGGTGGTTACATCTGAAAATTCCACTATCGAAGTGCCGTCGTCTGAAAGAGGTATCAGATGTAGATCGAGTGTGAGGGGAGTCAGGCCGCTACGTTCGAGGAATGCTCTACAGCGCTCTAGGTCTTTGGGTCCTTCATAGTAAACGTGAGTCCATATTCGGGGTGTTCTCAGTGCAGCATGACGGAGGACGCGATTGATCTGGGAGAGAGTTTCCGGTATGACATTAAGCTCCTCGACACAAATGCGGAAGACTTCTGAAACAAGCTCGGATGGGAGAGAAGCTATCATTGAACACAGGGCTACTACTTTTTGGGATTAACTCTTAGTTGCTAGGCCGTCTCACAAGATAGCCAGGGTACTCACAAGATATCTAATTCATAGATCAAAGAAACCACAGCAGTTGTAGAATGGTTGCCACCAGGACGCAATCCCACGAACGAACCAATGAGGACAGGTTGGCAGGTCACGTGCGCGTGCTACCCCACAGCTTTCAAGGCGACCCGCCTTGGAAAGCATAGCACAGCGGTATTGAACCTGTAAATACATGCTTAAGTTTCAACTAGCGATCTGCCAACGTCACGCCAATCTTTCCAAAGTATTCTATGAGAGCTTCGGGTAGACTCCAGTCTCTCTCGTCAGACTTGGAGCGGGTGATCGTGATCGCCTCTACAGACGACACCCCGTCCCGGTGCTTTCTGTTGCCAGCGAAATCTGCTAGTGCGTGCAGTATCCAGCCATACGCTTCGCGGTCATTCCTCACCTTGAAGTTCTTCGAATCGAATTCGCGCTCTGGCGAACTCCAATCCTGTGGCCACTTGCTATCGAAAACCTGTACGAGATCGACCTCTCTGTGGCCGGCGTGATAATTCCCGGCACCCCCATACCCCGTATTACCCTCCATGTGTTGAGGATCCTTCCTCGGCAGAATCTTCTGTTCGTCAGCTTCATTCGTGTTATCCGCCTCCGCGACGTGGGTGGTATCGAGGGCGACAGGATCCAGAGAGGAGGACCTGGCTACTTGCTTTGTCTCAAGGGGCGTCGAGGCCGCGTGATGTTGATAATGAGGATATCCCTGAGGCCACAAATGTTGCTTGACAGCAAGGATATTGAAGTGTTTGAGGTTTGGAGCATCAATACAACTGCCTGCGTGCGAAAAGCCGTTGATGATCATTGTATGTAATGAGGGTGCTTGCAACAGAGGAGTAGAACAGTATTCCTATGAATTCATGGAAGAAAACTCATCAGCATGTGGTGCCTCAACAGCACCGCATCGTCGGGCAAAGTCTCGAAATGGCACATCCAATCGCTCAACGAGGACTTACTGGCCCAACTGTATGTTCCCAACCCATGGTTACGATTCGGGGGCCTGATAGCATCAAATATCTTAGTCTGGGAGCCGCTCTGGTGGCCTCGATGACAGCCCCGCCAACAAATGGCTCCGATATGAAGGTCTCCAATTCATGGAACGTAATTCGGGGGGTCGATAGTGAATACGCTTGCTCCAAAATATTCAGCGGTGGATGACCTCCCGAGTGCGTCATCGGCCCGAATCCTATGTGCACTGAACGCACGCTTGCTGAAACCGACTCAAAGAACTCAATGAGACTTGATCGTTCTGTGCTCATGTGCAGACCAAGGAACACCTCTGTCAGGTCTGGGGCATGTATAGACCTGAGAAGAGCCGCCATTGACAAAGGATCACAGGTAGCATTGAGGCGCGTCAGCGAAGGTAGCATTGATGGCTCAGGGCGCGTATTGTCTTCAGCTTGGTGAAGTCCAAATCGCATCCGTTGGGCATTGACTATATCGATTGTCCGAAGCGTTTGCTTGTGAGTGTAGAGCCACCGCAGGAAATGCTGGAAGTGCCCGAATCCAGCCCCCTCCTCAATCATATCGAGATGTATGGAGGTGATACTTGGGGTGCTCAATTGGTTGAGGAAACCCAACGAGCGTCCCCGAATTCGCAGTTTGCGCAACAAGGGAAGCTCCCAAATTCGCCGATCATGGCGTGGAGACCAGAAATCCAGGTCACGGTCCGCATAGGTGGTGAGACCAAGTGAATGGAGATATGGTATCTTTGACAGCTGACCAATAAAATTAGTCAATTCTGCGTCGGTATCGCCGTCTTCTCTGCGCCGTGGCCGCTTCATGATCGTTTCAACACCCATAATCACCATATTGTGGAAGAAGGTCGTGAAGTCGCCAAAGTCGTCGGTAATATGAGGACGAGTGCGAGGGATATACCAGTCTTCTTCTTGAATGACGCCCTCATACGGAGCCAGCCGAAGATCGCGTATTCGGCTCCAATGAGGAACGATCACTGTCACAAACTGAACCAGCTGGTCTGGATCGTTAGAGAGTGGGGATAAGTTCAGATCAAGGGTGAGAGGAGCCGAGGCACTTCGCTCAAGGAAGGCTTTGCATCGTTCCAGATCCTCAAAACCTTCATAGTAAATATGAGTCCAAAGACAAGGGGTGCTGAGTGCAACCTGGCGAAGTGAGCTATTAATATGAGAGAGGATTTCTGGTTGTGAGATGACATCGTCAACACATCGCTGAAAAATATCAGATATTAGTTCGAAAGGCAGCGAGGACCACATCAGGAGAGGGCAATGTCGTAGTGGAGGGTGCCGTTTGTTGGGATCGCTTTTGTCCTGTGACAGAACTCATGTCCACAAATAACGACAAATCATGTAGTCATATGGATATCCAGGGTAGAATGACAACAAGTACGACCGATAGAAAGCCACACGATACCAAAATGAAGACAAGATACACATAGCGACAAAGAAAAGAAGCGGAGGGATGAAGGGGTCGAAAGTATCGCGGAAAGGATGAGGAACACTGGAGTGCGCCATGAGGGGTGATTCGGGTGAAGAATTGACAGTTCAGTGGATCGTCGAATGACGGTGGTTCAGGGGTAGGCGGGTATAGCTGCAAATATAGAGTTGGGAATATGCGAGGACGCGAACAACAAATAGCGGTAATAGACTTGAGGAAATATCAGGAGCCCGTCAAGAAAACATGCCCATCGCCAATGGAAGCGATAGCAGGAACGTCGATGCCAGGGAAGCTAGCGGGGTAGGAGTCCAAGCTCGTGCCCCAGCCCCTCCATGCGTGCTCGTTGAATTCCCAGGCTGGTTCTGTGATGACAGAGTTGAATTGTAGCCGCACATCCCTGAACCTTGAAGCCAGACATCAGGGTACAGGACCTACGAGGCCAGGAGGGTTAAGCGAAGGAGGGCTGTAAGTAAACATTCTCTGCGAGCTGTGCCAAGAAAAAGAGAAGAAGGAACGCACGAGAGGATGAGCACCAAGATTATAGTCCAAAGCCAGAGCACCATTGGAAGCGACAGAATATGCAGTGCAAGTGAGAATGCTAATTATGATTATTATTCATGGACAGTCAGTCCACGGGTCAGGTCTGAGATTGAAACGCGGTCATAACATACTCTCGGAGGATGGTTGCCGTATGGTATCCTGTATTCGAGATCACCGTAGTGTAGTTTGAGGGCTGATTCACGATAAATTGTGAGCTCACAGAGTTTTGATGAGGATATGCTATTACTTACGGGTGAGCCCAAGCTATTCATCACCGAAATTACCCCTCCTTTGCTAATCACGAGGTCGACGCTCCCCCAGTTGAGGACTTTGGACTTCTGATCCAGCCATGCTCCGCCGCTGGTGGTGCTAGACACGTTCGACACGAGATAGTTTCTGAACTGATTGAGAACGGCGATCGTCCCATGACCAAATGTGCTGGTATTATACGCGGACGGCCAGAGCGGCTCGCGATTGTACTGGGAAAAAAAAATAAGTCCAGGGTCAGGTTGTGTAGAGACTATTTCTGGTTCGCGGATCGCATAACTTACAGGGTCAGCTGAGCCCGTGAACGCTTGCTCAGTGCCATAATACACTATAGGAATACCTTCCGTCATAAACGTATAAACCAAGGCGTTTCTAGAAAATCGGCATCGCGGCCGAGGGGCCCGATTAGCATGAGAACGGGCTAGTGGGGACGGCGTAAGTACGTACGCCAAGGTCATCGGATCAATAGATACCCCAGCCCAGCGCGGCAGATCTTGATTTTCAAGGAAATTACCCAATACCGTCGTATCCTTGTACATGGTATTGGACTGGTTATACATCTGCACAAGGCCACTGATGTTGGAAGGACCTGGGATCGAGAACGCATTCGTAACTGCATAATAGGCCTGTGAGCAAAAAAGGAGAAAGACGTCAGTGAATGGGTACCACGCATGGCGGACACCAGGACATACTGGGTAGTTGAGCACGGAATCCAGCGGCCCCTGCCAGGCTGCGGCCGAGCTGAAATAATGAGTCGCGAACCGCAACAGCCTTAGTGACTAGTGAAGGCAACGAGAAGCCGGTCGGCGTAACGCACCCTACGTCCGGTCCATAAACTTCGCCAATGCAGAACACGCCCGCCGCTCCGTTCTCCCCGCAGAATGGGCCCCAGAAGCCAGGCTCCACGTGCTTCGCCGCGTCAATCCGAAGCCCGTCGACCTCGTACTCTTCCATGAAGGACTTGATCCAAGTCTGATATGTGGAGCGCACGTAGGGGTCACTCGTGTTGACGTCGGGAAGGGGAAGATTTGCATCACCGAGCCACCTGGAGATAAGACCGTGAGTCATAATTGGGTTTGACATTCATGGGGAAATAGCAATAAGAAGAACGAAAATATCGCGCTATCCTCATGGAAACGACTGCCAAGCTTGATAGAGTAATTGAATTCGCCACGCGGCCATAATGGAGACTTCCACGATCCATACGGTCGCCGGTTGACGTAAACAATATCCCCGCTTGACGGACCAGGGACAGCACAAGGAGAGAAAAATATTTACGTACCCGAGCTGTTCACTCGTTGAGTTGCCCCAGTCGATCGGCGTATATGGGTGATAATATTGCGCACTGTCAAACAAGTACGGCGAGTAGCTGGGGGTGAAGGATGATGTAGTGGCAGCAACATTGTTGACAACGACATCAATCATGATGTACATGTCCCGTGCATGCAAGGCTGAGATGAGGCTCTTGAGGTCGTCGGACGTGCCAAACTTGTCATTGAGTAGGGTGACGCTAGAGGATGCGGAGACGAGGGAAAGTCAACGGAGAAGTAATGGCGAAACGACCGAATAGGGAGATGGGTCAGACAAGGTGCAGTCAGTGAATCAATTATGATCCTCCTAGGGCGAGTCGGGATGAATTTCTGGGAATTTACGTACTTTTGGATCCAGTAACCTTGAGAAGGGCATGGCAAGGAATTCAATCAGGATCTCAGGGCACAGAGGGATCTTCGTGGAGCAAACTCACCATGGTAAGCATTTCCATACGCAGTAGGGCCAGGAATGTTCTGGGAGACGGGTCTGATAAAGCGGGGGCCGTCAAGGTTAGAGAGGGGAATGGGTGTTCAATGGAAAGGACAGGGTGACCCACGAGATCCAAATTGCGGTGAAGCCCATGTTCTACAGTAGGATTTCACTGGGTCAAAATTTGAAGAGAAATAGTCTACAATGGACAGCTGCCGTAGCAACGCACCTGGATATAATCCAGATTCTGCTCAATCGACTGCCAGGTACCCCCACACCAGTCGTGAGCAGTCACATTGCATTGGTCGGTAGGCAGAGGCGGATTAGCTTGGGGTAAAGCGAAGCGATCGGTCATGACCCTACGGGGTGGCCAAGGAATCATAAGGAGGGAGGCCAAGAGCGACGAGCGGTGTGGACGCACTGGTATATAGAACGGGAGCGCCATTGCTGAGCAGTGGCAGCCGAGACGAAGGAGGATTCGAGAGAAAGAATGACAGAGAGAGCGACGATGGCGAAGACACGCCAAGAAGACATTGAAATGAAAGGCGAGGTTGCCATCACCGTCGACGGCGAACGAAGAGAGTGATGGGACACTAGACTGAAGGCACGATGGGCAACTTAGACAGGAGGAGATGCGGCAGCGTCCGGCGCAATCCAAGCAAGAGGAGGGCTTAGAAATAGGAGAACCAAGTAAGAGAAAACAGAGAGCAACGAGGGGTATGTACACATGTTCCATCGGAAGCATGTTCATCTCCCATAGAAAATGAGCCCGATTTGCCAAAAATTTACGAAATCTTCCATGATACGTGCGGCCATTTCAGTTGGTCATTAGTCTTGAATTAGCAGTTACCTGAGCACTGTAGTTATTGTCACCTCGCTCCAGTCATTCGGTTGCTCAATGAGCCACAGGAGTTGTGGTGGGTTGTTGTGGCATCCACGAGTATCCACATAGACAGGAAACGCAAAACTACTCTTCTTCATGACCCTATCCCGAATTCAATTTAGGCTGAAGTTTGGCCGCCAGTGCAGATTACATTATTCCAAGTATCTCCACCACATGCTTGGGTAGTTGGCAAGATCGCTAGCCACGACCACTTGATGTCGTTCGTCTAGTAAGCCTGTAGCTCGATGAGCAATGTTTGGTCATTTCGCTTCCGATTTTTCTATGTCCAACTCATGATACTGTGGTCAGCGCCGACGTGCGGTCTACACTCATATGTACTCGTCAACAACTTCTTCGCTTTAGTACCTACTAAGCCTTGGGTCGATCTTGTCCCTTTCGTCCTTTGTTCACCTCGCTTCAGACTTGAATTAGCCACTGGTCCTAAGGTCATTCCACCAGCTCATCGGTATCTCTATGACCTATTTAGGCACTATACCGGACTTTAGGACAGGGGCAGGAGTCAGCAGCGATTACTGTCGTAAATCCAGACACCCCTGTCCTTGTACAACCGGATAGTCTCCGTCTCCTTATATTTTTTCTTTAATCCCACAGACATCAAGAATTATTCCAGGAGCAAATATGCTTGTCTGACGTTCAGTGAGACAACAGCTTGAGCTTCTTTGACAACACTCTGCCACCCTTAGAAAGACAGGAGCCATAATTCAACGATGGAGAACCGCTCAGCTCCCTTGAAATTTTACTTCTGGGTCCTATCATACCCAAGCGTCCTAACCACCCCAGTGCATCGACCCCATCTCGAATAAGAGGGAACAACACCACTTCCATAAGGAGACAGTGCAAAAATAAAGCAGAAGCCCACGTGAGACATGAGATGATAATTAGTCTAAGATTTCATCCTTCTAGAAGTTGATGATCTGAATATTTTCAATATCTTCCTGAGACTTGATTCTGTCTCAACTACGTTGTTTGTACCATCGACCCCAGCAGCTGCATCAAGTGGCGCTTCTCCAAGTACCTTCTTGATGCTCTTCAACACTGCCAAGCTTGTTGGACGTTCGGTCGGCTTCTGCGCCCACATCTCCACAAGCAGCTTCCAAAACGCATCTCCCGCCAATCTAGGAAGATCCACGCGACGTGAAGTATCACCAGGTCTCTTCGGCCGTTCGCCTTTAACCAAAGCTTCGCACACTCTCCACTCAAGATCAATGTGTGAGAATGGCCGCTCACCAGTCCACATGTTAAGGGAAAGCATAGCAAGGGAGTGTACATCGCTTTGCCAAGTGGTGCGAAATTTATCGAACATGGTATCGGTGAGCTCTGGGGCCAGAAATCGGGCCATACCACCTGCTTGCTGCTTTGTTCGCGTTCGAGTGACCTCATGACGAATACGGCTGAGCCCAAAGTCGCAGAGATATGGGTGACCTTTTTCATCCAGAAGAACGTTCCCCTATTAACTCGATATTTCACTAATTGCATCTACGAAGGAGAGAGGTTATTTACAGCATACTCACAGGGTGCAAGTCTCCATGGATCACAGTCGGTTGAAGGGAATGAAGATACACCACTCCTTCGACCACGCCCGTAAGCTGATTATTGTAATTATAGTAGTAAGGTAGTTGATCCATCAAGAAGCTCATCAACAGCTCACAATATTTTTAAATTCAGATTGGCTCAGCAAGCGTTCAGGATTCAGCAAGGCTTGCAACGACCCTCCCGCAATGTATGGCACGACTGTAAGTGGGGGAGAGCCATTCGTCTCGTGATAGATACCCAAGAATTCAATAATATTGGTGTGCTTTAGTTGAGAATGTGTGATGGCTTCACGGTGCACAAGCTGATTCAAGCATGATCGATGAGGTCCACAGCACAGGAAGACTTGAACTTAGCGGATCTCTCACTTTAGCAACTTCTTTCCCGCCAGGTCCTTCCCACTCATTTGCCGTCAGAAACATCTCCCGAACGACCACTTGCTGCCCTGACATATTCCCACGATAAGTTGTAGCCTCGCCACCTCGTCCCATCGGCGCGGCCCTCTCGAATGCGACGTCATGAAGGCTGAAGGCGGATGGGAGAGAGCTGAAATAATAGCAAAAATCTTGGAGACACCGAAGAAATAGAGTCCGTGCGCTAGAATCGAGTATACCACTTTTAAGAACCTTCAACAGCGCGACAATATTAGTGGTGCATCGCTTGTATCTCTCCAACTTACATCATAGATTCGGTTGAGAAGATCTGTTTGCTCGTTTTGAGGGACCTTGAAAACATCAAATCCTGGATCCAACCCGAGCTTTTCGCGTATTGGTGAGTGCAGTTCTGGGACACGGTTGATCCTCTCCTCATCCTGGGGAGTCTAAAATTTCACATTATCTCATTAATATGTCGTCAATTTGATAGAAACTTGACGAAAAAACCTGCTCAGGGGAAGGGGCGTGGTCCGGGGGAAACCAACGCTATATATGGCCGTCAGCACGAGGTTGCAACACCTGAAAGACACCAGCATGAAATTTACCCGCCAGAATCGTAAAGGGCCAAGAAGAGCTGTTGAATGTGATATTTTTGCGATTAAAGGGTAAAATGTTGCTTTGACGATCGAAGGGAGGCTGATTGACTGGTTGGAGTCTGGGCGTGAAGCCAATGGTTGCTCGGCCATCCTAAACACCTCAACCGACTAATATAACGTCAAATAAATGTAGGAACCAGCGATGTAATACTAAGTTTCGCAAATTGGACTCAATTGAAAGAAGGAGATTTGGTTGGGGACAGAGGAGCCTTGAGAAAGTTGTTTTTATACCTGGGTGATGGGGGGAGCCGAGAGAAGAATTGTCATGCCAGCGTCTGTCTCGCGAGAAAGCGGTCGAATAGCGCCACGTTCAGATAAACTCCCCATGAGTCCACAAGAGTGCTTTCAACCTATCAAGGATGCGCTACTGAATGCCTCGAGGAATACGCGTGGCGAGGAGCTGAGCAGTCTTTTTAAATCTCCTGCGGATTGCAAAGCTGAGGACAGTACGAGGGCACGAGACCAGGGATCGCCCTGAGGAATATATCTATGTGGCACGACGGCCCTATGCACAGCGCCTGTGTTGCGATCTAGTGCGGCCGAAATAATCCACAGGCTTCATCTGGCGTGGTCTCCAAAAAAAAAGAAGGCTCTTGGGAATGTTCATCGACCTCGAAAGCTTTCACGGTTTCCATAAGAGAATAGACGAGACCAGGATGAGTTAGCAACGATCTTGTCGATACATCGGACTATAGATACCTTTTCGATGATTCTCTATAGCTGGTGCCTAACCCAAGTTATGGAGCCGCAGCTCACCTTTTGGAGCGGTGTCCTGTGACTTGGTCCAATAGAGCGCCATAGAGTGTGAGCAGCTGACATAGCTCTTTGCTGAGCAGGACCTTTCCATGTGTGACGGCAGAGACAAGCCCTCATCACGAAGGAGACTAGAGGGCCCGTGTTGGCAAGGCGTGGACTGTGCTTGGTGGCAGTCAGATGGAAAAACCACACCCTCGCTAAATGCGGACGTGACGCCAAACTTGCGGCTAAATGTGCCCACCGCAGGCGCTGCCTCGCTGTAGAAGTGAGGATTGCTGAAGTCCTGAGCAGTGGATCCCACCGGCAGGAAACTGATTGAAAATCATGCATATAAATACCAGTAGCGGCGACTGAGGGTTTCGGCTTTCGGATATCAAGTAGTTTCTCCCAGCGGTAATCGTGTGACGAGAGGCGAAATAGCAGCCCTGATATATCCTGTGTCGCTGATTGTGGAGGTCGCAATTCAGGCGGTAGACGCATGCATGTGTTCGAGGCCCGCTACTCTTGTCCACCTTGATCCCATGACCCTAGGGTCCGTCCGGCCCAGCGACTGCTGAAGAATTATGTTAGATTGCAATTCATCCGCAAATTATTATGGCATCTGTCCAACTTCTTGATGGTCAATCCTTCTGCCGCTCGCTGACAGCGATGGAATCCCTGTAGCAATTACGCTGTCCTTCTATGAAAGCTTTCCCTAAAAATAGGCCCACCAAAAGCCCAACAACTCTAGTAATCGGCGGGCGATCAGTCGGCTCGTGTGCCCACATCTCCTCAATCAGGTCCCAAAGTGCGCATTCTGTGGCTGCAGGGATGTCCATAGGGAACTTTGACCGCTTTGGACGTTTCTTAGCTTCGAATAGTTGGGTAACTTCCCAATCCCTCTTATTTGGGAACGGTTTATGACCAGAACAAGCGTGGAGGAAGGTCATGGCAAGAGAGAAAACGTCGCTTGCCTGACTTGTTCGGGAAGGCCCAGTCAATTGACAAGTAAGTTCTGGGGCCGTATATCGCAAACTTCCACCTGATTGATCCCCCAACATTGTCCGCGTTCGGGTTATTTCATGGCGTATTCGACTGAGGCCAAAGTCGCAAAGGTATGCATGGCCAAAGTCGTCGAGAAGTACATTGCCCTAATGAGATTCGTGTGTGTGAAAGCGACAGGTTGGTGTGAGCAATTTTTCAGCCAAGCTCAACAAGGGGCCTGTGAGTGCGTACCGGATGCAAATCTCCATGTATTACCTGTGGAACCCGCGAGTGCAGATATTCTACTCCACGACTGATACCAAGAAGCTGATGTTAATCAGGGGGAAATTGCTCAGCAATCATAAAGTCATGGGAAAATACAGCCTAAGTAACTCACAAGTCTCTGCAGAAATTTCAAGTCCATGGCCTGTTTCCCACCTGCAAGGAAGTTGCAGAGTGAACCTCCCTCAATAAATGGCACAATTGTCAGTGGAGGAGAGTCAGCATCCTCGTGATATACTCCAAGAAATGGAAGTATGTTCTCGTGGTGCATTTGTGCATGGGTGATTGCTTCACGGTGGACGAGCTAGACGAATGGAATCAGCTGAGTTCACTTTAGGGGATTGATAATATACCCTGAAAATTTTCTTCCCATGTGCACTTTTCCAGAATCTCTGGTGGAGTAAAACTTCGCGGATCACTACTTCTCGTTCTCCCATCCGGCCGTTATAAATCGTCGCTTCCCCGCCTCTTGCTAACGTGTCCCTCCGGTCAAAAGTGACTGAAGACAGAGAAAGTGATGTTGGAAGACAACCGACTTGAAAGCATGCATCTTGTAGGAGCCGTAACGAGTCCGAGTGCTCAGAAGACCCTTGGGGTCGACTTTTCAAGTCCTAAAAATGGAGTGTTAGAATTTCCATCTTTCGCTATGATTTGAGCAGGCGCATTCACTTCATGGAGTTTGTCAAGGAGGGCGATCACATCGGACTGAGAGAGTTTTGACAAGGTGGAGAGGGATGGATCCAGGCCGAATTTTGTTAGGAGTTCCGAGCGTATTGGCTTTTCTGGTGCTTGTGAAAGGCCCGCGTCGCTTGTCGCTGCATGAGGAGTGAGCGGGACTATGAACTGGTCAGAACTAGAAAACATAGGCGGGAAAGATATTATTACATTCTGCTTCGGGAGAGTCTGCCGAAAATAGAGATTGCGGGAGCTCGCTTGTCATGGGGGGGTAAGAGTTATGGCGGCTTAATGAGTAAACGAGGGTCCCAAAACCTCCCGAATATTCTGGGGGCGACGGATAAGGGAACGCTAGAGTAAACATCGTTTTGAAACGCTCTATCACGGTTGCAATAGACGGGCGCTTTGATGGCTTCTGATTCCACATCTTTTCCAGCAGTTTCCAGAGAGTGGGCTGCATCTCTCGCGACAACATTGTTTGCGGGGTTCTCTTTGGCCTTCTTCCTTTAGCAAAGCCTAATAATACCTCCCAATCCCTAGTCACCTCCGAGAACGGCGGTCGACCGGTCCATACATTGAAGAATGTCATCGCGAGGCTGAAGATATCACTTTTTTGAGTAGGATTAATCTCTTGCAGCTTAAGAGTAATAAGCTCCGGAGCCATGAACCGCATCCTCTTACTCTCTTGACGCGCAACACGTGTCTTATTCAACATGCAACAGATACGACTCGTCCCAAATCCACAGATTTGTGGATTGCCGAAATCATCCAGAAGTATGTTCCCCTATGATATGAAATAATATAAATAAGTGACGATATGAGTGGGGCAATGACTAGACCTACAGGATGCAGATCACCATGAATCACTGGTGGATTCTGAGAATGTAAGTATCCCACTCCCCTTGTAATACCAATCAGCTGTACGGCGAGGTCATAGGTGAGGTAAAACGAGTGAGACTAGTTAGATAGAGTCTCACTACTCACGATGCATTGAAATATGGCTGTAGGGATAGGCCACTGGCGAGACAGCATACTGCTAAGAGAGCCGCGCCCCCAAAACGGCACAATTGTGAGTGGAGGGGAGTTTAGGGAGTCATGATAGATCCCTAAGAACGGGATAATGTTGGGATGTTGCAGTTGTGAATGAGTGATTGCCTCGCGATGAACCAGCTATTGATAGTTATCAGCACGTCTTGTGGCCCACTTTGCAGCGCAACCATTTTACCTGGAGAATACGATGGCCTGTGGAACTCTTCCACTCCTTCGAAGGTAAGAATAGTTCTTGGATAACGACATCCTGCGTTAGTCTTCTGCCCTGGTAGAGAGTAGCTTCTTCCCCGCGTCCGAGAACATTTCTTCTATCAAATTGGATGTTTGACAGGTGAAATGGAGTTGGAAGAGCGCGGGCATGAAAACAGAGGTCCTGTAGAAGCATTAATCGATGTGGGTATCGGTCCAGCTTTTTGGTAGAGCCCAAATCCTATAAATACAAAAACAGTATCAGCACCTAAACTTCGAGAGCTCTCATTTAAGTGGAGCGTACGGCGAAAATCTGATCGAGAAGCTCGAGTGCCTCTTTGCTAGGGCAGTTTTCGATAAGGTTGAGCCACTGCTGGTATCTATCAGAATATGCAGCCATTTCCAAGTCCTAGCAGTCCATGTATGTTTCAGAGAATAACCGACACAAGAGGCGCTTGGAAGCGTGTCCATACATCATAAATCTGATCAAGGGCTTTGCATGCTTCCTTACCGAGAAGTTGGGAGAGCTCGGGCTGTGGCCTAATCCCGAACTTAGCGTGAAAGGGCTGATATACGGATAACATCAAAAGTCGATTCGTATTCTCCGAAGCAGATATGTGAGAATCCTGAAAGAA
This sequence comes from Clavulina sp. PMI_390, assembly GCA_015039315.1. Classification (NCBI taxonomy): domain Eukaryota; kingdom Fungi; phylum Basidiomycota; class Agaricomycetes; order Cantharellales; family Hydnaceae; genus Clavulina; species Clavulina sp. PMI_390. The sequence goes on from WIDE01000052.1 coordinate 19,473, forward strand.
TGTGCTCTGACATTCGCCGTCAGTATCGCCGTCGTTCTTCCCAGATGTAACCCCTCTCGTTCTATCCACAGCTACCGTGGCGGTAATAGAGGGTTCTTCGCACTGCCTCGCACGTAACAACTTTTCTGGGAGTGACGGGTGGGTGGAGGGATCGACGAAATCAGGATTCGTGTCTATTTGAGGCGGCAGTGCCATTATGCTATTGGCGCATCGTGTGCTGTTGAGGAACCAATCTTCAACAAGAACAAGAGCCTTGCGTTGAATATAAGAGAATCGAGTTTCGCCTAGGGAAGCGCTCCCTATGACGCCCAAGGCGACTAGAGAGACTACTGTTGCCCCAGGGGTGATCGAACTCTGCAAGCGTTCGAAGGAGTCCATCTGCAGTGGATCCCAGGAGGTTCCGGGCATAACCACAAAAACTTCGAAGTCGTATTTCTGGATATCGACCTTAATTGATCGATTCCATACGTATGCTCGTCGAAAGATTGCGTTCAGGACTCGGCCAAACGTGTCCGTCAATACAAGATCGCCTGAGAGTCCCCTCAAGCAATTCATCAATTCGCTCACAACGGACTGTGAGACTCGTTCCACAAAGTTGCCCAAAACTTCGGGCGTAACGGTCTCATCAATATCCCTGTACATTTTAGCTCTCCAGGCAGCAGCCGCTAATTGAAGGTCTAAGGGATAAAGGAATCTGAAAATGCACCAAGTGGAGTTCAGCAAAGGACTCACGGTTGCAAGCGATGTTCCCATAATCTTTTTGCAGTCTCTGATTGCTTTCGTCGCCAGCGATTGGGTGGAAGGGGAGGAATATGTAACGGTGGAGATGAATATTAAGAATTGATAGGAAAGAGAAATAAATAAAGTCCCCTTTGTTTGGGAAGTCAGAGGGTCGGCGTGAGATTGGATTGCTTGGAGGGTCGATAGTGGCAGCTGGGCAAGGAACCTCTTTGTAAGAGGAAACATAGTCGGCGACTTCGTCACAGAACGACTGGACATCCCGCTGAAGATCAGCGAACTGCTTTAAGACACTCCTAACACTGAGCAGTAGTCCTGATTTGAGCTCCACCACCGTAGGGTCGTCGTCAAGACGCCTGGGTAGTTGATGAGCCATTGCAACAGCTTTTTAGAGAACCGACGCCTCTAGCTTAGGAAGAAGCTCGGTTCGGTCGGTGATCTATATGGAAACTGGGACGCGGTGGGACGAACTTGGCATCAGATTTTTTTTTTGGACAGAGTGCCTTCGTGTCGACGCGTTGGACACGAACCTCTGACGGATCAGGTTTGACGGTGTAAATATGGAGAGAAGCAGGTTGTGATGTCAAAAGCCAGTGCTGGCCATAGATAATGATTTAGAAACGTATGAAATCGGGATGGATGTCGGTGGAGGCCTTACCAAAGGGACACTAGTAGGTGAGGTTGTGATGTGAAGAATGACTGCTGAAATGGAAGGGGGTGGAGAGCCCATATTTCTTTCGTCACTGAGGTGGACTTTCGTCGTACTCTGAACGTCCTGGATCAGAATAGAGTTTGAGTGGTGCCAAACATGAGGATCGATAGTCCATTGAGGCGACGACAGCCTTGAGGAGGAACCGTGGGTGAGGGGAGGAGTCTATATCACCCAGCAGGGAATTTCACCATCTCGTTATGTTAAGCTCTGATAATGTACTCGGTTGGCCATGTGCTGAGTGAACGATTGATCAATCAATGCAAATCAAGGCCGTGTCACAGACCAATGGACGTGACGAGACAAGAAACAATTATTAAAACGCGTCATAGCGATAACTCAGTTCCACAATTGCATCCTAGGTCAGAAAATAAGGCTTATCATCTAGCAGATAAACCTGCAAATATCACGACGACGAACGGGGCTCAGCTATTATGTTGTAAAAGAGTTAAGGGTGTAACTGGATTCCTTAGAAATTCTGGCATCAGCTTTTGCCCCCTGTCGTCTGCACGCCCGTGATCACCAGTCATAGAAGCCTCGTCCTCGTCCCTCAGACACGTTCACGGCTGCTCGGAGGAGATCAGATATAATCTTTCCTCCGATAATCGTCTCATCTACCACCGCCGGAATCTACCGTCATAAGGAGTAGCACCAACGAGTCAGTGCGTCAACGATTCCAACAAAAGAAAGCCTCCGCAAAACGCGCGAAGTACAGAGGAGTCCCGACACTCACCTCCTTCGGACTCACTCTCCCATACCACACGTTGGTGCCACGAGGTGAGCACACGATCAGGTTGCCCGCAAACTTGTGCCCCCCAAAATGGCTTGTTTGGACAATCAGCGCCCGCTTTCCGAAGCCGTGATTCCCCTCGTCCCTTTTCATCTCTTCTGCGATCTGAGCTTCTAGGGTATCCATCGCGGTCGTCTTGGCTCGCTCCTCAAACGAGGGGACGGAATCATCGACCTCGATTTCTGTGTGGACCTCCCAACCCCGTGCTTCGAGCACTATCTTGAGGGCTAGATTACAAAAAATGATGTATTAGCGAAAAAAAAATAGCTAGTATGGGTTAAATCACCTCTCTCGAGTATTGGTGCAGCAATACCACATTTATTGTCCCTTCGCTTGTGTGAGCCTGCGTGAAACGGTTCAGCGGTCAACAAAAGCTATACCAGATTTGCCCTACAAGGTCGTAATAAAGATTGGGAGAGAGAACTCACAAATGAGAAGTACGCAGTCGTAAGGGAGAGGTCTCGTCTCGAGCCTCGTACTATTCGCCTGCGACTTCGCAGCTCTCCTTACGGTTGGCACGAGCCGTGTCTTGCAGAGCTCTTCCGCGTCCTCCGCATTTTCTCGCACCCCCCGTACATACGTGTAGTCGGGAAGGATGAGTACTGTCTGGCTCTCATGGTCTTCTGATACAGTCTTGATGGAACCATTGAGGACAGTCAGCTTGCCAGACCGGGTAGTATCCATCAAGGATGGCTTTTCTTCTGTGACGTTTTGATATGCGGCCATAGCGAGAGAGAGTGGTCCTCTCTTGCCTTGAACAGATTTGTAGGCGGAGCTGATGTACGAGGCCAGACTGCCAGACTCGAAAGTAATTTCAGCTGCCCAGTTGGAGACGCCAGTCGAGATGATGACCTGGCATCAGTGGAGTATATCGACCAAGGAGAAGGGAGATTGGAAGGGCAGGAGAAAATAAAATCATTGTCAGTTAACTATCCTCGACTGACGAAAATCGAGGCAGAAAATTTGGGCATCCCCGAACATGGCGACTGTCGTCGACAGCAAGAATAGATAACCAGTATTGCAAACAGCACACATACCTGGCGAGAGTAAGGCTTGATGCTCCCAATCATGCGACTCGTCATATCTGCACCGAATCGAGCAGGGTATTTGCCCAACGAATCCCCAAACTCTCCTCCTCCTCCCAAGTCGCTATCGTCACACTCATTTTCATGGACGCACCCAGCACATTCAGAGAGAGATGCGACAGGTATACCTGCCGATGTCAACGTCGTAGTGATGTCTTCCAGCGAAGCACTAGCGGGGAGGTACAGGTGCTTTGGGGCGGGTGATCGAGACGCGCGAGGTGGCTCGTCTCGTTTTTTGGGACTGCTGCCGTTGGAAGGAGGGGAAGACATTGTGGGGTTGAGGGGAGAGTTGGAAGTTGTGAGTCAACTCGTGAGCGTTATTAGCCACTGCTAGCGACTATCGACGTCGACTGTTTCTTCGGTGGGAAGAGAAGCACGGAGCTTCGTCCTTGGGAGGTGAGAAAACAGCAAGCGTATTTTACTCGTTAGCAGAAGTACAAGAGAGTTCTGAAGGCGAAGGGGTAGTTGTGAGCGTGCTGAATGGCGTTTTTTAGTGCGCAGTATATATAGCGGAGTGATCCCCAGCTGTAGTGGATGCCGCAAGACTGCGAAACACCGTCACCCTCCGGCGAACAGTAGCTCACACGAACCCAAAAATAATAGCAACTGAATTGCATCTAATCTGATTATGCGACTCTGCTTTGTCTGGCTCCGGGAATGACACGCCGCTGACGTGGTTCATATCACGAAACGCAGTTATATGTTACAAAGAACACTGGACAATTGACTAAGGAAGGCTATAAGTACCATGAAGCGAGAAGATAGCAAATCAACAGTTCACGAATAAGAAAGCGAAGAAAATGGAGAGGTGACGCCTGGGAGATAGGGAAAAGAGGGAAGAGCCAAGGATTTTGGGCAGCCCGAAATAGCACACGAGGGGATATGGATGCATCGCAATCAGGATTCGGCCTCCTCGGCCTCCGCTTGTTCCTCTGCTTCCTCTGCGGGTGGAATGTACTGCGCTTCCGGTTGCAGGAAGGCCGCGCGTACTCTCTCAACCTGATGATTGCCACGATAATGAGTCACCGCGCTTTTCTTGACAGTGCGAATAGCGAGTGAAGACATACCATTGCCCGGTACCACTCGGGGTCACCATTCGTTGTATCTTGCTCATATGTCGCCCTCCGAAGCTTGACCAGCTCGTTCAACCATACAGTACGCCAGATGGGGCCGCCAGTCTCATCAAACTCAGGCCCATGCTCTTCCTCATTCGGATCAATGATATAGCGGGGGCCGCCCATGGCTCCATACACGCCGGGATACCTGACAATGCATGAAGCATATTAGTCACGAGTGATAAATCGTAAAAAGGAAGCCGCAAACGAACCCAGGCCACGGCGCGAAGGCGATTCGGTTTCCATTCTCATCCACCATCGTCTGCATCATCCCTGCTGGCATGCCCGGCACGCCACCACCTGGCGCGCCAGGGATGGCAACACCGCCCATCATCACACCATTCATCGCTGCGACGCCATTTCCATCTGGCTCAGGTGATTCCTGCGCCGAGTCGGACTCGTCATCGCCATTCCGCCTTTTAGCCTTGCTGCCGCTCTTTTTGCGTTTGCGGTCTCGGCGAACACCCGCCCGAGGGTCAATGTTGTCATTCACGACCCAGTATGCACCCTTTCCTCGGTCGGTGAGGGGACGAGACATCTTCTCGAAGCAGGGGTTGAGGGAAAGATTATGTCTGACTGAGTTCTGGGAGGGGAGGAGGTAAGGTCGCGCCATTTAAAGTATTGATGAAGGGCACATACCTTCCAGCCAGAGGGAGCAGTTTTGAAGTATGGGAATCGATGTTCTATGCGAGGATGAGTTCCTATCAGGGATAATGAACGTGAAGGAACGCGTTTGATGGCTTACCAATCGCCATGTAGATATCTTCTAACAAGAGGCGCTGTCCCGGAGCACCCTTGATAGCATAACTGTGTTTGTAGCATGGAAATAACACAGCGCGTCGGGGGATATGATCAAAGCAAGAGGCATAGCTTTTAGCGATAGGTCCGTGGTGGTGAGGTGACAACAGGGACAAACCGGATGAGAGTAGAGTATGGGTAGTATGGCTTCACGCCAGGAGGACTGTCGCGGAGGGCTGCAAGTCCCAAATTGGCTGCAGGGTCGAACTGTCGAACAGCGGCAACGTAGAATAAGGGGGAAATAGCGAGTTAGTGAGGCGGGCCAGGCGCTTAAGTGTCAGAGCACGCGTACTGCTGTCGAGACCTTGGTTAGCACGCATAATCATGCCAGGAAACGCCAGAGATGCAGGGCTCACCATTAGGATCACCTCCAAGATGCCCAGTCATGGGATCCGGGGGTCCAGGGGGGACGTTCACCGTGTCGGGCACGGGGGGAAGACCGACCGGCACGTCGCTGTGCTTGTGCTGCTGCATGGGCTCTGGGATAGCGTGCGTTGGATCGCTCATTGTGGCCTGTTTGACGCGGCGTGCTCGAAACAACAGAGAGAGACAGAAACCAACAAGACCGTCGAGGTTGTTGTGCCGAGTTTGGACAGGCGCTTATATTGAGACCCCTGTCCTGTCACGTGCGGCCTTCCTTCTTTTGGGAATTTTGTTCATCTGACCCTGCTCTTCTGCCATGTCCTCATTCGATGATTCTCATATGCAGCCGATAATCGTGGGAGAAACCGCAAAAATGAATTACCTACTGCTGAGACTGACGTGAATATTTCGCCAGCATCACCAGCGTCTTACGAGCTATGGAAGAGATACTGTATTAGGCATGCATTGGCCTACAGAACAAGTCGGCTTTTAAAGACTAATTAAATGAATCAATCGCTTGGGCCACGAGCTGCAGACGACGCTGCCTTGACGCGTCCTGCAATCGCAACCAAATCAGCGTGCTCAAGTGGGTCCTTCTCAAAGCCATTCACTACTTGGTCTAGCATAACGGCGGTGACGTCCGATCTTGAAATATATTTCCCTCCACTCCACCGTATGATCCCTCCAATGAATGACCGGATGAGATACTCTGGAGCTGGGATATATGCAGGCCTTGCGGCAGAGAATTCGACGCCTGGGTGCTCCTTGGCAAATGCTAACAGTCGACTTTCTGTCTCTCCCTGGTAGGAAATACATCAAGCCCCAACGGCATGTGAGATGGAGGTACCGCCGCGAGGGGGTTCTACGTGAACACTCACTCTCATCAAGAGATATTTCGCCATAACTGGAGGTGGCTTTGATTGATCTCTTTCGACGATAAAGCCGCTCATGTAGAGAAATCGGAAAGGTATGGACGGCCCAGCCTCGTACATGGCTTGAATCCCTACAAGTGGTGACGTTTGGCAGACGCGAACGATCTCATTCCATTCGTATGTCAGTGATTTTGAAGGAGTGATGGCCACGGTCCTTGTACAAGCAAATTGAGATGAAAGACCTTCAAGGAAAACGAAGCAAAACTTCCTATTTCTGGTTGGATAGCTTACCATATACACGCACTTGCGCCAGCACAAGCCTCTCGCATTTCTGGGGAGTACTGATCATAATCCTTAATCACTACGTTCTGTAGCTTTGATGCCTCTTCAGGTGGTACGGTCGACGGTAGGATCAATGGCTTTCGAGTGATGGCAACGATTGAGGTGATGTTAGGGCGCTGCAAACTTTGGCGAACAACCTCAGTGCCAACATATCCAGAGGCGCCGGCGATGATAATCTTCATGGCAGCAGGAATTAGGGAGGCTAAGGATAAGGGTCGGCATAACCTGAATTCGCCTTTAAATAAAGCAGCGCGACGCTGTCCTGAGGTGGTCCTTGGAATAATGACGTATTTGTAGTGCCTAAAATTTGCGCGCGGCGAACCAAAACCCCAGCGTGACCATGATTCGCGACCAATCCTCCACGTCGGAGGATCGTCGTGCGGCTATGGGAGGCTGTAGTGGTATTTCAATTTCTTATCAGGCTCCAAGGTAAATCATACCAAGAGCTAGCGCAAGGGGACGGCACAGGATATTTGAGGAACAGAAGCCGAAGAAAACTAGGAGATGACTACCACGCCGTTGATGTCACTGAACGTGAGTTTAACTAGCCTTCTCCACAGCGGTATGTCCACAATAGTACATGAGCACCCATCAGCTTCTCGCCTCGTGCAGTGGTATCGCTGGGACGGATGTTACTAAACGATTCACAGAGGCGGCGAGATTCCAACTCGGCCAGAATACAATGCTCGGCGTTTGCTCCTATGTCTTGCATCTCTTTTGATATCCATCAGTGAAACGAATAAGATCATTCCTCCGTTGCAGCCGAAGTAGCTTTGAGATGATCCGCAACCGCCTGCAAATCCGCGTTTGTAAGGGTGTCTTTCTCAGACCCATTTACCACTTGATCGAGCATAGCCAATACAATATCTGCTCGTGAGATCGTGGGCTCTCCGCTCCATCTTATGATGACTCCTGCAATTGACCGCAGGAGAGATTCCGGAGCTGGAATGTAGGCAGGTTTTGCGACAATGACCTCGACACCTGGCTGCTCTTTAGCAAATGCTAAGAGTTGATTTTCTGTCTCCCCCTAAATTCCACGTAAATAAAACCAGTGCTCCGATGAACCGCTGGGTTGAAGGTGAAGGACTCACCCTCATCAGGAGATACTGCGCCATCCGTGGTGGTGGCTTCGATTGGTCTCGTTCTGCTCCATAACCACTCATGAAAAGATATCTGAAAGGAGTCGATGGTTCGGCCTCTGTCATGGCTTGGAGTCCTACCAGCGGTGCCGTTTGGCAAACGCGAACTACCTCGCTCCACTTGTAGGTGAGTGATTTTGATGGAGTGATTGCCACAGTCCTTTGACAACGAATTAAATGAGAAAACGCAGAATAAAGAGTCCGTTGCAATGAGAGGAGGCACTAAAAGCTCACCAAATACAAGCACTTGCACCAGCGAATGCTTCTCTCATTTCTGGAGAATATTGATCATAGTCCTTGGTTACAACATTCCATAGCTTGGAAGCATGTTCAGGTAACATGCTCGATGCTAATGTCATTGGTTTTCGAGTGATAGCGATAACGGAGACGATATTAGAGTGCTGCAGGCTTTGGCGAATAAGCTCAGTGCCAACATATCCAGAAGCTCCAACGATGATTATCTTCATCGCAGCAGAGAGGGCGATCAGGACCGCCAGTGGGGGCCCTTTAATAAGGATGACTTACGTGGGCTCCCGGCAAGACGCCGCAAGATCCCCGAAAGTTGTGCGGCGAACGGGCTGCCTTCAGCTTCAAGGTTTCCTAAGGCCACGTGGACTGGTTCCCGCGATCTCAACCTCTCGCACAACACCAATCAAAGCATAAAGGATAATACGAGACGCATGGATAGAACGAGCCGAACATAGCGGAGATAATGTACAAGATTGATGGGCGGCCCATACAACCCCAGGTTGATTCATGTGTCATATACCAGTCGGACTGGATTAGATGGCAGTCCAGGATCCCTAATTACCGCCATTCGGCGTTGGTATCGCTGTGAATTCGGCCTTGGCGAAATAAGAGTGGTCCAAATATCGGCTAGTTGGTGGAGTTGATGACCTGCCATATAACATACTGGGAGGAGCTCATCTAAGGCGTCATGGCCGTCCCTTTCTGTGAGCACTTCGAGGGAAAGGGTAGAAAGAGCTGGCATACAAGCGCTCTGCTCCACCACGAAATACGGATTAAGAGCTCAACTTGACGTGAAACAGAATGACGGGCGAGACTCACGACGTTGGCCCATAATAGCGTTTGGAATTCACCGAACGTGTTGCATTGGATTTCAAGCCTGTTAGCTGCTGGGGCGAGTAGCCTCTCAAGAGCTTGATGAAACACATCCCCTTGGCTGAAGTCAGTAGCTCGTATCAAGCTCAAGGACTCCAGAATAACTCTCGACGGAGGCTGGGGTCGAGCATCCTGAAGGATATCGTATAGGGATCCAATGCTTAGATGTGTCAGGGAACGATAGCCCGTTAATTCTGGTATGAATCTCCTCCAATCGAGAAGGAAGACTTTCTGGATAGCCAGCTGATGGAGTGCGGGAGGACAAGACCCTCTGAAGCTCGGGAAGAATCCAGAACAGGTGAGTCGTTGGAGTGAGGGAAAACGACCAGAGTCGATGTTCAAACGGGGCTCTTGATCACATAGCCCAAGATCCAGCTCCAAGTCACTGAGACTAGGTGATGACATACGGGAAAGCCACAGAATGATATCGGTGCCTACAGCTTGCGGCTCCGCGTATATATAGCATTTACGGCTAGATGTCAGCGCAGTAGCTAAGCGCGCTCTAAGCTCGTATGCTAGCTCATAATCATTGATGAGGGGCGCTTCTGCCGAATCCGGGAACAGACGCAATGCGGCAGCGGAACGAAGAACCAAGTCTTGGGTTGCTCCCCGAGCTCGATTAAGCCAGAGGTCAATCATCTGTGTGGGCCATTCCCAGTCTATCCTGGTGAAGAGATCCCTCGTTGCAAGTGCAACATCTCGCCACGTGCTACAGACCTGCGACTCACTTATTATAGTGTAGGAGTCCCTAGAGTCACCAGCGGCAAATCGAAATATCAGACGCAGAATTTCCGGAGGAAGGCGGCCCACAGGGGCTCTTGAAACCGAAGATGAAGACTGGATGTACCGCTGGTGAGTGAACAGATTGTTTGCAGCCGCCTCGAGCTTGCGTGCACTATCAACTAGGAGGGTATGGATCTGTTCTAGGTAGATAATATGTTGCAGTAATGTTTCTTGTGGTGGATTGAGGACCGCAGAAGAACCGAGATGCAAAGTGGTATCAGCATGATCAGAAAAGAGGGAACTGGGGTCCAGTAGGGCGAGCAGCAGATTATCTCGCGCTCCTTCGAAAGCAGAAATCGTGGCCGCATCGACTGTCATTGAGTTGATGGTGTAAGGCTAGTTCTGTGAATTTGGAGTTGATATTGCGATGGTATGGGCGCCTGTTGAGTTCCACAGGCTGAACGACCAGAATCCTTTCGTCCTGCGGATTCGGTCAGCGCTTATACCTTGTCTTGGTTTATCACGTGCAACCGATTTGTTTTGGAAATTCTGTCATTCTTGCTTTTTGCCGTTTTCTCATTCGTAACCACCGATTTCAGCCACTGATGAAGAGAAGATATAAAAATATGAGCTCACTTCCACGGTGGGATGTGTCCAACGTTCACTGACTCTGCCTAGCTGGAGGAACGCCGGCTCCTACTGTATAGAACAATTGGTTTGTTTCGAAGCTATTGGAGGGAGCCAATCATATCATTCGACATGTACTGTAAGGTCTGCTTTGACACGCTCTGCAATCCCAACCAAGTCGGCATTGTCGAGTGGATCCTTATCGAATCCATTCACAACTTGATCCAGCATAGCTGTGACAATGTCTGCTCGCGAGATTGAGATCCCTCCGCCCCATTTTATTAAACCACCCACGAATGAGCGTAGAAGAGATTCTGGGGCTGGAATATACGCAGGTTTTGCGACGGTGACCTCGACGCCTGGGTGCTCTTTAGCAAATGCTAGTAAACGATTTTCGGTCTCTCCCTTGGGTAGAGGTAAGGGAGACGACATGGAATCACAAGGCTTGTTAGAGAGAACACTGCGACGAGATGCTGGGTCGCCACATGGTGAACTCACCCTCATAAGCACATATCTCGCCATCACCGGGGGTGGCTTAGATTGATCTCGTTCGACCTTATAGCCACTCATGTACAAAAAGCGAAAGGGAGATGACGGCCCAGCCTCAAACATAGCCTGAAGGCCTGCAAGCGGTGACGTTTGACACACACGCACGACCTCACTCCACTTATACGTGAGGGATTTTGACGGAGTGATTGCAACAGTCCTTCATATGAATAGATCAGGGTAAGATTAACGCAAGCAAGAGGCACCGAGAGCAAACGGTTTGCCGTCAGAGAGCTCACCAGATACACGCACTTGCGTTAACAAAGGCCTCTTTCGCCTCCGGAGAGTATTGGTCATAGTCCCTAATCACGATATTTTGTAGCTTAGAAGCCTGTTCAGGCGATACACCCGCTGGCGCTTCGATTGGTTTTCGAGTTACTGCGACAACGAAGGTAATGCCAAGGTGCTGCAAGCTTTGGCGAACGAGCTCAGTGCCAACGTATCCAGAGGCCCCGGTGATAATGAGCTTCATCGTAGCGGAGATTTCAACTAGGGAGGTAAGAAGTCGGCCTTTCGTCACCGTTGGCGTTCAAGCCACCAAGCGAAAGCTGAAAATAGGCCTATGTTCCCACGCCGTGGAACCCTTCACAACAACAACGAGTCGGCCATGAGATCGCTCGAATAAGACAGTCGGCGGCAGGGCTGCTGGCTATGGTGCACTGGCAAAAATAGATACGATATAAGGGCTGAACCGTGCCACAGGGTCTAGAGAAGGAGCTCAGCACCAGCCAATTCAAAAATCTGATAACAATTATCTTTATTGTAGAAACAACCATGGAGAGCATGAATGACGAATGCTGGTATCTCCGTTCTTGAAGAACGACGATGCATCGTTGCATTGAGATTTCGCACGAGGTGGGAGAATTCTTGATGCATACATGACGAGCGGACGCTACCAGCCTTGGGGGTTTTGAGCACGCCAAACTCAGTTCTCGCGATCCAAATACTTTCCCAAAGTATTGAAGCATGGGGGAATCAGAGGATAGATAAGGGAGGAAGTTAACGCATAGCGTACATTAGTTATGATATGACTGCACAGGCGTTCCCTCAGACGCATCCGAATTTACCACCAAGAAACACACAGATGTGGGTTCCTGAGCGTTGTCCTTTCAATCATAGACTAGCTGGACTTGGTTCAATGGCCCTGCACCTTCTCGAATGACAGTTATGTGGCGCGAGTGAACCGGAGCTCTCGAGAGCGAAATGAGCCCGCGTACATAACGTTGATAGAGGTGGAGATTTCTGGCAGCTGCTTCAAGCTTCCGTGCACTATCAAGGACAAAGTTTTGGATCTCTTCTAATTGGAGAGCGAATCGATGTAGGGCATCTTCAGAGCGATCGGATGAGCCCAAAGTAACGGGGTATGAACCACCTTGAGCATCAAGAAGGAGGAGAGAAGAGGGATTTTCCAGGGCCAAGAGTAGGTTATCCCGTGCTATTTGAAAAGAGGAAATGACTGCCGCGTTCATTGCCATAGTGTTTGTGGTTTTGGGGTTTTTGTTCAAAATTTTAGTGTCACAGGAGGGCCAAACGCTGGTGGGGTCACCCTCACGAAGGCCTCCCACCATCACAGACTCGAGACTTTGTATCCTCATATACAGTGGTGTAGTATTGATCTACATTGTACAACATCGTCCGCAGCTATGAATCGAAGCAAGAAAAAGACAGAAGAAACAGAGGAAACTATAACCTACTACTACGTCAAACGAGAGCATCGTCAAGATGGCATCTCTCTGTGTGTAGAACGGGAAACAAACAAAGCATGGAGCAGACGACGATGTAGAAAGAACTGCGATGCAATGCAACAAGCCAGACGAGGGGTTTGGGCAAAATGATTGAGAGCGAGAGAGAAAGAGAGCAGCCAATGAAAAAATGCTGTGATGAGGCACAGAATTTGAGGGTAACGCAACGTTGAACGTGAAAGGAGTCGTGATCATGAGGATGTGACGCAGGCGCACGAGAAACACAGACTGGGAGCATGTTGGAATAAATAGAGCTCACGCAGCAAAAAGCAAAGGGAGAGTGAAGGCTATGACTGCTAGAGCGCCATTCCTTTCGATCACCCCAATTGCCCTAATCGAAATAGCCGACCTCCTGCTTCTTTCCCTGATATCGTCCCACAGGCTCTTCATCTTCCCACTCATCCTCATCATCCCCGCCTGCTTCTCCATAATCTTCACCCTCGTGAGCAAACACATCCTCCTCACCAACGAGACGCATAGCCTCGTCCAGTGTCGACTCGCCCTGGAACGTGAATCCACGGAAGTGATCCTGGATACTGCTGGAGATAGGAGTCTCAGGAATACCGCCCCGCATCCCATGCTTGTGGTTCTTCGTGGAGTTGGACTTGTCCTTGGTGAGGATGGGCTTCTTGGGCAGGCCATCGCCATTAGCGAGTTTAGACGAGGCATCGCCAGCACCTACGGATGCAGTAGCGTTGGCAGCTTTGCCTGGAGACGAGCTGTTGATTGATCCAACGGGCGAACCATTCTCGCTAGAGATAGTAGTCCCAGACGTGGACAGCCCATCGGTGGCCACGGTGTTCACCGCCCATCCGTCATCGTCATCTCCTTCGTCATCAGAATCGAAGATATCGATGCCAGTGTCACGGAGATCAGCGTTCGTGAACTCAACGTCGAAGTTCTCAGTTGACTCATCCGACGTAACCTGGGGTTTGAACGGCGGGGTGACCTGCTTCTTCCCAAGAGCTACCCAGTCAATCGACTTGAAGAAGGGGTGCTCCTTCAGCTCGGCCGTATCGCGCTGAGCACCCAAGCGGTTCTTCGGATTCCGGTTGAGCAACTACAATGACAGAAAGTGAAAAAGGAGCAGTCAGCACTGGACGATAAACACTTTAGCGAATGGATAGCATTTTCACTCACTCCTTTAACAAACTGCTTGCCATCCTCGCCAATGACGCCCCTCGGGAACTTGATCCTCCCGAAGCAAATGTTCTTGTACATCTGCTGGACGTCCTCGGCATAGAAGGGACTCCAGCCGCAGCACATCTCGAAGAGCAGTACACCCAGACTCCAGAAGTCGACCGTCTTGCTGTATCCCTGGTCGTCTAGGAGGACCTCAGGTGCAAGGTATTCGGTCGTGCCACAGAAGGTGTTCGTCAACTGGCCATTACCAAGATCGGGCTTCGAGAGACCAAAGTCGCAGAGTGCAACGTGGCCCGTCGCATCGAGGAGGATGTTCTCAGGCTTGAGGTCACTATAAGCAAAGCAATATTTTCAGCTATCGTCGCTTCGAGCTTCGGGTAGAATATGCAAAATGCAAACTCACCGATACATAATATCATACTTGTGCAGATGCTCCAGAGCAAGCACCAGCTCCGCAATATAGAACCTCGCCCGATCCTCCGTAAACTTGGTCTCGCGCTGCAAATGGTAGAACAACTCTCCACCGCTCTTGAAATCCGTGACAAGGTACAAATCTCGCTCGGTCTGGAACGAAAACTTGAGGCCAACGAGGAAGGGGCACTCTAACGAACGCTGGAGGATCTTGCGCTCGCCAATCGTATGCGCGACTTCCTTCTTCGCAATGATCTCCTTCTTCGAGAGGACCTTCATCGCGTAGATACGTCGGGTATCCTTCTTCCGCACTTGGAAGACCTTGCCGAACGTCCCTCGGCCGATGAGCTTGAGGAAATCAAAGTCCTTCGGCGTAAGTGCTCTCCTCGACTATGGCAATTATCGGAAGGGAACGGCACGGCACGGCAGAGAGAAAGAGAGGGAATCAGGAACGAGCTGCGGATAGAATCACGAGTGCAATGCTGGCGCGCGTACCTTGATATGCTCATAGGTCATCTGCAGACGAATTTCCCCAGTAACAACCTCATTCTCGCGAGCTTGTAGTCTGCACATCCGAGCCAATGTAGCAGGCATAGTAGCGCGTTTCCCCCAAAAAGGGAGTGCAAAGCGTCAGAGAATAAGAGGAAGCCCCATCGTGTCGAAAACAATTTCGTGACCCGGAGAGGGCATCACCCACGCCGCAGGTAACGCAAATAAGGCCAACCGACGATCGAGGGAGCCCCGAATTGTAAGGAAAGGAAAGGACCACAATATCCAAAATGAAAATGAATGGAAAAGCGGCGGGTGGCGTTCCAATTTGTAGGTCACGTCGATGATTGGACGGGGAGAAGGGGGTTTGCCGGCGGTGGGATGAGAGAGAAAATGAATCACACCAGATCGACCCAGAGGGAAAATGGCGATAGGTGAGGAGGAGGGAAGAGATAGACGATGATAACGAGTCAAGCGAGCGTCAGGTCGAGAGAGAACGTCACGGGCGTTAGATGAAAAAGTAACGCATGGCCACAGGAGCCGCGCCACCACCACCACCACCAATGAGCGACAATGAAAGATAACATTATTGGAATAGCCAATCAGAGTAGAGTGGATTTCAACGTGGAGCCGTCCGCCACATGAATGCGGGGTAAGAGGAGGAGCATCATCCGGCGGCAGGACCATATCACAGGAATAAGAGGTAAATAGTCAATTTTGTCAGTGATTTGTTCGAATTATTGACAGTGATGAGAAGACGACAAAGAGATACGCACGAGTACCATCGATCAACTGTATGGTCATGTACCAGGACTGGCTTGAACTCTAGTGCGCCAATAAACTCGTCGCACTCGGGTGTGCGGTCGTAAATATTGAGGTAGACGAGCGCTTCATCAGACGTGACATCGCTATTAGTGATATGAGTGGAGGTCCAGATGAGTCGAGATCATGAGAGGGTTGATAGGGGAGAAGCATGGAACAGGCGGATATGGCGTGAGCGGATAGGGGGTATGCGGAACCAATCGCATGTGCAGCAAAGCAAACGAGGGAGTGGTAACGTGGTTGATCGTGCAACGCAGATAGGATAAGGAAAGGGATATGATCAGCCTCCATGTCAAGGGTATCGATCGCAGATCCAGCAAGATCAAAACGAATAGCAAGCGCAATGGCTGAAAGTAAATGAAACATGGGAACACGCCCACGAGAGGAAGTAGCGAAGCAAGAGAAATCAAAAGATCAAAAAAGCTTGAAAATCGCAGATGCAGGGTGTCACTTTAGAGTGAGTGAGCCCTTTCCCGACACCGCGCAGAATACATATAAGAAGGTGAGCCCAGAACCCCACAGTCGCATGGAGTTGTGCAGGGTCCACCCAGCAACTGAGCTGAGGGCAAAGGGGTGTATAGATGACCGCGGACGATCCGTTAGACTCCTGTAGAATCAGATGATCCGCAGGATGTATCCTGATTCATCGGCACTCGCACGCGATAAGAAAAAATATATGCGGCTGGCGAAGGAGATGGGAAGGGCCCGAACATGGGAAGAACCAAGAATTGGGCGCACAAGCGAGTGATTGAAACGTTTGCAAAAAATATATGCGGCTGGCGAAGGAGATGGGAAGGGCCCGAACATGGGAAGAACCAAGAATTGGGCGCACAAGCGAGTGATTGAAACGTTTGCAAGAACCAGGGAAGCATATTGGACTGGGGGAGGTGCAAGCAGATAATTGCCCCAGGCACCAGAAAGCGTAGTAGAAGCAATATACCGCCAAAGATGGAAGTCCTCGATCACAAATCATTGAGGATAAGGTAGGAAGCTCAACGGCCACGCGATGGATCGGCCAGGGTCAGGGGCGCGAAAAGATTGGGGACACCAGAAAAAAAACGAACGATGCACTGCCAAGAAGATGATGACAGGCAGAAAAAAATGAGACTCACAAAGAGACTTCATGTTTCCAGACAGGGTTATGCGGCGACATAACGCCGAACAGGCTCCCTCCAGGAGTCATGTAACCCGATCCCGAAGCGGGCCCCAAGATGCGCGGAGTAAGGAGACCCGATGGCATATTGCCATTGGACAGTATCCTCGAGGACGATGCGGTAGTCGAAGGGCCAGTGCTCTCATCCGAGCTCGAGTTGCTGCTCCCCGAGGACCTCGGTATGCCACTCAGTTTCGATCCGGTGGTGGGAGGAGCACCCGCAGTGGTTGCTTTTGCGGCCTTGTCAAAAGCCCTGCTAATCCCCCCACCCGCCATCATGGATGCATTGGCCGCGCCGGCGAGGCTTGGCAGGGCGAGAGCACTGCTCGTCCGGCTGAGCGGGCCTGCCTTGCCCTTGACTTCCTTCTCCATCTCGCTTGCGATCGGCTCGCGGCTGACAAATTCGCTTTGCTCAAACTGGACGACGACATAGGGCCGGGACTGATTTGATGCGACGTTGAGGCCTCGCGCTTGAAGGACTTTGACATGGAGTTGGCCGCGTGGATGGTTTGATCGCGGATGGGAGGAGGAGGGTGTGCCTGGTGTGGCCGTTTGATTCCGTCGGAGAGGAGGTTTGGACGAGGATGGGGTCGTGACGCCGTTGGAGGCACCAGCAGCGGCGGCGGCGGCGATGACAGCAGCAGGGGACATTTGATCAAGTGGTGGAGGGAGGGGTGAGGAAGGTGGTGGAAGAACGATCGAAGGTGGTGGGGGAGCTCGTGACGGTTTCACAGCAGTATTAGTTGTCGCAGTAGTAGGAGTACCTGGAATGTTGGTGCCACCAAAAATCTTATCGACTGGTGAGATAGGAGTTACAGGGGACGCTGGGGCAGGGAAGTGGGTGGATGTGATTGGGGTGGTGACGACGGCAGTGGTGGGGCCAGATGCACGAGGGATTGCGCCAGGAGAGTTTGGGCCTTTACCAGCGTAGTGGGCGGTGGGGAGCGACAAAGAGGGCAGGTGTAGCACTTTTTTCGCTGCAGAGGTTGTGGACCCGTTTGTCTTTGACGAGTGGTTCTTGACGCCGGGGCTGGGGGGGAGCGCGAGGTGAAGATGAAGATGATGGGGAGAACTCGCGTTCGTGCTCGCACTGGTCGCTGAATTACTGTTGTTATTATTTCCAACGTGCGGGCTGGTAGGAACCTGCCGAGATGGCGGGACGATGATGATGATGCGAAGATGATGATCGTGAGAGTTAGTCAAGTGGTGACGTCGGGTCTAAGCGCGATGGTGGTCGCTCTTCACAGACTGAATAGTAAACGGTCGTACTCACCACTGATGTTGGCGAAGAGGCTGGGACCGTGGCTGCCGCAGCTGAGGACCAGAGGTTCGGACTCCCTGGGCTGGCACCTGGTGAGCTCGCGGCGACGATAGCAACGTCGAATGGGTTAATCTCCTGTGTAAGTCGGCCAGACTTTGGATCTGCTTTGGGCGTGGTCTGGTCCGTGGGACCGCTGGGCCAGAGCTTCATAGCCTTGGACTTGAGGAACCTAGAGCATGAGCAAGGGGTACAGATATGTCAAAACGCCGGAAGAGGTTGAGGAGGTTATGTGTCAGCCATATACCGATCGACGGCCGATAAACGAGAAAACGGCGCGTACGAGGTCGTCGTCGAGTATGTCGGTTTGGGCGAGACTGGGTACGCATTCTGCATTGGTCGCAGCGTCCTAAAGCGGGGTTGTTGGGTTAGTCGATAGCGCGGCTGTTGGTGCAAGTTTTGGAGTTGGAGAAAAGAGAGGTCAAATATTTACTCTTCTGCCGTCCGGTTCATCGCTCTTCCGTGACGCTACTCGTTGTGTTTCAGTTGTGGTGTTGAGTTTACGATAGGACACTCGACGTCGTCCAGAGAATGGCTGACGTCGTGTGTATGTGATGGTAGATAAAAGGAGGGGTGGAAGAACTGTAATAAAATACCGCTAGCAAGGTAATACATGCATGTGCATAGATGTGTGGAGTGGCATCCCAATATCCTAATCAGGAGCCAGCGCTGACAACCGTCTCCCTTTCGCCGCTTGTCGAAGCTGCGGGGCCGTCCTCTGACCCTATCCGTTGGCCAATGACGTCTTGTGTCCGCCGCAGCAGAGCCATGACGCTCCCGCCCATGATGCCCAGCAACCCAACCTGCATCGTCGCCCGTCTCGGTAGCCGATCTGCAAGTATAGCAACAGAACCCCCAGCAATCATCAGCGAGCGCCCACGAAATTTAGTCTCCGCGATCCGCAATCTCGTAAAGAAGTGATCGCCATCTCGCGTTCTTTCCCAATCCTCTTCCCAAATTAGTGCAGGGCTCCATTGGAGCCGCACGCAAAATCAATGCGAAAGGGATTATTGGAGCCACTCAGTTCGAACGAACACTATTGCTCGTGCTTCGACTGTGGATGGCGATATGATAACTGATAGCGCTTGTACTCACAAGCAGCAGCGACGAGCCCACCCAGTCCAACTCCTGCTAGCACCTCTTTGTATGCGCCCAATCCGACTCTGCTCGCAGCCTGCTCTGCACCCACCCAGAACAAGCCAGCAGCACCGAACCTAAGCGACTCTCTCCCACTTTGCTTCAGTCCGCCCGATAAGACTCTATAATTCTTCGTTTTGTGATAGAAATACCATTCCTCGAGCGTTTTTGGTGCGCGGTGTGCGTTCTCGGCCAAATACCGCAGGGATGCTTTGCGCGAACCTCGAAGAAAGCCCAGCGCCATGCCCATAGAGGTCGTCGTGAGTGGAATTAGGTAGAGCTCCCTTGGGATATACAGGCGAATCGCCTCGGGCTTCTCGTCAAAGTCATTGTCAACTGACTTTGACGACGGCGCGTCTGGATTCGGCGGTGGCGCGTTTTGGCTTGTGCTCATTGGCTGGAGGGGTCAATCGATCCCACGCTCCGCGCTTAGACCAACTGAATACTCTTTGGTGACTTCCCTGCTCTCTCCGTTCGGCCTCCACCCTTTTACAGGAAGACGGCTCCTGTTTATCCATTCGACATTGTCTTCTGCATTAGCTCAGGGACGCGAGTCGATTGTACGGTGTCTAATATTCAGCATTCAGTTTTCCCCGATCTAGACCCTCAGGAGCGCCCGCCGCCGGTGGGTTCTAGCACTCCAGAAGTCTAGTGCACCAATTAGCACACGTTCCAGAGCGCACATAATCACTCCGATGTGGGCCTCCCTTCCGCCCGAGCTCATATCAGAGATCTTCGAGATTTGCGTCGATGGATTGACCATCCAGCCAGAGACGCTGTCCCATATCAATCGTGTCCTTCGTCAGGTCGCTCTAGGCACTCCTCGGCTCTGGAATCATATCTATTATGAAGGGGTTTGTGACTTGGAACGTTGTGAGGCTTTTTTGGGACGCAGTGGTCAAGCTCCTCTCACTCTCGAGTTGAACCTCTCCCCTCTTCACAACGATCAATGCAATGTACAAAAATTTGCCACCCTCATCGATCCACACTGGGTGCGGGTCCGAGACCTGCGTCTTGCGCCGTACGACGGCGAAACTCCCCAGACAACCTGGCGCCGTCCTGAAGAAGAGGAGCAGGAGGGGGGAGCTCCTGGACGGGATGATATATACAGCTCCATGTCCGCCTTCTATGATTTCGTCACATTCGAGTCGGGTGTGTCCATTCTTTTGTGGATTGTGAACGGCTCGTATCGGGATTGGGGCTCTAGAGAATCCCAGGACGACTTTCTGAGGACGCTCGAGGGGATGCCTCATCTTTACACCCTTACTCTCACAACGCGTCTCGAGGTTCTAGCGAACCCCATCCATCAGCGTGAAAGGAAGAAGTTGGGCTCGGTACGAACGATTCGGATGCGAGGTTACTCTCTATGCCTCCTTGCACGACTAGAGACGCCTAGAATACGCTCCATCCATCTCGATATGTATCGTGAAGGTGCAGGATCCGAGCAATTCCAGCATTTTCTCACCTGGCTACGCGCCAACCCTGAGACACTCGAGACCATCGATATCGTCAACGCGCAGGGAACAGACCTCTCAACACCCCAGCCAGAAGGGAATATGCACCCTGAACTCATCACGCTCCCTTCCTTGACGCGGCTCAATGCCACAACTGATCCATGGTCAATGGCCATCCTCCTCCGAGCCGTCCGTGCTCCTGCTCTAACGGAGGTATCTCTTGGTCTTCATCCAGACGTAGAACACACAACCATCACCTCATTTTTCGAGGCGGCCTCTTCTAGTCTGCAAGTTGTGCGGCTTCTCCAAGGACTAGCAGCGCGGCCCTTTAGAGACGTAGAGCCAGATTACCCTATAAGTTCCCCGCGAATTGTTTTTCCAGAGCTGAGAAGCTTCGTCTCTGAGCTATACATCGGTGGGTCTGTGATTGGCGTAACGAGGGCGGCGCCAAAGCTTGAGATATTGATGCTGTCGGGACCCCAAGCTCTAATTAACTGGAACGACCCAGTGAGTTCCCTCATCAGAAATCTTTTCAGCTTTGTGCCGAATTTAATGTTATGTACTGACGAGCGGTGGTCCTCGCACAGCCTATACCTACGATGCAAGCTCCAAGCCTGCAGACCCTAATCATCAACGGCTTCTCATCCGTATGCCACTCGATAAATGCTCCAGACCTCAAGCACCTTCAGGTTCTTGCCGTAAACCTACACATGCGGCCCTCTGTCCTTTCCCCCGCTTCGGCAATCCACCTTGTCTGGTTGCTGGCACGTTTTGCCCCCACCATTGAACACCTCGAACTCCATGATGCTATTCAAGGCATGTCCCAGACAGTGCCTCCTCCATACTTGCGCGAGCAAGTAACAGAACCATTGGTCCTCCCCGAACTAAAAACACTCTACATCATGCCATACGACGCACTCCTCGAGCATATCACGGCACCTCATCTTCAAATCTTGCATCTCGGGCCTACGTCTCACGCTTCTCCCATATGGGCACGCCTTGAGGGCGCGTCGAATGCTACCACCCTGATCATTGGCTCTGTCTTCTCCGATGAGGGAAACACTTCCTCTCTCCGATGGAGTTCTTTACGCAACATCACGACTCTGCGAATCGTGATTGATCTAAACTTACGCAATCATAAAGGAGAGAGTGTCTCACTCGAGAAGCATATCCGGCGCATCCAGCTCCTCAATGAGCCGGTATGGTCAATCATCAATGCAGAGTCCGTTGACGATCCTACGGGGAACAAACGAACTGATCCCAACGAACGACTACTCCCGAAACTGACTCAAATTGAGATCCACTTCGCCTCTAGTCGCGAAGCGCTCAGGGACGCATTCAATGGTGTCGCAAATGGCGATCCTGGATATGAGACAGACTCATCCAACTTCGACTTGACTGATGCCCTCGCAGATTACGATATAGACGGGGAATGGGCGGATGATAACAGTTCGGATGATCCAGCTGAGTACTACTCTAATTCGAGCGCGTGGGATAGTGATGACCTCGACGACGCAGAGGACCACAATGGTGATGATGAGGTTCATGATGAGCCTGTACCCATACCTGCCGAATCCCCCGAGAAAGCTAACTCACGCCGATCTCCTCAAGCCGAAATGGTTGAGGAACAAAGAGAAACGGCGTCTCTTGATACCACTGGTAGCTCAAGACTCGAACAGTCGCGAAGTGTTGACGCGAGTAGGATTGATGAGAATGCGAGCTCCAGGGCCAAAATAGACCAGCTTCGCACCAAGATGGAACGCAGCATGTTTGGTTTTGCACATCGGCCTCGCACGCTTGAGAAGGAGGTCGATCTCACACAGTTTTTCACAATTGCCCAGCTCGAGGACGGAGGTTCTCGTGAAGACATCTTCCGTGCAAAGAACACCAATGCTCAAAACGACCGTGCTGCTTTTGGTCGAATAATCCATACGCTGGGAGAAGTTGCGCGTAGCAGAAGGCACCACCAAAATTCGGCTCCTGTTGAAACTATCGCAATCTCTGTATCAGAGTCAGGTGATGGTGATTGGACGGTACCACAACCTGTAGTTCAGCATTTCCGTGATATAGGAGTGGATTTATCGGTACCCTTGATTTAACTTGGCTAGCTCTAGTTGTAGTCGTAATTGAACAATTGGTCATCGCAGTTCGCACGCCGAGCACAGCATTGGCGTCCTCAAGGATCACCTTCTCACTGCTCCGAGTATCGCACTGGTCTAAGTGGTGCGTGGAATTGAAACTCTGAACGCTTCAGCCATCTTGTACCCTCATCAGATACAAATGTTGATCCCCTTCTTCAACTATGAAACTATAGGAACTTTTGCTAACCAGTCTCTCGAGTCCGACAAAAAGCAAAATCCTTCAGAGAGACTTCGCGCATCATGTGGACATCGCTTCCATTCGAGCTAATCTCCGACATATTCCACATTTGCGTTGATGATCACATCATTCCACCCGAAATCTTATCCCACATAAATCATTTCCTCCGCGATGTTGCGATACACACCCCTCGCCTTTGGAGTCATATTTATTATGAAGGCTATGAGGATATGGATCGTTGTAACGCTTTTCTAGAGCGGAGCGCTACGGCACCCCTCACTCTAGATCTGAACTTCTCGCCTGCTTCCAACAATGCAGAACAGCTGTCCTCGTTTACATGGGCGATTGCCCCACACCTGCCTCGTGTTCGTGACTTCCGGGTTGCGCCACACGATAGCACAACGACTTTCGAAGACTTGACCAAATCCCGCAAAGAGCCACGCGCCGCGGATGCCCACGCTCTCTATGGAATGTTCAACAACATTATGAAGTTTGGCATCGAAACTCCGAGAAATATTGGAGAGATTCGGCCCGTGAGTGACTCCGAGGTTGAAAGGTTTGCTGTGGTGCTTTCAAATATCCCTGATCTCCGCAATCTCACTTTTACGACATGCTGCGACGTGCAGCGAAATTACTGGTCCGATCATGGGCGATACCTAAGCATCAAGTTAGGAGCTTTGCGCGCATTGCACTTGCAAGGACGTTCGCTAGGAATCCTTACTCGCCTTGCTACACCCTCTATCCGTTCCATTCATCTTGACATGATTGATGAGGGTGCTCAAATAAGCCAATTCCGCTATCTTCGTGTATGGCTTCAAGCCCACTCCCAGGGTTTGGAGCGGATCGAGATTTCCAACATGCGTTCTATGCTTTTCACTCGTCCTCAAGCTGAAGACGACCTTTCCCCTCAATCATGCATGTTTCCTTCTCTAACGCATATCCATGCCTGCAGTGATCCATGGACAATGACTGCCTTGCTTCGTTTGATTTGCGCCCCAGCCCTCACAGAGGTGTTTCTTGGTCTTCATCCAAGTACAGAGCGCTCAAGTTTGATTGGGTTTTTTGAGTCCGTTTCACCTAACCTACGCACCGCCCACATCGGCCCTGGACCCCTATCAATGTCGGGTGGTAATCAGCGATTAGATAGCACAGAGCAAGAATACACCGTCATCTCCCCACGGATCATTTTTCACGACTTGGTGAAGTTCGTATCCGAGTTGTATGTAGGCGGTGCAGTGATTGCTGCCAGCAAGAGTGCTCCAAAGCTCGAATTTTTGACGCTGGCGGGCTCCATGGATCGACATACCTGGGTGGAAAGGGTAAGTCATATATCATTTTTGTATTGTTGTTTTTATTGAATGCTAGATGCGCATGCTTATGCTATCAGGAGCCAGCACTACCATCGGCGCCCTTTTTGCATGCTCCGTGCCTGCACACCTTTGTTATCAATGGCTTTTCGCCGGCATGCTCCTCAGTGGACGCTCCGTCTTTGAAACACCTTAGAATCCTCGCTGTGAGGCAGCACCTGTCGGGCGACCCTCCTGCTCCCTTCGAGACCGCCGCCTTGATCAGGATCATCACACGCTTTGCGGCCTCTTTAGAGCATCTTGAGATGCATCAAGCTATTCGTGGCGTGTCGCAAACAAGGCCGCCCCTACTCTTACTCGACTGGGAGGAATTGATGTTCCCAAGACTACGCACGTTGTTCATAATGCCCTACGATGAGTTTATCGAGAAAATCGTCGCCCCTGAGCTTCAAGTGCTCTATCTAGCACAGACATCACACTCCTCACCAGAGTGGGCTAACCTTGATGGTGTCTCGGCTGCCACGACCCTCATACTTGGTTCCAGCTTTTCTGACAAAGAGTCCAAGTCAAGCCTTCGATGGCACTCCCTACCAAATATCAATAGGCTGCGTGTTATCATCAACCTGGAAGTGCGCGACCCTTTTGGAACAATTCTCTCCCTCAACAAACAGATCCGACGCCTTCAATTGCTAGATGGTCCGCTCTCAACAAAAATCACTGAAACCACCATCGAGAGTGATTTCAATCCTGAAGACTGGCTCTTGCCACGTCTTCGCCATGTCGAAGTCCACATTGCATCTCGTCAGGAAGTGATGGCAGGCGCATATGATGGTGTGGCGAATGGCGACCCAGGGTATGAGACCGACTCATCCGCGGATGGCTTCTATTGGCCACTGGATACAGATCGCTCTGAGAGCGAAATTTATCACGAGTTGCACGAGGATTATGAATCCTCTGGGTCCAGCGAAGTGTGGTCGGAGGATCTGGACAAGGATCTGGCTGAGTATTATTCAAATTCCAGTGCTTGGTCCCAAGAAGACGACAGCGAACACGAAGCAGCTGATAATGAGCCAGATGGGGATGGAGTCTCTTCTGGTAATGACCCTGCGGATATTGCCAGTGCTGGAGGTGATAACATTACAGCAGTAGCGCGTCAGCGGGCCGCATTGGAGGAATATAATAAGCACATAGCCTCGGGGAAGCCAATTCTGCCTCCTGTCGGGGGTTCTATGTCTCTCGAGCCTTCATCCCTGCACGATCTGCATATTGTTGATGATCCAGACCGCAAGTCTTCAGCAAAGCCAGCTGATCCACAACTCGTAAACCGTGATAGCCACGAGTCGATGGAATGGCTGGGCGAGAATTATAGAGGCTTGGGGACATATACAATGGATGAAGTGGATGTTGATCTCCTAGAGGTCTTCATGTCGCGTTGGCCCGAAGGCTGGCTGACCCACACCAAGCCGAACGATTTCGCGCTACGCAACACACGCGAGGCATACGGGTGGATAATCCACGCGCTTTCCGATGTCGCCCGTGCTAGGGTGCAAGGTGGTGGAGTGGCGCCTCTGGAAACGATCACGATCACTGCGTCTGCGCCAGCTTTCGACTCAGACGAGAGTGACTGGAGCGTGCCTCGTCTTATTGTGGACCAGTTTAAACACTTTGGTGTAGTTCTGGAAGTCCCCCAAGACGAGTAGCTTGACCCTCATGTATATAGCTGCTTCATGAGAAAAATCATAAAGAGAGACTCTACTATGTGACACGACGCGATAAATTTGACCTTGTTTGCGCGCTGTCACGAGCAAAGCCCTTCACACCAGATCCTGCCATGGATGTTGCAAGCTTTGACGAGCCCTCAAAGATCGCTTTGAAAACATCAAACTCTCTTTCCATAGCAAGGGCCCCAGCTTTGGCTTTTGAATCCGTCGTACCAGACTCCTATGTCCTTAATCTTGCTGTCTTGCGTTCCAGCTATGCTGCCTCCTTCTCATCCCCATCTAATTCTATATCGCTCCTCGACAAAAAGAGGCTGAGGATTGTCGGAACGATGAAATATGCACATGCCGACACCATCACATCCATCAAAAGCCCATCGTATCTTTCAACACACCTTGGGAAAGATGTCCTAATCTCATCGGGCAAAGACGGGTTGCTCAAGGTATGGGATACGCGGAGTCATTATGAATGTGTCTTACAATGTCAGTTATCAATTGTGCCTGGTTCTCCGCATCCTTTTCCAGCCCATTCGTTTCTTTGCCTCGGACACTGTTTTGATTATTGTGCTTATGATAGAAATTCTTTCTCCCATCATGAACAGTTGAGGAGACAGGCTCTCAGAGAGGCCTCCTAAGCTTTGACTCTTCAAGTGATGGTCTATGTCTCGTTGCTGGATCAGAGCTTAAAGGAGATGAGGCTCACTTGATATTTTGGTCAGTCTAGATATCAAGGTTATCTGGATGGACGAACGAATCTGACTATCATCATTATCAGGGATGTGCGCAGCAATGGGGCTCCGACGCACGTCTCCACCTCTGTGCACTCTGATGATATCACAAGTGTCAACTTCCATCCCTCCACTTCCCATCTGCTATTATCTGCCTCGACAGACGGACTCCTGTGCACGACAGACTCGAGAGAGCACGATGAAGATGAATCTGGGGTAAACGTTGGCAATTGGGGCTGCAGCGTCTCCAGAGCAGTATGGACTGGCACAGGTCCCTCTCAAGGCGCTGCTGTATGGGCTCACAGCGATATGCAAACGTTTTCAACGTGGAATGCTGAGGTTTGTATATCATAGTATGTAGTGAAGGCCATATTCTGAATGATTACATTGTAGCTGGACCTCATTGACGACTTTGGAGACCTCCGCAAGCCAGCGATGCCCAACCAGTGGGGCTCCGAATACTTCATTGACGCGTGTATGTGTGGCCCTCATAATGTCCCTGCCTCATCAAGTGGCCTCGGCATGTGGACTGGGGCAAACAAGTACGTTCATCCCTTGTTGTAAAGTATGGAGTATAACCCTGGTCTCTCCCAGTGGTGATGTTGCATTGCTACGGCTCGACAACTCGTCGTCTTGGACAGTGGAACGAATTTTGAGCGGGTATCACACCGATGTAGTCCGTGCTGTTACCTGGGACCCCGAAGTAAGTCAAGATATTTATTTAGCTCGAGAGCGGTGGACTGATTGCATGTATGCACTGTCGTAGAACCAAGTTATTGTTACCGCAGGGGAGGATTCTCGCGTGAGCGTCTGGTCTGTTGCTGAAAGCAATGGTATGGACATCACGGAGGATCTCGCCGATGGCATGGACATTGACCATGATGCTGCAGCATCAGAAGTTCCCAAAGCGGCCAAACGTAGCCGGGATGATGTTGATGGTGAGACGCAGGAGCGCCCGGTCCTCAAGAAGAAAAACAAATCAGTAGGTATCCTTTCTCTCATCCCAAATATGTAACCTCAACACTCCCGTGCTATAGGAGTCTTCCACTCGAAAGCGATGATTGCATCCTGCAATGGAGTGAGGTCACCAGCCTTGCACTACTCTCGCTTGTACTTTACTGTTGCTCTGCTCATTTGATGTATCTATGTCGCTTGTGTCTCAAAAATCTGTTCATTATACTCTCCTATACGAGTGTATTTTGCACGCTGGTGAGGTACCGCTTTGGTGGCGAGTTGTTGGGCGCTTGGACAGCTCTTTCCGCTTTTGGTATCACGGAACCGCTAGACCTCCACTCTCCTTCCCCGCGCCTCACACCCAGAACTTGCACAAAATGGGTCAAACTTGTAAGTTTGTGGCCCAGAATATGACGATCTAGCTTGCAGAGCTGCTCACACTGTGTCGGTGTACCAGCCTCCCAGTATCTGGGGGAGATGGAGAAGACTACCAACTGTTAGTTATGCCACTATTCATGCTCTCCTCGTTATCTTCCTCAATTTTTTCTGGTCCCACCATGGTTCTAATGCCATGTCAGTCACCGCCCCTGAGCTCGAGCGGCTGAAGAGGAGGTTTATGAAACTTGATCGGTAAGCTGAGGTCGCTCGGCCACTCGATCGCCTGCATGCCTTGTGATGTTGAACGTACTCTCCAACTTGTTTCCATCGATTCCAAAATTCAGTGACGGCAACGGTACCATCGATCGCGACGAATTCTTCCAAGTGCAACAGATCGCAAGCAACCCCCTTGCAAGTCGGCTGATGGCGATCTTCGACGACGAGTGAGCATGCGTGGCCGTTTGTTCGTTCCTAGTGCAGTCTTTCTGAACCACGAATCTAGTGGTGGAGGCACAGTAGACTTCCACGAGTTTGTAGGCGGTTTGGGGGCATTCAGCAGCAAGGGCAACAGGGAGGACAAGCTCAAGTGTACGAACTCTCATTGCTGTGATCAACAAGAACATGTGCTCATTTCTCGCCCGATCTCACTTGAATAGTTGCCTTCAAAGTCTATGATGTTGACAGAGACGGGTTCATCTCCAATGGCGAGCTTTTCGTCGTACTCAAGATGATGGTTGGTAACAATCTGAAGGTGCGTGGTGTCCTCTCCTCTCTCTAATAATCACTATTATATGCTGATGAAATACAAACTATTAGGACTCCCAACTGCAGCAGATTGTCGATAAGACAATAATGGAAGCCGATATGGATGGGGATGGGAAGCTTAGCTTCGAGGAGTTCACTGCTGTTGTAGCAAAGACAGTTCGTATCGTCCACCTTCCACCAGCCTTAACCTTGCTCACACACGTTCTGATTTTCCCAGGACATCGCCAAGCAAATGACCCTCGAGCATCTGTTCTGATTTTTGACCTTGCTTGATCGTTCGCTCTCCACTGGACCTCTATCATTCGCTATCAATGGGATTCTTCGTGCTACACCGTCTATTACCTACACTGGCCCCCTCTATATTGTACTTTCCACCTCGCATGATATGTCATTATGTCATTATGTGATACCAGATTGTCTATCGTCGTATCCGGACTGTCTGTGACAGGGTTCGTTGTGACCGGGCGTGCTCCAGTCCCTCCCTCGCTATCCTCGATGCCTCGTCTCGTCCCCCGCCTAAAGCAAGCGCTAAAGAACCCAGATAAGGACTTTCTCATGCGTGTTGGCGGAACTCCCGCGAGGTCTCCTCATCATGTTCGTCCAAGCCATGACGCACTCGTAGCTGGTCAATTACTAGAACGTCCCAAACCAAACCTCTCCGCTAAACGACAGAAGTCAATACTTCTTGATGCTGTAAATCCAATTACGCAGCCAAAAACGTTCAAAATGAAGAAGATTCATGCGAGAACCGCAGATGGTATACCAGGGAAACTGGACAAGCAGCCTGCCCTCACCGCCCTGGAGTGTCAGAAGCACCAGGTAAATCCATACCGTAAGACCACATAACTCTCCCGTTCATCGTATTGACTAAACTTCTCTAATCATTTGGTGTCTGTAGTACAGATGCTATCGTCACCATTGCGCTACTGCATGCTAAGTGCCAAACACTATCATTCTGGTGGGTCTTCTTCCCCCTTCAACCCATGCAAGAATCATAACTATCTCTGAGCATCATCACCATGCTCAGATTTCTTGCTACGTCTCAGCACATCTAGTATGCAGGATGATCATGGAAAGTCGAGAATATTTCTCCTTCCTGATGGCCTGGAGCATCCAAAGTACCGCAGCCTCAACGTCACGCGTGGAAGTTATATCATTCTCTGGAAGGATGCTCTAGAGGAGTTTATCGAAGCCGGTGAGCCGCACTAAGAACTCTGTTTTAGCAACTCGAGAGATCTGACCATGCCCGTTTTCCTTGTAGGGACGCATCGCCGAATACACCCCAGTGTCGAGGTCCACTCTCTCATATCCGAACAAATACAGACTCAGCTCGAGAGAAGGCTCGTACAAGAATGCGAGCTCTTGCTGGGTCAATATCTTGCGCTCCCTCGTGAGCTACGGGCAGTAGAATCATCTCCCCTCGTGCGGGCTCTGACCGATGCTGAGCTAGAACAGCTTGACAAGGGGCCACAGTTTCTGAATGAACCCGCACCGGTTGCCGTTGTCAATTTTTCGCCCTCAGAGGCATCCCAGGCCGTTGCGACGTTCATGCCTCTCGCTCCATCACCTCCCCCAGAATTTGATCTCCACGACTCGATTCTTTCTCCACATGAAGTGCCAATATACCGCACAGACCGGTTTATTTCTCCAGAAACGCGGTCAACTGTGCAAGAAGCATTGCAGAGCCTTACGGGGAGCCCATCGCCAAGCTCTACCTCGCCTGTCCCTCAGGCATTCTTGATAAGAAGCCCCACAGCATTATGGGATCATAAGATCTATGCTGCTCCCATCGCCATTGCTCTCTGGCGCCTCAGATTATGGCATGGAGAGGGGTGGTTGACTCCACCGGCACATGTTCCTTGACATCCGCCACAAAGCAGTAGCCCCCGTGCTTGTACGTCCATTTCATCTATGTCCCAGCAATCACATGTAGAATATCCCCATCGTAATCAGCCTTCATAGTCCCAAATAACGCCAATTGGCATTGCATTACGTAGATAAGTACAGGATTGATATGATACGTAATCCATTCAACAGCAAATTATCGTCCCGAGCTGCAATTCGGCATGTTCTTGAACCACACGAGTAAGAAAAGGAGAATGAGATGGCCACCCAGGTGAAATGCACGCAGAAAATTCAATCAATGGCAGACAGAAGCCGAGTCGAAGAAAGGTGAGAAAGCAAACTCTAAGAACAGTCAGCTCTCAAGAAGAACAACGAGATTGAGTTGTTGTTATGTCATCGGATTCGGAGTCGGGCTTTTGATTGATAGCTTGTCTTCGAGCACCACAGCAGCCAAGTTTGCATCAGTGATTGAAGCCGCTGCTGTAAGACCAATTCCAGATGCTGAATGTGGTCCGATGGTGTCAAGGCCGTCGGAAGGAAGGGCTGACGAAGAGAAAGATTGTGCAAGCCGTGCCGCTTTCTGCTCCGCTGCGAGAGGTGCTGGTGCTGGAGGTGCTGGAGCCGCTATAGATTGTTGTGCGTCGCTCCTACCAAAAAAATATGAAGAGGTGACAAGGAGAAGATGCACCATATGGCGAGGTCATGTTTTATAAGCCCTGCTCGCCTTCTGAGACAGACTGAGGACCGCTCCCGGCGTACCGTCGCTTCTTCTTAGACGTTGCACTATCGGCATCGTCAATATCCATTTTCTGCGAAAGGAATTATCAGCTTTTGATGACAGAAGCGTTAGAACAACCAGTGCAGCCAAGACATCTCTCCCGTAGCTCCAGCATGAAAGAAGCGATCCGAAGGGTAGTCCAGCGCTGAGTTGCTATCGATCTAGAGCGGAAGTGGAAAGTCACCTTCGATTTCCTCTTCAAAGATTTTGGCTGTGGTCGTTCCCCAGGCTCGAATACGTCGTCAGGGAGGTTGTGCCTAGATGGAAATATTAGGGTGTGGTCATGCAATATTGCGTAAGTCACGCACGCTTTGAGTGAGGAGATTACGATGGACATTGATGATGGATCGTATGATTCCCAAAGCTTGAGTTGCTTGATGAACTCATTTGTTGGGTAGGTGACGTCGAGCTTGCGTCCACCGGGTATGGATGGGTCTGGACAGTTGGATTTGGCATTCGGGATAGAGGCCGGGGATTACTCTCGTTCACACCGATTGTCGACGCTGGCAAGCAAAAACGGCAAACAATGACGCACCTTTAGGCCTGATACCAAGACCAACGTAATATGTTGAAGTGTACGCTATCCGTGCCCCAGGGACGTCTTGGATATCTTCCTCTGTTTGTTGGAGGATGGCTGGAGTAAACGTCCCTCGAGTTACCAAGTCGAGCTCTTCTTCGGATTTACAGAACACTTTATGCTCGATCCCCTTCACGTATGGGTGCGCAAGCATTAGGCCTTCCACAAACTCGAGCTTAAGAACAAGTTGTCGAACTTGGGATTCCACCTTGCCAGACCTATGGACGGATAGGCTGAGTAAAGCGCATCAAGAAATAGTTGACTTCAGCCTTACCACTTAAGTGCAGATTCTTGCTCATCTGCTGCAGCAACAATCTGGAGATAATGATGATAATGGTGGAAGAAATTGTGTTTAGTAAACAACTCTTCCCATCCAGCTTTCAGATCAACAATCTTCTCAGCAATATCGGCCCCTAAAAACAGGCTATTGAGGATACGAGGAGAGTTAGCGAGGAAGGATGAGGCTCACCGCGTTTGAACTCCTGGGTCATGACTTGGAGTTGCGATGCGCTCACATTGTGGGTCGAGCACATCGCTGGATAAGCTGGAGTAATGATAGGCATTCGGTGTGCGCGATCAGAAGGGTATATCTTATTGAGATTGAATTATGTTAGCCCAAGAAGCACAAAAAGTGGCGAGGCTCAAACCGAACCTTGGGGTTCCACACTCTGACTTGTAGAGGTCCTTCTTCGATTTTCGTCAACTGGACAGGTCTCGGCCAGTCCCATTGGGCAAGTAGGACGAAAAATCTGTGCACAATTGTTGCTGCCGCGGCGTTGGGATACAACTGGCATATACGTGCGACGAGCATAGCCCAGGCAACACCACCGAGGAATCCCATAACATTGGAATAGATCGCTCGACCTGAAACTAATTAAGCGATGAGAGATAGAAATTCTCAGAACGAGCTTACGGGGAGCCCAAATCTTGATACACCGGAGCGCAATACGGAAAGTTGCTACATCTGGTACTAGTCTGAGGATCTGATCGGTGACACGAGACCCTGGAAGAAAAATATCAGATAAGGTCTCCAAAACAAAAGGCTGGACATACCTCCTAAACTGCGTACACATCTCTCATCCAGGTTCTTGAGCAAATTATCATCCTTCAACTCAAGGTCATCAGGGATAGCTGGCAAAGCTAATCTAGCGAAAAGAAAGTCGATAGGAATCCCGGAAATCACAGCGGTGATGATAGGGACGTAAGCGTCGGGGACTCCCTATAACAAAGTTAGAAGGCCGCGCTCGCATCACAATTCTTGATACGCACAGCAACTTCGACGGCACCATCAAACTCTTTCAGCATCGGCTCAAAATAAGTGAAGAAGTCTTCACGCTCAACATGTTTCGGAGCGACACACAAGCAGTCGATATCGGATCCTGGGCCATGCACCCCAAGTCGGTACGAGCCAAACGTAAAAATCTTGCCTCCAGCGTTCCGAGCAGCAGACTCTGAATGACCTCTGGCAATCATGACCTTTTGGACGAACTTCTTGACGAGCACAGCGACGCGGGCAAGGACCATTTCTCTGAAGGGGATGTATAGTAAGGCACGACGCTAAACACTAGAGATATGAGCCTGAGAGCATCCAAGTTCAATTATTTACCTGCGTGCAGCCTCTTCTGGTGATTCATATGAGCCCATTTTCGTAAGCTCCTCTTGCAACTTCTTGGTGACTTCAAGGTCCTTCTCGGTGGGTGGTAAGGTCGAGATTGCTCGGGTGATACCCCATTGTTTATCAGTTGCACTTCAGAAGCTCCAGTAAGCATTCGAGGGACTAAACACTTGTACAGTGGTGTGGTGCGTACGATTCTGTCATAATGTGGTGACTTGGAGGGGATGAATGAGAGAGCGTGAGAACAATTTAGGCGCCGAGCGGTTACCCCTCGATCAACGACCCCCACTGTGGGAGAAGTCACTAGCTTGAATCCGTCTTGATTATTATGGCTGAAGAGACAGAGAATAGACGCACAGATCTCCTTTGCGTATTTGTTCATGGATTTAAGGGAACCGACTCTACATTCGGTTAGCTTTATGATAGACCTGTATCTTGAGAGAGCCTCATCCCATGGATTATTGGAACATTCAGATGGGTTCCCTGAACGACTTCAAAATATGGTTGCTGGGCCTGGTACGGGAGTGGAAACCGTTTCTTGTGTCGTCTTCCCTGCTTACGAGGTATGTGTAACGGCATTGCCAGCACCTTGATTGTGACTCTGAATTGTCTGGCGGGCCACCGGTCTCAAGACTAAAGGAGACCTTGTAAGCAAATTGACTCGACATTGGAATTGATTCTAAGCAAGTGGACGACAGAGCGCAGCTACTGAGAAGTTCGCGGACTGGTTGACGACAACTGTTGTCCATAAGGAAGTCGCTAATGGACAAGGCGGAGGTGCAGGGAAAACAAAGGTGGTTCTTTGTGGGCATAGGTAACGAAAACTATGACTAAACCCAAATAATTAAGTCTGCTAATCATCAGGATCGTATAGTATGGGGGGTCTACTAATTGCAGATGCAATGCTTGCTATTGCTGCTTCCCGCTTGCAAAAAACCGCTCCTCTTTGGCCCCACATCATAGCTTGTATCGCTTATGATACTCCTTACTATGGACTACACCCATTCATCTTCAAGAACCAAACAACCAAGGTAGTTGCATATGCGCAACAGGCACAGAAATTAGCATCTGGTCTTGGTCTCTTCGGGGCCGCTACTGAATCCACATCCGCGGCGTCCTCGGTCTCTTCGGCCCAGCCTCGGGCATTGTTGACTGCTACTGATACGACTGCTGCGGCTTCCAAACCCTCCACAAGTAGCATATGGAATAAATGGGCACCTGCTGCGATCGGTGCTGTTGCGGCAGGAGCTGCAGCCGGTGCTGCGTGGTACAAAAAAGAGGACTTGACAACGAGTGTGACTTGGGCGAGCGACCACTTGAAATATGTCGGCAACTTGTGGGACCAGAAGGGGCTGCATACCAGAGTAGAGAGCCTCATCGCAGTGCAGAAGGAAAGCGGCGTTTACTTCCATAAGTAGGTCACGCTTCGTACCATATTCTGAGGAAATCTCATGATCATCTCCATAGCTTCTACACGCTTCTTCCCAAGAAATCTGCTCTTGAAGAACCAA
Source organism: Clavulina sp. PMI_390 (assembly GCA_015039315.1). Lineage (NCBI taxonomy): Eukaryota > Fungi > Basidiomycota > Agaricomycetes > Cantharellales > Hydnaceae > Clavulina > Clavulina sp. PMI_390. Next base: position 54,606 of record WIDE01000052.1, read on the forward strand.
GAACCTTCATCAACCTGCCAAGCAAGTCATCTGAAGCTTTTCAATATCACTCCGCCGTCCAAAATACCCTTGCCGAGGATGAGATCGCGGCACATATTGGTTTGTTTCTTTCCCAAATCGTCGGCCCTCAATCTGACTAATGGTTCTGCTCTGCTAGCCATGTTCTCGCCAAAGACCAATGACGGGTATTATGATCTTGGCCTCCAAACTGCCGACATTATCCGTCGGGCTCTAGAGGAAGCTAACCAGATTGAAGCTCGTGATGCGCTTGCTACGATGAAAAATATTGATCTGGGGGCCTCTCACGAGGAAAAAGAAGAAGATCTACTCAGTTAACGTAAGCGGTGATGACATTTCCTGCGTAATGGCCGTGCTGTGTATTTACGCCTGATATTTATGTTTGCTCATCACTTGTACAGGACAATACTGGGCTAGGACGTGGTTGTTGATAATATGCGATATAATTCTTGGCGTGCAGCAGCTCCAGCATCACGGCGCGATCCTAGAACCGAACCTCTTTGCTTGGCCCTTTACCCTCCAACTCTCCCTTGACACGGTATATTACAATATCATTCCCCAAAATGAGAGAGCTGAAAATACCTGCTGAAGGCTTTGGTCATGTGATGGTAATACACAGTTGGAGGGGGGGGGGAGGGGATAGTCTCGGGTGAAGAGGTGGTCAATTGTCATGTCATAACGGGTTTTCTTCCAGTATCAATACTGATCACTGATAGGCATTTTTAGTGAACTACCCTACTGTAGAAAGTAGTGTCAAGCATAATCTCTATAGAGCTTTCATATTTGGACGGCCTTTGGAATGTTGATTATCTCAGCACATGGAGTCATCACATTTCCTGACTCATAATCCTCCATCACCTTTTTATCGTCATCACTGTCAGACTACACCGTGAGCACTACTGGTTTTATGTCGTTGAAATTGGCTGTGATACCTACCCCCAAACTCTTCTGATCTAGATCATGAGCACTGAGCTGCATTTCGTGACCTTGGATGTCTTCACCTCCACCCGATTCCACGGAAATCCCCTCGCAATCGTTTATGTACCCCCAGAAACGGAGATTTCTCAGGAGCAGAAGCTAACTATTTGCAAGGAATTCAATCTTTCCGAAACGGTTTTCCTTCACCGTCCGATGTCTGAGCTCACCCCAGACGGTGAAGTTGGTGATGTCAAGATCGACATCTTCACCCCCGCCCAGGAGCTTCCTTTTGCAGGCCATCCAACAGTGGGGACTTCTTTTCATCTCCTTAGCCGATCGGCGGGCAGTCCTCAATGCAGTCTTATTACCAAAGCTGGTCCCATCCCTGCCTCGTTCGACCCGTCGACCCTCAGGGTCAAGCTCGAGGTTCCTCATGCAATCACTATACATTCTGAGGTCTCCGTGCCTAGGGAGAAGATCGCAGCAGCTCTCGGGGTATCCTCTCTCCCAACTGAGTCCATTATTCCCAACGATACCAAAGGGGAGGGTGTTGCCCTAGTCTCTGTCGTCAAGGGCCTTGCATTTCTCCTCGTGCAGGTTTCATCTTTGGAAGTCCTTGGTGCCATGAAGAATACCGGAGTCAAACAAACCGCCGAGAAGCTAGGGCTGCAGGATCAGAGCGAGACGTTTATTGGTACCTATGTCTACTATGTTCAGGAGGAGCAGCCCACGAAGCTCGCTGTACGCACTAGGATGTTTGAGGGCCTCTGGGAGGATGCTGCAACAGGCTCTGCTGCGTCCTGCCTTGCCGGATATCTAAGTATCCAGAAGGCGTGGAAGTCTGATGGGGACCTGGAGCTGCAGAGCTTCGAGTTCACCCAGGGTGTCGAGATGGGCCGACAAAGTGATATCGGCCTTGCTGTGCAGATCGCTTCGAAGGCCACTGGTGGCCCGAATGATCAACCTCAGGTAGAGAAAATGTGGTTGAGCGGAACGGCGGTGACTGTGATGAAAGGGACAATCTTGGTGTAGGGTCAACTGGGTGTAGTAACTGTAACATAGGAAGAATCAGAAATGAAGAATTGAAATCAATGCATCGAATATTTTGCAATGCTCGTCACTAATCTGCCCTCTGATTCTACGTTGCTTCTCAGTTTATTGTCTAACTAACGAGTTCTCATCAGCCAGGTGTTGTTTGATTGACGCTCGAACGATCACATATCATGTAGGAACGAGTTCTTCAGAACTGTAGGTATGTAAGAATTAGGTATTACCTACGTGTAAAAGATCATGCAATGTAATAAAGAATGCTACGTGATGAATATCTCAAGCCTGTGATCCAGCCTCTTCATGAGCCTCGGACTCATAGATGGGCGATACTGCAATACCGTCATCGCTCCCGGAATAAGAACTCATGGTCGAGCCCTTAGCTGGTGTCCTCCAGCGTTCGGCGATCTGTAAAGTAGCTCAGGGTCAGTCATGTCTCCCGGGTCTGATTGACAAAGAACGTACCACTCCAGGCCGCTTCAGCATGTTAATGGCCAGTCGCATATCAATCTTGTTGATAGCAGTCAGAACCCAGACACTTGATACAGGATCCGAGGTGAACGCCGTTCGCTCTTCGCCTTTCAGCTCTTCTACCACCACGCGAACGCCCTCAATCTCTCGCCGAAGATCAAGATCTCGCAAGTCTTCGGGAGTAGGTGAGGTGATAATGAAGGTTTCTCGACGCATAAGCCCGACGCGTTCCTATACAAAACAATTAGGCTGAATTTCTCGATATACTTCAAAATGCTTACCTTGAGAGTCTCGACCACGTCATGACAAGCACGGCGCGTGCCGAAGAAGCGAATTTTGTGTTGTCCTTCGATCTCGTCGGGGGTCAAGTATTTGACACCAACATCCGGATATGCTTTCTCTTCCAGTGGAGAGAGTTGGTGTACGCGCGACCGCATCAGCGCGTACATTGTTCTGGAAGAGATTGGGCAATCGATGGTTGCATGCGTGTCGCCGCGCCAGTCACCGCTCTCGTATGCCGAGAGGATAGCGTTCACAAGCGCTGGTTGGCCATCAATCCTCACAGTGCTCGAAGGAGAATCTTTTTCGGGGCTTTACAACCAATAACACGGATCAGTGTGGGCTCATGACCATGGATGAGGTATATCATAGAGTGCTCACAAGTTGACAAACACCTCGTGGTGCATCCTATCACATTCAATACGGCAGCGACGAACGATATGGCTGATGGAGGACTTGAGGAGAGAAAGATCTTCAGGCTCGGCGTTGAAGTAGACAGTCGTCTCTTGATCAATTTCATCAAGGACGTCCTGCGCTACGTCGCGTGCATCCAATACATGCTCACGGGGGCCAAGGAAGAAAATCTTTCCCTTTTCAGGATCAACGCGGACGGACAGATCTCCCGTGTTCAGAGACGCTAGACGAAGCAGTTCTCGGGAATCAGGCATCGAAAGTCGAGTGCGGGCACGTCTAGAGAGGAAGAGTTGGTCGCCGAAGTAGTTTCCTCGAACCATGCCGATCACCTATGGAACGTAGGGTAAGACTGTGAAGGGGACGAGCATGAGTAGAGTGACGCACATATTCCATCTCGCCTGCGACTTGATCAGCATCGCCCTCTCTTCCACTAATGACCAGTTCCTGACTACTGGGATCCACAGAAACCATGACTTGTCGTTGAGAGGCAGTCTCGTCTGTCCCAGTGATCTTTCGCGTGAACCTTCGTCCAAATGCAAGTCGACGAGTGATATCCGGCATCTACGAGTGGAAGACATCTGAGCTGTTGTGCGAGGCTATAAGAGAATTCCCACTAACCTTTTTCCTGGCGGTTGCCAGGGTCCGTGTCAAGCTGAGGTGTTCACTCTTGTCATCTGCTGGAGAGGAAGAGGCAGAAGAGGGTATCTAGGAGTACACAACCAACCACCAATTAGCTCATACTGACACGCAACGACGTCACCTGTCAAACCTACAGAGAAAATCTTGGAACCTGGGGAAGCCAATCCCAGGTCTAGCCCTGGCACTAGCTTTTCTTCAGTCTGAATAGTCAAGCTGCGACTCGTCGTAGATCGCGGCGAACTCGTTACACTCTACCCAAAAAAGCAAGTTTGAGCATCCTGGCCCGGGGTGTATACGCAGCTCATTTATGAATGGAAACCCACCTCAGCTTTTACAAATGGAGTAGCAGGGATGGCAGAGGCCGGCGGCGGCGGGGGTGGTGGAGCGTTAATCTCAGCCAACTTCTTCCTGACTTCCTCAATGGTAGCACGATCCTCCGGTCGCTGCTTCCAGCACTCCTCGCAGAGCGCCATATACTTTGCCCTTGCCGCCTGCTTCTCAGCAAATCCATCGGGGAGGGCTGGTCGCCCGTTCCGCTGAACGTGAGTTCGAATGGCAACCACATCGTCCATATCAGAGAAGGGGTCTAACTCGGTCATAAGCTCAAAGACAGTCATGCCCAGGGAATAGATGTCTGAGGGGAGCGACGAGCGAACGAGGGAGTTGGAGCTATCAGGATCTTCGCTGATCTCTGGAGCCGTCCACCTAGTACGAATGAGACTGTGCGCATGAGAGGCCCAACACGGGTAACCAAGCACAAGCGATACATACCGGACAGCTTTTCCATCCCGATGGAAAGTTGAAGATCGCTGGACATTATGCTGGAACCGAGCAAGCCCATAATCTGTTATTAGTGGAGTACCATCCGAAGCAATCATGATGTTTTGCTACAACGTGGTCGAACATTAGTTGGTGACGTAGTCCACTATGGATAAAGAAAATAGATAGGATCCCACATACTCCTCGGATATCACCATGAGGTACTGGTGGAACTCGCGAGTGGAGATATTGGATGCCGGCTGTGATGCCATCAAGCTACCGGGTGATCAGCCCGTGGTCCAGCAGACTAGAACTTGTAATCATGCTTACCAGTTTAGCAAAGTCGACATGTCGACTTTCGTCGGTGGCTTTTTTGAGATAATCTCGCACGTTCCCCTCAGCATGATATTCAGCGACGTGGGAGTAGGGGAAGTCTTGACAAACACCGATGATCTTCAGTATGTTCGCGTGGCCAAGTTGTCGCCATGAGAGCATTTGCGCTCTCCACCGCTATCAGATATGAATGATTAGAACGATTGATGTCGCGCATAGAGGAAGAAAAGCTCACCTGGTCTACATGAAGAGTTTGGTCCAGTTCCAGCACTGTTGTCACTGCTACGTCCACCCCACGATAGGTTCCTTTGTACGTTGATGCATAACCTTGCTGCCTGAAAGGCTCTTCTTCCTTTGTGATGCCACCTAGGATGATGTTGGATGGAAAAGCGCTAGTGGAATCGCTCAGTTCCTTGAGCAGTTTTAGAATCTCCCCGCGATCCGGATCATCGACGGGCCTGCCGTCAAGAAACTAGTGCGAGATGAGGGGTGGGAATCATTTAGCTGGAATTATGGAGGCTGCAGACATCAGATGGCTTATAGCTTACTACTTGCAAAGACCCCAGGAACAGCTCTGCGCGTGGGGTGTCGAGTGATTTCGCCGCAGCGAGCAAAGCGTCATCCGCTCGAATGGCATGATACGCTCTGCGTATGCCCTCAAAATCTACGGGAACCGGCCGAGATCTCTGTGGAGGAGAAGATAAAAGAAAGAAAAGAGATGAAACACGCGTTCAGAAGACCGATGATGCCATCGAAGACCGAACAGAAGCTGTTGACAAATGTACGCACCCTCTTCGCCACCTTTTCAATTTGTGTGACCGCATCTTGCACCTTATCGCGGATGCTCGCCATCTGGGTGAGGCTGTCGACAGCACTGAGGTCGTTCCATGTCGTGATGTTCTCTAATAGCCGAGTGCATGCTCTGAAGCCATACAGCTTAGCATGCGCATCTGGGAATGAAATCCCATGTGAAGAAAAAAAAACGCACTTGCGGACTTTGCTAGCGTCCGAGCCAGCGAGGTCGTTGAGGAATTTGTTGGATGCCTTGACGATGTTGACGCAGTGGTCCTGTCCGTCGTAAAGTCCGACAGCAACGTCAGGTGGATCAACAACAGGAGACCCAGAAACTGAATAGATTGCGGTTTTAGACTCACGGAGTAAACACCCTTGTAATGTGTTGGGACTGGTAAAGCAGTGATTACTGTGCTCGTTGATGCCCGAGATGTCCTCGATGACGAGGAGACGACGGAACGTGTTCGTGAAGATACAGAAGAAGACATGATGGGTCGTGACGCAAAGGCCGTCTGAGGGGACGATGGGAAAGTACGAAACTGAGATAGTTGGGAAGAGGAAAGAGGGAGAGTGTGCTGGGGAGCAGTGGCGCTTTTTCTTTACGCAGCTCTTTTGCTTTTGACAGGGTGATACAAGGGAAATATAGGAGTCAGAAATTGGGTGCACGCCGTGGCCTCGAGGCGGGTGATCAGAACCCCAACCCAAGCGATGCTGATGCGGCCCAAGTATTCTCGTCGGACCTTCCATATGCTTTCGAATGTCGTAGAATCCATCTGCGCATCAATCGCCAGCCAAGGCACTTTCCAACCGATTTGGTTCATGGTTGCCTGGAACTCGGCACGGTCGTAGAATTCTATCGATTCAATTCTGTTATGGGGTGGATACAAAGATACTATTGGCGAGGCAACAAGGATACAAAGGTGGGTTGAATGAGCCCGTCATCGCAATCATCCACTACCTAGCCACCACCACATAGCAGTGTTCAGCGCTGGCGGCTGAACAGCGCATTCTGCAGCCCTTAACCCAGAATGGGAAGATCATAATGTGCCGAAGGCTCCCGGAATATAATCTTTTTCCGCGACTATGAATAACCCCGGGCAGCGCCCTGTTGATGATTTGCTGGTGCGCAACGGATCCTGACCGAACATGGGATCGGCCAATAGCACAACAAGCTCTCAGTTCGGTCAGGCGGCGTTACGAGGGGGTTGACGTGAATGCTGTCTGCCATTCTTTGAACATGTTGTTACATCTTCTGGCGGATATACCACAACGAGAAAGGAGAGGGCGGATGTTGAGCAGGTGGTGTTTGGCGACTTGTTTGTCCCGAGGACGTGTCAGTTCGCCTTCCTCTTTCGGAACCCAAGCTTCAACCCCAGTCGTGCTCTACAGCTCACTCGCTCATTCCAATGGCGAGCTCGTCAGATCTTCGGGCAATCTTCTCTCTACCTCAAAGTACGCCAGGTGCTTCTACCTCGACGACCGTAAAGAAGGCACCGGGTGCGAGGAAACCAGAAGGAATCTCGCGTGAACTCTACTCGCTCATTGGCGATTCTGCGCCTTCTCTCGTGGCACAATATGCCCAGCCGAAATATAAGCCTAAACTAAAGTTTGCGAAAGACTCGCCGACATGGTATGTCGTGTGCATCCATCCGGCTCCATGAGGCTCATGGATACTTGCGAATGGCGATTCACCTTTCTCTGTGCACGCTTGCCATCAGGACCTGGAAGACCTTTAAGAATCCCGGGAGAAAGGACAAGCTGGAGCTAGGTCACTGGACCAAGCATAGTGGCGAGGAGCCAGAAGGTTCGGCATGAGGCGGCTGGGGTAGATTGACATTGTATGCTCACATCTTTTTTGCGGTCTAGACTATTCGTTCGGCAAGTATAATCGACCTTCCCAAGTGGTCGATTACACGCAGGAGGAATACACAAAACTCCTCCAAGGTTAATCCCCCAGCTTTTCGCCGCTCGTTTCCGGTCGCCGAACCTAATTTTTGATAGATGATGACTGGACCAAGGAGGAAACCGACTACTTGTTCACCCTGGCGAGGGAATTCGATCTTCGGTTCCTTATCATGGCAGATAGATACAAGTTTACAGGGGGAAAGGACCGTCGAATTGAGGTATGCTTTCTGGTAATATCGAGCATGGCGAGTGGCTCACTCTTGCATGCAGGATCTGCAAGACCGTTACTATGCTGTATGCAGACGCCTCATTCGAAATCGACCATGGGCCGGCGACGAATCCTCTAAAACACATACCCTATCAAACTACTCGTTTGATGTTGGTGCGTCACTTCGTCCGCATGGAGGCTGGCCCTTATCCTCTAATTACCTCTCAGCCCAGGAACGCATGCGCAAGGAATATCTACGGAATCTTTTCAACCGCACCCCTGAGCAGATTGCAGAAGAAGAAGCACTCTATGTTGAAGTCAAACGACTGGAAGCGAACGAGAAACGTTGGGCCAAGGAGCGCGATGAACTCTTGCGCACTCAGTTGGGCGTTGAAAGCGGGTTATCCACACTCAACACTAACTGGGATGTGATCAGCGGTAGCAATGTCCTACCTGCATCTGCCCTTGGCGGCCTTGGAGGTGGCGGACGTGCAATCAAGGGTATGAAGAGAGAAGGCACCGCAGAACTCTCTAGCATACCACGAAAGGATCGAGCATATGGTGAGCACCACCCGCACTCCTCATTTCGTTGTCTCGTGCGACAAGATCTCTGACATGTCATACACCTTCTCAATCTCAACCACCCTTCCATCATCACAATCATGATCAGATATCACGCATTGCATTACACGCACTGACAACCTCCCCACGAACACCAAATCCGGCACTCAAGCAGCCCACTTCCGCTCCACACGCGTACCCATTCCCAAGCAAGCATCTGCAGCTAAAATCACGGCCATCCTCGCCGAGAATGGAATCTCCGTCTCGCGTCTCGTCATGCCCACGCGTCCCAACGTCGAACGTCTCGAGATGCTTCAGCAGGCGGCGAACATGCTATTCGAGGTGAAGAAGAATTTGGACCGTGTGGAGTACGAAGTGGCGCGGTTAAAGGCGCAGAAAGAGGCGTTGGAAGGAGAAGGCGCTGCAGACGCAGACGGGGATGGAGATGGGGATGGTGAAGGGGAGGTGGATGGAGGAAGTGAGATGGATATTGAGGATGATGAGGATGATGAGCCACATCCTGAACCATTGGTACTACCTTCATTTTATATTTATTTCCGACCCCGACCCCACTCTGACATGTCTTGTTGTTGGTAGGCGCAGGCCCTTTTACGAAAACGCTCGATGTCGACTTCGTCGGCGGGAACATCTAATACGACGAAGGGAGGGAACAAGCGGGTACGGCGAGACTAGTGATCTTGCTCCACCTTCTTTGTATCGTGTCTCCGTGTACATTTCTTGACTATGTAACGATGGTGATTTCATATGATACTATTCAACACACTACGACTAGGAGCGGGAATTATGGATACAACGTGAGGAGCGAACACGAAACAGAGAGAGAGAAAACCAGATGGAGCCTTTTAGTAATATTCAACCGTCCCCTCAATGACATATATAACCCCATTTGCCGCCTTGGAGAGGGCCGTCAGTGACGCACATAACATAACCGAAGCCCTTATTCGAGCAGCACTCACCTCGACTTGATTCACAATCTTGACGTCAGGATACAATAGATAGTGTTCCCAATCTCCAGCAGCGTTCTTTTGTGAAGTGAAATGGACATTGGTACCGTCGTGGAGCGTAGGGAAAGTCTCCTCAGATGACAGGGAGATAGGATGTTGCTGCGTGCGATAAAGTGTGTGAGGTGAGAACATAGACATAGCAATGAACATAGGAGCGTACAGGAATGATATGCGACGAGACCCAGTTCCGCACGTTTTCTTCATCTGCCTTGTCCTGTGGGGAGTATCAGATAAACCATTCGGGAAGGAGGCTAGGGGTTCAGAACACGTACGAGTTGCTCTTCTGAAATCCCAATTTCACCGTCTGGGACTGAATCAGTGGAAGGAGGGGGTCCTTGGTGGCTATTTTCATTCCAGTCCAAGAGTGAGGTGACCAGAAGAGAAAGTTAGCTCGGAACGATGTGGGCTGGCACGGCCAATGACCGCATGGATGCTCACGGTTTCCGGGCAAGGGCGAGAACTGCCTTGTTCGTTGGGACTAGCACCGTTGAGCCAGTACTCCTGTCATTCAGCCTCCCAGCAACGTCAGTGAGCTTGCGCAGGTAGTCCCCGAAGATAGTCGTCCGACGCTCGATCATAATGAGATCATATAGCGTGGGTTCTCCAGCACTGAGAGGAGCCTCCGAAGCGCTCATGGCTGGTTCCGCGGGGTTGAGTGGTAGCTGAGAGGCGTTTGAGAGAGAGAAACTGGCCAACGACAGGAGAGCAAGGAGCACGCGAGCGCGAGGATACATTCTTGAGCGTCGAGCGGTGACGGAATGTGACAGATTTGGGTGTTTACCTAACACTCTCCCACGCCCCTCCTCTCCTTCGCTGCTCGACCTCTGGACGAATAATGGCGACTATGATGCAAATGAGAACTAATGGTGCAAATGCAACTATGACTGCCGATCAGCCTGCGGTCAGACTCTCGATGACGAATGAAGAAGAAGGTTCGTGATGCAACAACCACCAACGCTCTCTTTGGCCACTCCTCTTTACCAACCTCCCCACCCTTGTTCCTCGTGCGATCATCGACGTCCCAAAATCATCAGAGGAACTTGCACACCGACGAGAAAAAGACGTCGATGAGAAACAACTTCGCAAGATCTCCCGACGGCTACACAACTATGCCAACGTCCGTAGAGATACCTTGCTTCGAGCCAATGCACCTGGCCTCTCGCCAGAGACTGCTGCAGAGGACCAACATAACACACAAGAGGCTTTGCAGAATCTCCAAATTGAAATAGATGCATTCCTCTTGTTAATGGAGAAGCTGGAGCTGGTGAGGTTGGCAGAGCAGAGGCAAGCACAGGAATATCAGACTATGCGCGAGCAAATTTGTGAGTCTTCACCGAATCCCTGTTTGGTACTCTCGAGCATCCAAGCTGATGTGGACGCTATGGGTTCTATCTATTTCCCTAATACTCAACCTCTCTCATCTTGGTTGCCTTCACCTTGCCTCGATTCATTTACGATGTACCAGTACAAGAGCATCTTGACACTCGAGAAGAGATTGAGCGTCTGAAGAACGAGCTCAGGGAAGCCGAAGAAGAACGTGAGCGCAAAAAAGAATACGACGTAATCGCGGAGCGGATACACACCCTACCTCCACGCTCTGAGCTCAACGCGTAAGGATATTCATTGGCACCATTTCTTCAGCCCTTGTGATCACTAATTTCTCCCCTAATCTCCCGCAAACTGCTCAGCTCTATAGCTGAAATTGAGAACGAAATTGCCACAATTCAAGCTGAGCAAGAGTCGACTCAAGAAACTCTCCTCACCAAACGGTCCATGATAATAGACATCCGAGCTCTTATTACCGAAATGATTCAACTAGGGAAAGAAGAGGAGGACGGCGCTGATATGGCAGCTGATGAAGCGGAAGGGGCCGCCAACGCGACTTCGCCATCCGCCGCTGGTGGAGGTGGTGATGTCCCCGTTATACGAGTAGAAGCAAGTGGGAGCGAATCAGGTCCGTCGAGGACTGCGACATCCTATCCACCCGGCTCCTCTCCATCCTCATCGCATCTCAATCCCGCTGCACCACCGTTCCACCCATCATCCCTACCCTCTACTTCAATAGGTGGCACCTCCTCGTCCCCGTATCCACATAACCATCATTTGAGCAGTGTAAGGGGAAGCAGTTCGCAGCCTGTTGTCTCCTCTCCTCTTGCAAGCCAAGCTGCCACACCTGCCCCGGGCGGCTACGACGATGACGGGCCTGAGGACGGAGAAGATGTGGATAACCACTACCGACTGTCTTCCGACCGCGGTGTCGATGAAGACGTGGAGATGGGGGAAGTATTCTCATCGCAGAGTGCTACGGTGACAAGCAATGGTAGTGCAGGTGGGAAAAAGAAACGAGAGCAGGGAATGGTGAGAGAGGACCTCGAGGAGGGTGAAGAGGCGGATTCGGATAATTCGAGCGAGCTGAGCTCATTACCGGACGACGAGTGATACCCTATCTTGTACGCGATCTGATTATCTTAGAGCGATTTCACGCTATGTGTTGTATGAAGGTGTTGGTGACAGCATGCTGCTTTATTATACCCATGCTCGTAGGATAGCGGGCAGGTATTGCCTTGCAATGGGGAGACCCAACTCGGAAGACTCGACATCGAGCCGTCGCTCTGGGTGAAACCTTTAGCACATGGACTCAACTGGCTGTCTCTCACATCAACGGCAGATGCATGGATGATAGATTGAATGATTGTTATCTGAGACTGGACGCATTGGGAGCTCATGGAGTGGGTTCCGAAGTGAATGCTAAATATACAGTATGGTGACTCTATACATACTGGGGAACTCATGCATATGTAAACCTGAGGATGAAATTGACGAGGATAGCAGCTACGAGTGACAGGAAGAACATTGGCATCACAGATTGAAAAAGCAAATTCAGTGGATGCTTACCGAAGAGGAAGATGCAGAGGATAGTCTAGGGGCGATATGTATGACTGAGGTCAGATACTTTCTAATGGTAAGCGAGATATGGATGCAACATACAGGACCCAGGCGATCGTCATAAGGACCAGAATCACGACGGCGGATTGAAGCAGCGCGCCAGTGATATGTGATAAGGGCATAAACCATGATAGCAAGGGCTGTTGGAATCAATTTGCGCAGTTGGGGCGAATCAAAGTCAGAACTCCCACAACGTCATTTGGGTTCAGAGCTCACTGTTGGACTCACCAATGAAAGAGAACATGCCCGCACTGATCTTGCCAACCTGTAGATATGCATATGGAACGCTCCGAGGTGAGAAGTGACTTCATGCGCGGAATAATTTAAGCGAACCTTGTCACCAAAGTTGAGCAAACCAACAGAAAGACCGCCAAGAACGACAGTGAAGTGCAGCCATGAGAGGAAAGCTAGAGGGAAGTAATTTGTCATTCACGTTATACTTATAAGCGCCCTAAGCAGCCGATCGAGACTTACTTCGCTCGTTGGCAAAGAAGACTTTCGGCTCGACTCGGACAGGAAGAGCAATGCGCTTTTGAGCCGTGCGCTGAAGAAGGGGTTGTGTAGACATTTTTTAAAGTGTGGCCGTCTAGTACTGTGGACACAAAGGATACAACTTCTTTTTCGTGAACAGCTGAAGATGCAAGAGGAGAGAGTGAATGAGAGCCTCAAGCGAAACCCCAAGCGTGTGTGTACGGTTGTTGACGGCAAGAAACTCCCGCACGTGCATGAATATGTTCACGTCACACAGCCACAGAGAGAACCGTCCAAGTAGTTCCCACGGCTCCCTCGATATAAAGTAAACAACCAACTCCGCTAAATCGCGTGTCAAGCACGCAACTACACGCACTGGGTATTTCTCACCTCAGCTCAAGAAAACCTCTCAGAGCTTCCTTATAACCCTTTGCGCCAGCTTCCCTTTCTCACCCTCGATTCTCCAAATTCGAAAAACAAAACTATGTGTCGGTGAGTTCGTCGGGCTCTTCGCGCCGCTGGTGGCCGAGAGCTCGTTCCTCTTCAAGAACATTAAATAACAATGTGCTTTTACTGTGGTAGTGTCGTCGCAGTCAAGGTACTCCTCATACACGAGGGCATTCGTCTAGCGGAACCTGGAATGCAAAGCTGACTCGTTCTCACCACCCACTGCTCTCACTTTTCCCAAGAGCACAACTCCCATTCAGCTCGCACACGTGAGTATGAGTCAGTGGGTACCCTCGCACGCCCACGGAACTTATTCTCGACTCTCTTACTTAGCTCTTGACTCGTCCAAGGCACTCGATTATCAACCAAGCATTCGACAGTCGACTCCGCCTTGACCTCAGGCGGCCAATTAACGGTGATGGCTTTGGTGTAGGTAAGTAGGCGCCCTCCGTGTGGCCCGCTCCTCCCATCAATTGGCTCATCGTTTCACATCTCTGTCGTCATGTCATCTCCGATGATGATGCGATAGGCTGGTATGACTCGGTCGAGGATCCCGAGCTCGGAACGCAACCTTGCATTTTCAAGTCTATCACCCCCGTAGGCATCATTCCGTTTCATTAGTTACGATGGTGGTTAACCGTCATCGAATCACAGGCCTGGAACAACTCCAACCTAGCACGGATAGCGGAGAAGATCAAGTCTCCTTTGGTCTTTGGCCATGTCAGAGCTACAACTGCCGGCTCATTGAGCCAGGATAACTGCCATCCTTGGTCATACGGCAAGATCATGGTAAGCATATCGCGTAACAGACAATATCCAGCTAGTCACTCAATACCTTTATTCAATCTTATTCTTGTAGTTCATGCATAATGGTGGTATTGCACAGTTCGAAAAGCTCAAGCGGAAATTGCAGGCTGTTCTTTCTGACGAGCTGTTTAACGTACCACAAGGGAACACCGGTCAGTCTCGTGAGCTATCACTTACTTCAATCGCAGAGCTAACAATATGCTTCCCCCGTTTATATAGATTCAGAGTGGGCTTTCGCTTTGTATCTTTCCAAGCTTCCCGACGTACATGCAACAAATTTCACTAGCAATGTACTACGACAAGCTATGTTAGATACTATTGCGCATCTCAATATGCTAGCGAAGGAAGCTGGCATCACGGAGGTACGGCTCCGGTCATAACGCTGTCCTCATGTCCACCAACTAATGATCCCCAACCCTAGCCAAGCCTGTTGAACTTCACCGTCACCGATGGCGCAACTATCGTGGCCTCACGCTACATCTCGTCCAAGTACGACGAAGCCGCTTCTCTTGTGAGTTATCATAATATATCCCATCAAGCATTGGAGCCCTCAATCTGTCCTTGCATAGTACTTCTCGTCCGGGACGACATTCAATGAGTATGCCCCTGGCGGCCACTACAAGATGTCGAAATCGGACAAGCGGGAAAACATCATCATGGTGGCCAGTGAACCACTCACATTTGAGAAAGGTCCGTCGTCCACATGCTTTCGGCCGAAACCTATCTGCTGACAGCCCTGCACCGAACAGCTGATTGGATGGAAATCAAGACTAATACTATGATTGGTATGTATTCTCTCTCAAAAACTTGATGGTTCTCTATTGGTTCCCCCAACTGACCTCCCTTGCAGTCATCACGCCGAAGATGAACATCCTCCAGATCCCTATCGTCGATGAGTTCTCCGCATCCTCACGATCAAAGCGCAACGTGCAGTTCGCTACCGAGAAGGGCCTATGGACACAGAACCCTCGGAAAGCAGCAGCCGCAGCTGCCGCCGCCGCTAAAGAGGTCAATGGCAGTGAGAGCGGCGCAGTGACCCCTGATACGGGGAGTGAGAGCGAAACGGCCGTGAGCGTGGACCCTCGGGATCGAGAAAGGATATTAGTGGGCTCGTCGATCGTGATCCCTGTGCCGACGCCGGATATATCTTTGACGAGGCCTATGGCCGAGTTGCGGGTATGAGTGTGATGGTACTTCAAGGTCGTTGCTATTTGTACGATGTGCTTTCGTTTGTTGTAGACTTTGCGCTCGTCTTTGTTGTCGTCGCTTTCCTCGCCCCCTTGTTCAACATCCGTGTATTTTACATTTCGCTATATAATCCGCAACTTTCATTCTTCTCCACAAAACATTGCGAGTAACGCATTAACAGGACAACGTTGATGATTGATTCGTAGATCGACCATGTTGTGCGTTTATGCCCCGCAAGTATCACCACTTTCCCAACCAAGCAGCATCACCCTTCAACTTTGCTCGATCTAACAACTTATCCAACGCCTGATCCACTTCCTCTGTTGTCTGCCCCAGCATCGTAAGGTCCAACTCAAAGAACACCATATCCTGCCACGTCCGAAACCACATGGAGGGCCGTCTGTCCAGTTTCACCACTGCACCAAGCGGAATATTTGCGGAGGAGAGGATATCAAGATGCATGGAAGTGTGAGCAGCGGAGGACATGGTCCATGTAGGGATGAAACGGAGCAGGGCACGACAGGCTCCAGTCAGCGAGTTAGGTGGAGGGGCGCCAACGAGAGAAGCATATGCGTCCGTAAGGACAACTCTTGGCTGTAGTTGCAGGGACTGTGCCACAATAGCCGGAGGCTTCTGATGTGATATAACAATGAATCTTGTTTGATTATCTTTTCAGCATTCATAAATGAACGACGGAGGTTAGTTGTCATTCACGAGCTCTCTGACTTCGCTGATTGAGGGATAGTATGGCTACTGCCGTGCTTACCATCAAAATCCTGAATATTTCTCTCCACGATATTGATGTTAGGATTTATCTCAGCGCACATAGCTGAGCCAATGGCAGCAGCAGGTGCGTCAGATGCAAGCACCACATCCACGGCAGCTGCAGTAGAGCTGACAGGATTCTTCACAGCCCCCGGTAGATTTTTTTCAAGCCAGTCGGCGCATTGTCCTAGAGCCTTACTGGATCGATTTCAATGAGCAAGCGTGCGCAGATCATCGGGGACGCAGAACCCGCTTTGAGGCACTTCAAATGAAAATATCCACTCACTTGGGGATGACTATACACGGTCCGGATCGTGGAAAGGGAAACTCCAGGTCTAGCAAGGAGGCAGTGTTTGATGATCAATGTAACCTCTTTTGAGATAAAGGTGTCGCTCCCGACAGCCTGGTCTCGTAGCGCATCATACGTTTCGATCACGGTCCCAAAAGACGAATTTTCAATTGGGACGACTCCATACGCGGCTGCCCCGCCCGAAACAGACTTGAAGACCTCCTCGATCGAGGTAGCAGGAAACAGTTCTATATTTTGCCCAGAGAAGGCATCAACGGCTGCCTAGAATGGGCGAACGTGGAATATCCTCGGACATTGAGTAAACTTCTTTCAAAACCCAGAATTATGGGAGGTCATACTTGATGGGTATATGTGCCAGCTGGGCCTAGGTATGCGACGATGGGGGCCATCGGCCGAGGTGATTCACCTGGATTCAGGCGTGACCGGTATAGTGGAACGAGAGTCGATGTCACATTCCACGCTCTTGGCGACCCTCCTGAGTTACTGTTATTTGTGGAGCATGAAACCGTGATGTATCACACCTTGGAATCTCTGTATATCAAATTGTGCCTAGGAGCAATAAGTTGCAAAGCACCCATCCCTGATTTCAGGTGCGCTGTTTCTCTCTCACTTCCAACATCATTGGACTGCCAGTGATGATACTTGGCGGGCCCTGGATGGATTTTCTGTTGCCTAGCGATGCGCGGACCGTTTATACCCAAGATCTTAGGACGGGTACAATACACGGCTTCCGGGCCAAATTCTACTGCCAAATTCGCCATAAGCTTCATACACCACGCTCCATCTTCCATCATCGGAAGAACTCTTCACACTGGTCATGAGAGAGTCAAATTAATAGTATGAGCGCTCTGGCGGTCCGCGAAGCTCTTGGCTCATGTCTATAAATCTGGCTGTTCTCCGCTACTCCTAGACCCTCTCATTGCTCACCATGCTGTCCGTGCTCATCTCTACCGCTGCCTTGCTTGCCTCCTCAGTCTCTGCCGCGCCAACTCTTTGGCTTATCGGAGACTCGACCATGGCGCTGCATGCTGCTTCGGAGGGTATTCAAGGGTGAGCTTCTGCGCATTCATTCTTACCAAGACATGTACATTTTGACCTAACCTGCAAATCGCTCCCAAATTTTTTTTAGATGGGGAGTAGAGGTACCTACTTACTTCACTGGTCTCACTGTCTCGAACCAGGGTATTAGCGGAACTAGCGCACGCAGTTATGCTCGTGATGGAATGTTCTACAACCTTATCCACAATAGCATCAAGGCGGGAGATTGTGAGTACCGGCATCGGGAATTCCAACGGCCCCATGTACTTGTATCTCATATATTCTCGCTCATTCTCTTAGTCGTTGTCATTGAGTTCGGCCACAACGATGGCGGAGGTGCTGCTGCATCCAGCACTGGTGACGCCGGAACCACCGGGCTCACCACGACTCAGACGGTCACGTTGGCTAACGGGACCAGTGAGGTTGTCCACACTTATAACTAGTACGCCGGACTTTCCTTCTTCTGCGGTGCTTTTTGTGATAACTCTGACGTGTCAATCTTCCGACGTTGAACCCTCGCTTCCTCATAGCTATGTGTATGTCGTCTTGGAGTGCACACGCCCGCCCGGTCCGGCCGAATTAATCTAACTTCTTTTTCTACAGAGAAGGGATGGTCGACCAAATTATTGCCAAGGGGGCTACAGCGATTGTCTCTTCGCAGACCCCAAACAACCCTTATGAAAACACGACGACCATTGTCAATGATCCGCCCAGAGTAAGCAAGGCACCGATGAATACTAGAGCGGGCCGCTGACTTATCTGTATATATTACAGTTTGTCGGCTATGCGGCAACCGCAGCATCTGATAAAGGCGTAGCATACGTGAACCACTTCCAAGTACGTGATTCCTAAAGCCGTCCAATGCCTAGCAAATAATCTTACATTATTTACTCGCTCCAGTCCGTCATCGACTTGTTCACCCCTCTTGGCACGACCACCGTGAACAGCTACTACCCGAATGACCAGCACGTCCACACTAACACTGCTGGCGCAATCGTCGTGGCGAAGGCGTTCATTGGGGGACTCAAATGCTCCTCTGCTAAGAGCGTGCTGAACAACTACCTCAGCAGCAGCGGACAGGCGTTGGCTTCTGCATGCTGAACACATAAAGATACTTTTGGCTTGGCGGCTCCTGTACTTCCGGATATATACATCTAATGATGAACAGAGCCACCTCATTGAGTGTGCGTGATCGCGCGAGCTTGAGCTTCTGAGGCGAAAGCAAAGATAGCGTAAATTATATTGGAGCCTTCAATATCCACATACAAGCAACAAGCAACTACTGCGATGTGAGTCGCGTATCAACCCTCCTCACGAAGTACATCACTGTGAAGAGTAGCGCGAAAGCTGTGCTAACTGCAGTCACCTTGGAGAGATGAGCTACGGACGAGACACGATATGACACCTAAGGAATTATCAAGACTGTCAGCCACCATAAAGCACGCTCAATCGGCAGGGACGACGTACATAAACGTTCATAAAGTGCTTGTCGGTAAGATTCTTCTTGGAGAGGATGAGAGCTGGGCGACCCTTGGTATCAAGGTAGGAGATATGAGTCTCGCGAAGCACACTATCCACAGAGAATGGAGTAGACAGCTTGATGTCGCTGGAAAATTGAAATGATAATGATGAGCAAGGGAGAAAAAGTAAAACTGCTGTATCTGTGACAACTCACGTGGCACCCTCGGGAAGGATAATCTTCATCTCAGCATCGTCGACAACGGCCGCGGGGAGTGGCGTGAAGAAAGGAATGGCGACAATGTACTCGCCAGTCGTAGCATCATACTTCGCGCTGTCTTCAAGTGGGGCGTCCCATCCCAAGGTGAAGGTGTAATTCCAGCCTCCCATGAGAGGGTAGCGAGGGCGGACGTCCAAGGTTCCGAACCTCTCGCCACCCCCAGAGCGAGTCTTGGATTTGGGAGGAGCGGGGCGGAATTTCGAGGTGGAAACGTTACCCACGATGTCAGTGAAATAGACATCACGAGCACCAGCAGGTAGGCCGATTGAGAAGGAAGCAAGAATGTTCAGAGCCTTCGTGTTTTGGTAGTAGGAAAGCCTCTGGTGCTCAAGACGAGAGAAGTAGCCGTCAAGCCTGAGTGATTTGGCGTCAATAAGGGACGAGCGTACTAAAGTCAGACAGGCAGCTTACTTGGCAGCATCATTCCGAAGTTCAATGTCATCTTGGACATTCAGGTTTGCTCCCCAATGACTGATTTCGGCAGCTCGGCGCAGTTTCGCAACGGTCAAGACAGGGCCATCATACTGATAGTGAACTTTGACAGCCTCTTGGTTACGTTCAGCCCACGAGTGACTGTCAGATGCAGGCAGGTCATAGAATGGGCCATAAGTGACAGTGGCGCTGGACTTTGTGAAGGGGATATCGGTAGTGAAGCGAGAGAGGGAGGAGGGTTGAGAGTATGAGTGAATGTTAGGAGTAGGAGCTTTTAGCTTGGTCTTTTGAGTGAGTGTGGTGTAGGGGCTTGGAATGTAGGAGCTAGTCTCGTAGACAAGGGACTGCGCTTCATTTTGTTTGGCGACAGCAGGAAGTGGGTAGGCAGCATGGGATTCGATGCTGGAGACGGTGATTGAGATGGTGTCATTAACACCGAGGGGCTTAGGGAGGTTTACAGAGTAGTAGACCACAGGTCTATTCACAAAATGCGTTTTAGCATGATTTGTATTCCAAGCATACATAAACGTGGAACTCACTCTGAGGTGGCAAGCAAAGCCTCGATTCCGTGCTTCTCTATTGTGAGAGGAGCAGACGCGCCTTTGGTTTTGGCCTCAATCCAGCTCGTGTGGCTGTCTTGGTGTCTTGGGATGGCGACGTAGTAAACGCCGTTATTTTTGGACAGCGAGCGAGCTGTGTACGAGGTTATGACGTGGACTGCGGACCCCCCGAGTTCTACCGTTTTGACAATATTCGTATTCTCAAAGGAGGGTGAAACGCTGAGAGCTGAGACGGCAGCAACAGCCAGCTGGCTTGCCGCAACAAGAAGAGGAAATCTCATCGCTGGAATATGGTGGAGGCGACGCGGTTGTCAACAGATACAAACAACACCTCCAAAACTGCGTGAATGCTTATTATATCGCGTGCAGGACCGTCACGCCTTGCTGCCATTCCAAGGCGCTATGCGAACACAATAGCACATTCCGCAAACAAGAGGTCCCCTCGGCTACCATCCCAGCCATCCCCTGCGAAAAATTCCACCTCTGATGCGCCGTCCACCCGACCCCCACCGCCTACGCCCTATGAGTTTGCTCAGATAATTAATGATCTGGGCTCTCGTGGAGAGATTGATAGGGCAATAGAAATCACGAAGCGCTCTGCTCTCGACTCCCAGTCCACCCCCGTGTGGAATAGTCTGCTCAAGCACATCCTTGTGGCTGGCAGGTACAAGCTTTCATACGAAGTCTTCACTGACGTGAGTCAACTGGCTGCTCTTCCACTTTCAAATTCTTCCCATTCCTTACTCCCATCTCATCTCCTCTCGTATTATCCTATTGCTTAGATGAAGCGACGAGGATTCAAGCCTGACCTGCGGACCTACCACACCCTACTCTCGGGATACTCCAAGGATCCAAACATCGCTTTGTTTCCGAAGGCTATTCAGCGTGCCAATCAGGTCTACGCTCAATATGAAACCTTCTGCGAATCACAACCCCGAGGTAGTGTGCAGTTATCCCCCAAGCCCGCAAATGCCTACCTGTCCTGTCTTGCGGCGGCTGGGCAGTACGAAGACATGTTCGATGTCTTCGGGAATATGCCTCCCCGTGGCCCAACGTCTCCTGACCTCGCAACCTATACCATACTCATAAACGCAGTTCATCACCGTAGAACGCTACATAATGGTCTAGAGGATGCTCCTGAGGGCTCCAGCGAAAACGTCACGACACGCAACGCAGCTGATGTTGCGGTGCTCTGGAAGCAGCTCAAAGCCTCCTCCGAGCGAACGGGGTTTACAATCGATAGCTATGCTATCGCGCCCACCATCTTCGCGCTCTCGAAAGGCGCCCCGGAGTCACAGGAGGAGGCGTTCTCAATCATCCACGATTACCTTGGTCTGTCACCTGACGCCGACACTCCCGCGAAACGATGGAAAGTTCCTATGTCGAGCCAAATCCTCAAGGGGGTCCTCGAGCTCTGTATCGCATCCAACAATCACCAGAGATGCATCCACTATGTGGAATCCCTCATTGAACGCAGGGCCCTGATGGAGACTGCAACACTGAACAACGAACATATGTTGTACGTTTTGCAGTCTCTCTCCGTCTTAGCAGAGGGAGACCCAAAGAATGCTCGAGAGTCACTCCGTGTCATCCGGTGGATGATTCGTCAAGAGCGCGAAGGCGGCTGGCGTCTGGGGTTACGGCCCAACTGTCGAGCATACATGTTTGCTTTCCTCGCATGCCGACGATCACTAGATTGGCAAACCGCTACAAAGCTCTTCGAGCAGATGAGCGGGTATCGTATGGTCGACTTTACTGTTGCTCATGGAGCCGAGCCCCCGATGAATCGAGACGTGCCTTCTCGGTTCGAGATCCTACCTGATCCCACGATCATGAACCTCATGTTGAGAACAGCCTATCTTTCCTCCCTCGACCCCAAGGACTCCTCCAAACTCCTCGACCCCTCCTCGCTATACGCTTGTTTCCGTATCATTTCCCACTTTGGTCCTGAACACTTCTTCAGCCCTATCCCTGTCAGTCGAGCTGCTCTCGCCAAGGATTCTTCACGTACACACCGTGAGCGTGAAGTGAACCAGAACCGCCTAGCCCAATCCATGGTTGAAATGATTGATGCCATGGAGCAGTTCCGCCGCCAGAGTGGCTCGTCAACTGGCGAGGTGACACCTCCAACTGATGTCGAGTGGACGCAGTGGAAGGAAATGAAGCGCCAAGCCATTGCTGTGATAAAACAATTCCACTCCCGTCGGACATGATAGCCTGAACTTCAGGGTACCATTTAGGGGGATAGCGGAGCCTCTGTCCCCTGTTAGCCTATATTGTCTCTTTTACCAGCACGGTCCTGCTTTCCGCCGTTGATCTACTCAGTACCTTAATATTTCCTGCAATCTCTTGCTTTAATCCTGCCCTCATGCTACAAGTAGCAGAGCTATGATGATATGCTGTTTCATATGCGCGATCAACATCCTCCAGACTCATGGACCCACCCCAGTGGGCAAGAACGTTGTTCAGCATCAATATCGACTTGAGTAAGGAGCGGTAACAATAAACGTACTGAATCCCACTACCTTGCTCCGTTTTCAGCTGCTCTTAACATGTCTAGAAGTTATTCTTGGGCAGCCAATCGCACTTGCTCAAGGTCGGAGGCACCGCCGAGCGTGATCATTGACTCATTGATTGCCTCGATGACAACGTGATATGCTTACCCCACACCATGCCTACCCTCACCCCAATGATAATAGCGGCAATCGATAGCGACGCCTTGGCTTGATCTAGGTTGGGATGCTGTTGGTAGGTTGGGTTGAAAACGATTGATTTCTTGTGGTGATCTCTTCGTCACTAAAGAACCATTGCCGTGGGAATCGCGAGTTCATCGGCACATTTTTGGCTCCGCTTCGCGAATATGCATGAACTGGACCTCCCGAGATTTTGAAATGAATTCTTTGCTTTATGAACGAGATACATACCTGATGAGATGACACGTATTGCCCATCGGGTACGCTTCCGTGATTCTGATCTCCCGTGCCACCGTGACCAGCGCAACAATATATATTCACCTCGTCTCCCCACCTCTGATCTCCTCTTTTCCCAGTAGTCCTCTCTCGTGCTTTTGTCACCTCGAGTCACTCGTCCTCGACATCGTTTTCCGTATCCCAGAAACCCCTCACCTTATACTCTCCTTTCTGCGCGATCATGATGTTTGGAATTAGCGGGAAATACGCACTTTTGGCTGCCGTCGTCTTCGGTGGGATCGAAGCAATGGAAGCATCCCCAATGATGAAGTATGGAATGGGCAGCTGGGGAGGATTTGGGTCTACTGTCAAGATGGCCTTGCGGAATCCTGACCCTTCTGCTCGGGAGAGCTTCTACCTCCATGACTCCCCCGCTCGACTGGGGTCCAGCTCCGCACCTGGTAAGTCTCACCTATACTCCGCTCTGGAATCTCTGAGATAATCTTTCCCCCCTCTTCCCTGCTCGCTATGACCATATCAGGTGTCACTGGAAATGTCATGGTGAGTTGGACTCATCATCTTGCCTTGTTCTTTGCTTATCGTCCTCCACGTGTCCTGCCATTGCATTAGGTTGTCGATGAGCCAGAAGCAATTCCCTTCTACATGTTCCAGAACCAGCTCTACCAAGTCATGAACTCCTCCTCTGTCCTCTACGTCAACGTTGTGAATACAACAGACCCCACCAACACCAAATTAACGACTGGCGAGCTCAAATTAGAGCCAGGGGATGTAGTGGAGACCAACTCAAACCCCCAGCGGCCATTGCGCTCCATTCATACTCGCATGCCAACGTTCAAGCTGACGCTGGACGACAAGCCGAGAGGGATGCTCGGTCAGTGGCTATATGATGAGGCAAAGAATGCACTGGCGTTCCAGACGAAGGGGACGAAGAGGTTAAATGCGCGCTTCTACAGCTGCCGGGATCGTGGAGTTTACATCTCATTAGAGTAAGTTTACACCTCTCTCCCCGAGTTGCGGCTTAAGTCTGTGTCTGACGCGATCCGCCATCTCTCCAGTGAAACCACACATTACCCCATTATGTGTCAACAGATGAAGTTATGGTAGTTCCTCCCGAATCAATCTTATCTCTCTTTCAAACACTAGCACACTCCAGGAGGATATAATAGTATCGAGGCATTGAGTTTATCACAATTACTAGAGTATGAAGACAGCAGACGAAGCATGCTACTCTATTATAATGCACCACTATTGTCATTGCGCAGACTACTCACCAAGCCCACGCCGGACCATAGTTCCGTACGGGGGTATCTTCTCGCATCAAGCCTGGGGAGCGAATCTTGCCGAGCTTATAGGCGTGCTCTTTCGCTATCCTCTCCTCGTATGTCAGACCATGTGAAAGGATGACCCGTAGTCGAGCGTTCACATGCTCCTTGATACCAGTTCTGCCGCGACCCTTGATATCAACGCGTTTTTGCTTGGAGCCTTTCTCTACCCACGCTTGAGCTGTTCATGGAGTGGCGCGTTAGGACGACGATTGGACACGAGGGGCCGACGCGAAGAATTGCGCTACTTACAAACAACAAGTCTCGAGCGGTCGAGTCCTTTGTAGTCCACTGCGTGGTCGCGAGCAATACAGAGCATACTCTTGATTCGCGTCGATGCTTTTTTCTCGCTGAACATCATCTGAAGAACAGCCTGGTCAATTGGCTTTCCAGAAATTTGTCGACCTAGAGCATTGAGTTTGCGATGAGATATTTTGAAGCTGGCGGTAGAATATCGATGCTGTAGGCAGAGAAAGTAGGAGCACAGAAGTGGGAGAGGAAATATAGCAGTCAGTCAACTTGGGTTGGGAGCAGAATCATCCATATACAAGACGCACCTCTGTATGCGCAGGCTTTCCAGCCTTCCTCTTCATCATTCGTCTCGCCTCTGCAGCAGTCATTCCCTCAGGGACATCTCCACCGACGGCCTTGCGAAGCTCCTCCTGCTCGCGTGACTCTATCTTCCTGCTCACGGAATCGAACAGATTGGCTTCACCTTGAGCCTCCTGGGCCTGTTTGGCAGCTTCAACTTCTGATGCAGAGGGCTGGTCCTTAATAACCTTCTCAGTGAGGTCTGAGCGAAGCCACGAGAAGAAACCCTGCTTCTTTGACCCGTCGTCCGAGTCGGCCCTGTATGATCATAGACGCATAAATGCATGGATTTTGCTCATATATAAAGGGATACATACCTCCTCGAGACTGATGAAGAGAAGTATCTAGTCGCAACCGCTCCGGAGACACGAGACGAAGAAGGTTGAGAAAGGTGGCACCGCGAAGTTGAAGCAATTGCTATGAATTTTGTTTCAAGTTAGCCTAGTGAGAGAACGTAAAATCATCCTCTAATATCACCTCTTCGGGCGACAATAGTCGACGCCATGAGTGGACAACGTCAGTCGAGCAAGAGTAGAGAGAAATGTAAGCGCCCAGCTGCCTCGGACCAAACAACCCCACACGCGTTTGACTCGTTGCACCGCTCTTGGCGACTTTCTCCAACCAACTGTAACGAACCTTGCTTGTTAAAAGATGGTAATAATCACATCTCCTCCATTATTACATCCTTGGTTTCCTTTCCAATCGACGAGATCGTTGACGTTGCTCAATATCATTCAACACGCCCTTGTGGCACGCTCCCAATCGATGCACCCGATACTCTCGTACAATCATAGGCCCCCCCTGCGGAGATTCAGATAGTGGTCAAAACGCACCGAACCGCCTTCTTCGTTCAAACGCCTCTCGCGTCCACACTTGAGACCGTGAAATCGAATGTCCTTGCTGCCATCAAGCAATTCGCCGACGCGAATGCCCTGGAAGAGGAAGGGATACCTCCTGTCACTTCTCTAGATAGTTTCGAACTATATCGACTTGAGGGTAACCAGTATCAAGTCCTGGATCCTGGTAAGGGAATCAAGGATCACAAAATAACGAACTGGACGTCGTTATATATTCGGTTCAGGGATGAGAACGGTGAGTCTTAGCGTCAAATAAGGATCCTTCAGCTTCTATCTCTTGCGTCGAGAAATGGCGATTACGTGACTGATTCTCGCGTCTGGCCTCTCATAGGGAACCTGCAGGAGATGGATGTGACCGAACCAAAGATTGACGATGATGAGGAGCCACAATCCCAGTCGCAGAGCACTGTAAAGGGGAAGGGGAAGGCATAGCAGACATTGTGTAGCACTAATTGAGGAGGTTCACCGATGCTGGCGAGTGAACGTAGCTGGTGGCGGCTTTGCTGAACACAAGCATTCGCATCCAAGGTCATACGAATCATCACAAGCCATCCTAGCAGTGGGTCTAAAGTATTATCTTGATTGCGAATAAAAACAAATATGGATGAATTAGGTGTCTTTTGTGGCCCAGACACTGTTTGTTGCAAAAGATTCGGGAGCTACAGGATCGGACTAGAGGATTGCGAGAAAGAGTTGAAGCGATTAGGAATGATTTCATTATGCATACGAACTATTAAGAAAGAGTGCTCACTGTCTGTCCACGCTTGCTTCCTGTTAACCTTCGGTCTCGCTCCATCATCATGTCGTCCCATGCCTCGAGGTTGTATCTTGGTGGCTACGTCCGGAGCGCATTGGCACACCGACCTCATATAGATATCATAAACAAACGCCTCCTCACCTTGCCATCGTTCTCAGCACGCTTCACCACATTGAAGAGGGTGCCAGTCACAGCGTACATTCCGGTCAACAGACCTGCCCAGTCACAAAACAACAATTGAGTTAATATAGCGAATTTATAGACTCCTAGCATGGACCTCACCAAATGGAATCAAAGCCTCCCATGGTACAGGCATCTTGAGTGGTCGTCTCTCTCGAAGGAATGGAGGGTGTTGGGAACGGCGCTTATGTTCGGAGCCGAGCTCAACCAAAGTTCGGCGCTTCGACCAGTGATTCTCGCACCAACCAACACTCTCCCATTACCATTCTTACTCCCCGACTCGGTTCTATTCGTTTAGAATATGTCGGGCTACGCGGACCCAACCCCTGCTCCGGCGAGCCAGCCTTCTGTCACTGAAATTGGGACAACCAGCGCACCATTGAAATCTGCTGCCTTCTTTATTGGTGCATACTGCAAAGACTACAATGGTACGTTTGTTGTTATCAATATACCAGTGGTATCTCCCTAAGATTACTATTAATTTATTATCATGTCTTAGATGACTTCATGTTGTGCAAGGCGGAGAACCGGAAACCTGAGAATTGCTTGCAGGAGGGCCGACGTGTTACGCGGTGCACCGCAGATATGTGAGATTTTCTGTCCTATCTCTGAACTATATCTAAATGGGCTCATTGATGATCTTTTCTATGTACTTGTCTTGATAGTCTGACCAAGATGCGCGAGAACTGTCTGACAGAGTTTGAGAACCACTGGAAGTGCCTCGATATGAGAAATCAGGTATGTTGCTTCTAGGCATATCACTGGGTACCTTGATGCTTAATTCTGGCTTGCTCTCTTTGTAGGAATACTACAGGTGTCGGAAACCCGAGCGTGCACTGAACGAATGCATGTTCACTCGTCTGGTACGTCCGGAGCACTTATTTGGAGTGTCTTTTCTGCATTCCATTTTGAGCTTCGTTCAATCTACAGGGGCTGAAGAAGGTTATTCCGGGTTCACCTGCAGGCCAGACTCCCATTCACGAAGTTCAGAACCCGATCTACACGAATGTACAGAAGTAGATTGCTTGGGCTACCAGCAAGCGTTCCGCGTAATTATTCATTCGCATCTCTGATATTCATCTCATGCCCGACTGCTGTCCCTCTCTCGCCTCGTTGCTTTCGCTGTTGATTTACGCAGTCATTTAGAAGTTTTGCAGTCTGCTGCTGTCATGACGAGCTTGTCAACCTGAATCACTCTGATAGATGTGTCCAACACTCCGGCCACAGGCTAAATACCTCTCCTTGATACAATAGAGTGGGATTGGGAATTTCCTGAATTCCCAACGGCGGGTCTGAGCAGGCCGTTGTTTGTGCCGGAGCAGCATGGGGAAACAAATAACGCACATGCTCTTGTCTTCATCGCTTTCATGCGTTGGTGGGTTACTCGACATACTTTTTGCGGCAATTTATGAATGCAGCCCCTATCTACTCTCATAGTGATGGATCCGGCTTCTCGAAATCTCGCTAATGGCAATATAGCGATCCATCGCCTCCCTAACGAACTCTTGGCAGAGGCATTCACTCACGTCCTTTCCTCTTCCATCTCTCATCATCGTCTATGGGAATCTTCGGTCCTCACAGTATCCACTACTCTGGGCGCTGTCTGCTCTCTCTGGCGTGATATCACGCTGTCCACACCGTCACTGTGGTCCATAATAATTTATGATGAGAGTATCGAATCTTCAGGCTCCGCAAGACCGAGAATCGTCAAGCAACTTGAGCGATCTGGAGGGTACCCCCTTGACGTCATCTTTCGCCTCGACGTCTACGGCCGAGGTTTAGCCGAAAGTCACCTTGGCCTCTGGCATATCATCACACCCCATCTAACCCACTGCAGATCACTCGAGGTCCAATTTCCTTCGATACAGGATTATTTAAAGATCTTTCCACTCTCTGGGGACCTAAAGTTATTACATTCACTGGGGTGCAATATACCGAATCATCGACTAGCAACTTCGAGACCAATATCGCACCCGGTGTTCAGATGCACTCCCTCTGCCCCTAACCTCACACACCTCTACTTGACCGACAAGATACCCCTCCCTTCCAATACCGACATGTCTAGGTTATTAACCCTAGATCTTGATAGTCAAAACCAGCGATGGGATGACTTACGTCCACTGCTCGCAGGTGCACAGGCCCTTACCCGCCTCCGGCTCAGCGTCAATCTACAACATGTTCCATCAGACGCTTTGAGCCGTGTTCACCTTCCACATCTACAATACCTCTTTCACCTCGGTCCGCGTCCCAGCGATATCCTCGATGCACCGCAGCTACGAAAGCTGACGATTGTGTTATGGAATGGGATGTCGGGTACTATACATGCCAGTTTCCCTCTCCTCGCAGATGTCACACTGCTTACCAAATCCTCATTTGAGGATATGGGCACTGTGTCAAAGTGGCTGCGTTCACAGTCCAATGTGGTGCGCCTTGGGCTCCATGAGCCTGACCATGGTGTGATACCTTTCATCGTCAACTTCCTTGCCGAAGACCAAACCTCCCATGGCATTCCCGCGAGCGCTTCCCATCCCCCGCCTACTTTGCCATCTCCTTTATCATCTCATCGGCAATCCCACCCTGTCCCCTCCCTCCGGCTCCTCGACATCACCTTCGGAAGCCCTTTCAATGCGAATGGACCCACCGAGGCAGATATCCCATGGGACTCTTTACGCACCATGCGTCCTAAACTGCGGGTTCGTGATCTCTGGAAGACTCGAGATGGATCATTGGTCGATTCGACAGAAGTCGACAAGATAGCTGCTCAGTCTCTCGAGTGGGGATGGGAGCTAAGGGATCCTTGGTCGACGAGGATTGCGTGGGGTCCTAAATGCATTACTCGCAAATTGCCCCGGTTACCCAAGCCTGCCTTGCCTGGACGAGGGCCGCGACTGAAGTAATGGTTGAAGCCATTGGCGTGTTTCTGGTGGTAGATATACATTCTCGTAGCAGGTGTGGAGAAATAGTCTCCAAAATCCAATCCCATCCCATATCATCGCTTCTACCAGTATCTGATTGTGGAGTAAATGTTGTCTGCAGCGCTGAGATAGGTAATAACTTTGACGGTTCCTATCGCTCATCCTATTTCAACTACTCATGAGCTAAACAATTGTCTCGCACGAGAGCATGAATGAGTGCCATCGCTTGATGATATTTCCCTGAAAATCTTATAGTTGACAATTGCGCTGGGATCCCAACGCTCACTCGCAGTTATCTTCTATTATGCATGTATCTTCTTCTCGTTTGGATTAGACACATCTAATACAGCCTGTCCGAAACGTTCTAGTGTGAACAATAGTGTCTGGTTCCTCGTTACGAAACGAAATGCATTTGGCGCCGTGCAGCTGGGCGGTATGCCGTGTTTATCACGAAGCTGTGGTTCGGAGCCGAAAACTGGCGGTCTCAACATCCTTCATGTCGTCAGCCGTGGCGTCCTTCAAGGCCACACAATAGCCGCCATAGTTGCGCAGCCATCAATACATTATGGCCAAGGGAGGGAAGAACAAACCGAAAGCCAAAACCAAGTCCTCTGAACCTGACGCAAAGACTGAAGCTCGTACGTGCATCATGTTTTGAGCATTGAACGCCTGCAGTCAATCCCTACCCTGAGACTATGTGGGTGCATTCTAACCCCGATTTTTGCATATTTTTCTTTCACTATGCTGTGCAGCCGACGAAGATGGCCCTACTGAATTCGATGCTCAGAATGAAGGAGGCTCTGCCTGGGGTGGCACAGGCGGGATGGGAGATTGGGATGTCCCAGATCAACCCGTACATTTCGAGACGGCATCACACCATGCCTCCATAAGATCTAGATCGCCTGCACCATCTACGTCTATGTTCCCATCAAACGGTGGCATGCCTATGCCAGCACCCTCCTTCCAGTTTGGTGCTCCTCCTCCCGCAGGGAGTACCAGTCCACGTGTTGCTTCTCTCTCTGGGCGTGGCCAGCCAGGCAGCCCAATCCCTCCCTCCATGGCCATGCACCTCAACTCGTCTCCTACTGCCTTTGGGGCGGGTAATCCTTTGCCAACTACATGGGGCGCTCGATATAATTCACCCTCCGTCCGAAGCGCGCGCCAGTTCACATCGCCTCGCGGAAAGCCAGCCTCCATATCGTCCTCGTCTCGAGCTAACATTGCGACCATGCTCGGCGAGACCGCGAACGGCAAACTTCGTCCTGGCGGGAGTCGGGGGAGTGGTCCTGGATTGAGTATGCAGGAACAGCTTGAACTCAACCGAACTTCTCCATACGCAGAGCCGCGGTCTTTCATAGATGGACCCCCAATGTCAATGCCTACGGCCGTTCCCTTTGGAGGTGTCGATCCGGAACGCGCCTCGGTCCTCAGCAACACGCGTGCGCCAGGAGGTGGACCTCCATTAACGGGTTTCGGAGGCATGGATGGTATCCCACCTCATCTTGCCGCAGCATTCCAAGGTGGGCAACCTGGTAGCGAGGGATTTCATCCCGAAGAGCAGCCACCACAAGCCGTGCCACTTGATGAAGCTCCCCCTCGTGCCCCCTCGAGATCCTCCTCTATATTCAAAAAAGTACTTGGTTCGAGATCCAACAGTCCTACGCAAGACCGGAAGAAACCCAAAGCGGGAAGAAAGCCATCACAATCCTCAATCCCAGTTCATTCCCCAATCCCGGAACAGTCCGTCGAGGACCTACCCGATGCACCCCCCCACACTGCGACTTCATGGGGCGCGTGGCCAAGTGCTCCCCCAGAAACCGAAGATCATGAAGACGTTGGCGGAAAACGCGAGTACGAGGAGCATGGAGATGATGGACACTGGGGAGCAGGCGGCCATGCCACTGCGAATGAAAACCCAAATCATCGAGAATGGGGACAAGCCGATGGCCCCCCCGGCTCCTCACTCGCGTGGGGTAACAGAACCTCATACACTCACTCTCAGCTCGGCCACAATCCTGGCCCTGGGCGCTCGGTGAAGTTTGACGACGGCTCTCATAGCCACCACCCCCACGAAGGCATGTCCGTTTCCGAACACGGTGAAGTCCGTCCACCATCGATTGCTCCCGATGTCAGCTCGTCGTGGGATCAGCATGCACAAGGTCCACTAAGCGACAGAGGCGGTGCTCTTGACGATGAAGATGATGATGCTCCTCCCCCGGTGCAACCGCTTTCGGGAGATTGGGGCGAGGGAGGAAGTCTGCCTGGTGTGTCAGTAGCCGCTGGATCACACTTCACTGGCGGCCCTCCTCCTCCTTCTCTATTCAGCGCCAGCGCAGGTCTTCCCATTCCAAAGGGCTCAACGGTGCAAATCGACAGCTCGAATGGAAGGGCAATGGAGCCTGCGGAGCTGGCGCTGTTCGGAAAGCATCGAGTTGCGGAGGAGCGTATCATCTGGACGTTACCGGTGAGTTGCATGGAGCGTCGTTCTCAACCGCCCTGGCCTAATCATTCCGATTCTGGTTCCTAGTTTGCTCATGATCCTCGTGTTCACTGGATGCATGACTTTATCGAGCGTTTCCACTATGCCATTGCTACGTTCGGCGTGAGTTTCCCTCATTTGACCTAACATGCTGGAGTACTCTGACTTGACCACCGTTTCTCAGTTTAACAGGTTCATACGCGCACGTCAGAAAGGCGCGCTGTTCGTTAATGTGGACTATGCGCGTGCGTCTGTCAGAAATGACCCCGCATTTGACTGGCTTTCTTTCGATCAGTGCCGGCAGACGCGAGATCGGACGATCCAGCGCTCCATCGCAGCGAAGTATGTTTCTGTGCTGTGACCTGATCTATATCTACCCAACCTAACTGACTTATGTGTGTCGTTTAATAGTAACCCGGCAAGAACCTGTCTCGTCTTCATGTTTTTGCTGTCTAAGTCGGGTAATTCGATGGGTATGTGGCGTCGACGGTTAGAGGTTCCCGAGAGTGTTGTGCAAGAGTATCGAGCTCCTCTCCGTGTAATCGAAGCAGATTTGCGCGACGTCATCTACGACGTCAAGGTCGAGTACGTATCTTCCTTTTTTCCAATTCCTCTCGGCCCGTAAATTGACTAGATTATGTGCCCTCAGCCCGAGGGTCAGCGAACTGCCTCCTGCTCCGCGTTCGCCACGTTCTCGCTCGCCTCTAAGATCTTTCTTACCGTCCCCACGTACTTCTCCCAAGACCAGGACGCTCCCGTACAGCGCTATGACCACCATCACGGCCCCCTCCACCGTCGGGGACCATGAGCCGGTCGAGTCGGAGGGCGAGACAGACTCGGAAGAGGAGATGGTGATTAGGAAGAAGAAAAAGAAAAAGAAGGAACTCAAGCCGAAGAAGGGCAACTGGTTCACCAGGTGCATCACCTGGGATGATGACGAAGTGGAAGTTGCCAAGATCAAGAAGAAGCGGCAATGATTTCCATGGACCCAATTGTGCCTCCCTGCACCTCGTCTGCTCTCACCCGTGTGTGGTTTTTCTGAATTATTGTTTGGAGTTCTCAATTCCGCCTATCTTTGCTTATCTTGTATCTTCTTGTTGTATTTGTACGTGCAACTTGATAATGTCAATAACTACGGGAAGTTGTAAATGGTTTCTGAAGTACGCGTGTGTTCATCATGTTATCTCTTTTCCTTGCATCCTTACTGGCTTCGCATCACCAAAAGATAATAATTTACTCGTCTAACATCCTTTTCCACGCTCACTCATATTGCGCTCCTAGTAGACAACAACGCCCAGGTCTATCACTCAATTGCAGCCGGTGGGAGAGTCACCGTGAGGTCCGTGCCTGGGGAAAGAAGTTCACATTCCTCAGTAGCTGTCGGCCTTGCTCAACAGCATCCAAACTCCTGTTGACTAGCAGATCTTCTGCTTACTGCGCGGTCATTATCAGCCCCACCCCCGTCACCAACAACTCTGGCAAGTCCTTGTTCACTTGCTCCGCCAAAAGAACTTGATATTACAGACCCACAGGACCCTTTTGTGCTGCCCATTTCCCACCAGATGACACGTCTAGTAGATCGATTCCGCCGCTTTCCATAAATGGCGTGAGGGTGAGTAGTTTGCATAGATCCTCCCCTCCTCCCCTTCAAAAAAAGAGGAAATTAAGCACCGTCCAACGGCGGCGGCGGCGACGATGTCAAATGCAGTGGGCGCGCTGGTCCCTGAAAACGCCGGTGGCAAGATCAATGAATCGGCGATGACGGGGAGCGCATTGTCAATGACCAGACGCCCGGAGCCGACGAGGGTCGCTTAACAGGTGACAGCAAATGGGCAAAATGTATGGGTACGATTGCAAGGTGGTAGTGTACAGATGTAGAATTGTAAGGGCATGTCTGGATGCGGCAACGGTCAAATCGTAAAACGCTATTACGATTCCGCTTCGGAGCTGAACACTCCGGGATTTTGCGGCCACATCAAGATGTCCTTTGCCAATGGAGAGGTCAAGATTGAGCTATATCAAGGCCCCATATTTATGAGCCCAAACCAGAAAAACAAAGAAATTGCGACCAAAATGCGCTGTCGAACGCAGCCAAACAAGCCATCACTGATATTCACAATGTTACCACAGTGACGGGCGAGGCACCGTTTTGGAAAGAGCTATTTCACACCCTGCAGGTGTTACCACTTCCCCCAGGGGGTGATAGCAACCCCCTCATTTTAGGTCAAATAACGTGTGAATGACGATCGACCAACCTCAGATATTGCCGTTCTGATTTGCGCGTCATGAACGATGAGCACTCAAGCGCTGACTCTTTAAGCTATGGTACATCACAGGTTCTTCGGTAGGTGTAAGATGAAAGAATTCTTAAGCTCATCTTAACCCGCCCCTCAAGCTCACAAGCTTAACGGCAAACCAAGTTGCTGATTGATCCCACCAATATGGCATCATGTACATTATAATGATGATCACAGTGATACAAGCTACATTGATACAAGAATCCGATCCTAGGTCTGTTTTGGTCAATCACTGACATGGTTGGCTCTGGTTGCTCTCAGGCTTGACTCTGCGGATCAAGGGGGGTGCTTGATAGCTACCACCCCTCCCCGTGCAGGGTTTATGGTCGGAAGCTCTCGGGCCGGTGGGAGGGGTGGTAACACCTGGGAGGTGGAGGATAGCTATTTCCATCGTACAATCCTCATTAATTCGTAAATAAATGCTGTGATCCATTGGAAGAAAAACCACCCAATAATGGTCGAGAAACCCGCCTGATTATCTACGAGATAGCCGCCAGCATTTATGGAGGGAAACTCGCCATATTTTGTGGCGGAAGTGGCAAAAATGCAGATGAAAAACCGTTAGGTTTGTGTCGCAGTTCATGCCATATTTGACGCAAAAATCCGCCAGAATCTTGGCTGAAAAATCACCAAATGTGGCGCTTTTCATGGCTGTATTTTCTTGTTTATTTAGGCGGAAATCTC
>WIDE01000052.1:90243-118109 GCA_015039315.1 Clavulina sp. PMI_390
GGTCGAGTCGGAGGGCGAGACAGACTCGGAAGAGGAGATGGTGATTAGGAAGAAGAAAAAGAAAAAGAAGGAACTTAAGCCGAAGAAGGGCAACTGGTTCACTAGGTGCATCACCTGGGATGATGACGAAGTGGAGGTTGCTAAGATCAAGAAGAAGCGGCAATGATTTCCACGGACCCAACGGTGCCTCCCCTCAACTCGTCTGCTCTCACCCGCGTGGGTATTTCTGACTTATTTTTGCGAGTTCTCAATCTCGCCTATCTTTGCTCATCTTGTATCTTCTTGTTGTATTTGTACGTGCAACTCGCTACTGTCAATAAGTGTGGAAGGTCGTGAGTGGTACCTGAAGTGCGCGCGTCTTCCTCATACGACATTCCTCCCTTCCATCCTTATCCACCCTACATCATCGAGAGATGAAAATTTACTGGTCAAGCATCATTTTCTGCGCTCGCTCATATTGGGCTGCTGGCTTGACAACAACGCCCAAGTCTATCGCCGCCTGGTTGGATGGTTATCAACGAATGTGTCACTCGATTGCAGCTGGTGGGGAGATTAGTATGAGGTGCGTATCTGGAGCGGGAAGTCCACGTTCCGCAATAGCTGCCTACCTAGCCAAACCGCATCCACTCCTTTGTCCACCAGTAGGTCTTCTGCCTATTTGGCGGCCGTGATGAGTCCCACTGCTGTCACCAGCAGCTCTGACACACCTTCCTTAACGTGCCTGGCCGAAAGCATTTGATATCTTGGACCCGCTGGAATATTTAGTACCACCCAGTTCCCGTCAAATTGGACGCCCAGCAGCTCGATTTCTTGCTTCCGTAGTTGCCGCATCTGGCTCGTCCGCAAAGCTACTAACTGAAGCCATTCGTGGGCCTTCATACCAGGAATGGGTCCTTCACCTGATTAGTGGGGCCGATTCCGTTCCATTTACGCTTACGCGATATAAACTTGAGATACAGAATCACTAAGGGCTGTCGGCAAGTCACAGAATCTGGATGCTCTCACGGACGAGCCGCTGGTTGCAAACATCTCAAAGGCTTTGTAATGTTTTCAAAACGTCTACTATCATTCTAGCTCCACCGCAGCCATAGCATCTATCTGGTACATTATCTAATGGGAAGATCGTATGAGACATGGGTTGCTCACGAGCGTACTCGAATGGGGACTCAGCGCTGAGACAATGGCTACGCTCTATTTCTAGCTCCTGAGCTCACAAACGATCTGGCATGGTGGTTTATTGCGCACAGAGATGCGATATATACTATCTCTGTACTCTTGGTTTCAGTATTTGGATCGACACGATGCCAACCGCTAGAGAAGGCTTCTGGTCGTTTCATTCACGTGAATAAATCTCTCATAAGGTTTAGAAGCAGGGGTACCCCCAACACCAGCGAATTTGATTTTGGGCCATGCAAAAGCTAAGCTACGTTTAAATCGACTGAATTCATGCCAAATGATAATTAGGTAGCTTATACCCCATTCAGTCTGCGCTGTTGATGCGATCAAGGGTTCTCAGCCTCAACATACCGGTGAGGCTGGAGTTGTGCCTTGACCCCTAGGCGAGGACGGATCTCTGCATTGTGATAACTTCACTAGAGCATTCGAACTATAAGTGCCTCAGGATATGAGATAAAGTATCCCCTCGTATCTTGCCAGAGTTCCACACAGCTACGTTGCTTTCAATTTTTCAGCTATTCGCAAAGACCTACTACAAGCGTGTCAGCTCTGCCGACCATAACCTAAAGCCAGCTTACTTATTACTTTGATTTCCTTGGTGCAAACAGATGGCTGTACAATTGCTCAACTCAACCTCGATGGCAGTGGAGCTAGCTGGTAGTCACCCGACTGTGCCGCAAGCCTTGACTGAGAAATCAGCTTTGAAAGCATTGTTTAAAGCAGTTCTCAAGCAGCTATCACTGGCACGGAGGGGAGATTCACGTTTGGTCCCCAAGGTACCATGGCGCTTCATACCTCCTCGTTCAGCTAACCATTCTCATAACCATTTGTCCGATCCAACCTATATTACAGGTAGGTTGTCCGAAAAT
Organism: Clavulina sp. PMI_390; assembly: GCA_015039315.1. Lineage (NCBI taxonomy): Eukaryota > Fungi > Basidiomycota > Agaricomycetes > Cantharellales > Hydnaceae > Clavulina > Clavulina sp. PMI_390. Next base: position 92,289 of record WIDE01000052.1, read on the forward strand.
TCTAGTGGTAAATTGTATAGTGATAGTGAGTTGTATTATCAGGTCTCCAAGTCGTGCAAAGATGGCATCTTGCCAGACATGCCGGCTGATATATGGACCAGGATTAGAGGCGACATAGTGGACGACTTCTCTAAACTCTCTAAGGGCGTTCAAATAGTTCTTATGAATAATCTTTACGAAGTAGGTTCAAGCTGTTTAATATGAAGACCTCCTGAAGTACCTATTAGTTCCCCATAGCTTCTTGAAAGCTGTTCAAACCCTTCAGAACAGAGCACACTAACCCCCCCAGAACAAAGTGGCTCACCCAACCCTGAGCTTCGAATTACCGAGATTACGCGCTGCCTGCAAGATTTTTGCTCTTATTTATGTTCGCCCCCGCCGTTATTCTACAAGCCCGATGTCGTGTTTGACAGGCTCAACCGGTTGGGAAAAGGGGGCGAAGCTATGCTCTATCGGGGTACAATACATTCAGGATTGCCTGTCGTAATCCGAGAGATGTTTGTGACCATGGAAGAACGTGATGGCCCTCTTGGCAGAGAGCTTGCAAGAGTAAGCATTTTATAGGTTGCCAGACTCAATTGTTGGTAGCGTCCTAAAGTTCGTGTCAGGTCGTGCATCGTGAAGCTATAACGCATTCAAGACTCAGGCATGCTAATATCATTCCATTCTTGGGATTATTCAATGAAGCAAATGGGATGCCACCTCTCACGATTGTGCCGTTTGAAGCGGCCGGTTCCTTGGACAAGCTGCTCCTTGACATGAATCCGCTTGGTGCAGAAAAGTTTCAGAGTATTGTGAGTGGCAGTTCATCTATAAATATATATCAAACAGCTTCACTCTCACCGCTTGTGTTCACAAAATTAGCATCTTGGTATCACTCAAGGGGTGAATATCTCCATTCTCTTGCTCCACCCGTCATTCATGGAGACCTTCACCCTGTAAGTATCCACATGATTTGACATTCCCCTTGCGGAATTATATAATGATTAATTCGTAGGGAAATGTGTTAATTAACAAAGATGGGATCGCGCTTCTATGCGACTTTGGGCTTAGCCGAATTGTTCATGAAGTCACTCGATCACGTACCAAGCGTCAAGCAGGAGGGATGGCTCGCTTTCTTGCTCCCGAGTTATCCAATTGCTCCAATGAAGAATTCCGCACCACCAAGGAAAGTGACATATACTCTCTTGCTATGATATCATACAATATGTGGACCGGCAACAAGCCGTTCTTTGAGCTTAGACATGAGTGGAAAGTGCTGTCAAAGTCGGTTAGAGGTAGACGACCAAAAAAGCCAAAACATATGCGCAGCAACAATCTCCCACAAAAGAGCGGAACACCCTTCTGGAAGCTTCTTAAACTGATGTGGGCTCAGAACAAGGACAAGCGGCCCACAAGTGAAATGGTGTTGGTCCAGCTTGAAGTAATATTTGGGATGCAGACTGTCTTAGTCAATGTGCCAAATGTAGCGGCAGCATCCGAGCCCAGCGAGCTCACACCTGGATGAAGGAGAAAATATTGGGGCTGACTGTAGAGATTGAGGTTTGGGACCTTGTTCCCCAACTGAATAGGATGGTTTTGTAGGTGCTGGGGTTTCAGCACTTGGGAATAACAATAGTATTTTTCGGCGATACATGTAGTTTCCCACATTATACTCCTTGCATCGCTGATTGGCTAGTGAAATTTTATGGAGCTGGAAATTATGCCGAACAACGTTCCTTCGGGCGATTCGGACTGAATATAGGTCTGCTATGCCAACATCGCTGCTGTCTAGTACCATGACGAGATGGATGATATGTAGGAGCAGGACTCGGCACAATATAGCAACAGTAGCACCATCAAATGTAGTTTACATCACTTGCAATCACTCGCGATGGCTGTCCACCAAAAGCAAAAGCCACAACCGTAACTCGGTGGTGGTGAACCCTTGGTGGGATAGTGAGCACATCGGCGGTACCCCCCCCCCCCCCCCCCCCCGTAATTTATGAGTGACCGTTGGGCGAGATTGTCAAGATCCTTTCTATCGGCATCGAGATTGTTTGACAAGTGCTACACGGAAACAACTCAATCTTAAGCGTGAAGATTGGATGAGGTAATTGAACGCTCGGATCGAATTCAGTAAGCTTCGATTCTGCGGCCGTATAGTGTGGAGGCTTCCTGACCTTGTGCAGTAAGTCGAGCGGGTAGAAGATCGAGAAGAAGCGCGTGCATCCGCCAAGTGTCTCTGACATGCTGATCGATTCCTTGCTCCAGATTGCTCAGAGTAGCTGCTTGGAGCTCTTTGAAATATCCAAAAAATATCGATATAAATTTGATGAAGTGAAGTGAGACTCGTTGATACGAGAGATGGAGATGACCCTGCAATTCTGTGACTATACATGGAAAAGAAGTTGAGAGGCCGGAAACTTGAAGGGAAACCAGACGCCAGAGCGAAATTTTGGGCATCAGAGGTCGAGAAGGTATCCGGGCAAATGAGGCATGAATCCGGTGTCGATCTCAGGTGGTTGGGAGACAGATATCCAGTCGGGGACCTGGCCTTTGCCGCCGCTACCGATATGATTTTGCCGTTGCTCTGTGCAGACGTGCCCTAAGATTCCCTACGATGCTGGCCTTGCCGCACAAAGCGACATGCGATCTGGGATAATACTTACCCCTTGATTTCATTCTCCATTATGCACATTTTCTTATACCACACAATTGAAAATTCGCGCTCCTAAATAGAATTGCAAATCAAGGGGCTCGTGCTCGGTCGCAGGTGATCGTTCATCACCATGCCTTTACCTCAAGGTATCCGATGTTTTGAGGGTGTCTGCCAAGGTTGAACCCCTGAACGAGCCTTGCACAGGCCTACGCCACATGCCTCAATAGCTTATTCAGATTTTGGGTGCCCCATATGATGGCGCACCCCGCTCCCTCCAAAAACAGACGATAAACCACAACACTATCAGGTTCTGCTCCCCTGAAGAGGTCGATTCTCTGGTACCGAGAATATTATCTCGTCAATGTTGCTGAGACTTACCAATCCTATCACTCGATATCAGATGGCCGAGCAACTCCCCATGCAACCGGTCGTTCCACAGCAAGATGTGCTGGAAAATCCATCGTTGAGAGCACTATTCCTGACGCTCTTTGAGCAACTACCGTGGAGGTTAACTGGTTCGCCCCCAAATACCCAGGTACTGCGTCCCTACTTATATTACGATCTCAGTCCGCTCAATCGGGCTGCATAGGTGATATTTCCCCAGAAGTTTAGCATTACATTACGGTCTAAAATCCAATAATTGAACCTACAGGCCGCTGAGAATAAGAAGGACAAGGATAGCCCTCCAAAAATGTCCCCTGAAATCCGAGAAACGCTCGGCATAGACTCACAACACGAGTTTTCCGACCTCCCTCAGAGCGAGCAGTTGAAGCTTTTGGGTCGCATTTTCGATGTACGCTGCAATGTACACTATCCAGCGTCACTGAATGGCTATATCCAGTTTGTAGAACCTCGGTATTATCTCATCCTCCCATGGACCCGCTACTGGTTTACGATGTTTGCAAGACTTCTCATATTACTTCAACTCTCCTCCGCCTTCATTATATATTTCCGACATCAAGTTTTCCAGGACTGATCGGATGGGACATGGCGGTGAGGCTACCGCTTATCGTGGCAGGAGAGCCGATCAAGACATTGTTGTTCGTGAAATGCTCCTGAATCTGGACCAGCGAGACACCCCTTACGAGAGGGAGCTCGTCAAAGTGAGTGCCCTAGCTCCTCTATAACTTCACAGCTATGCTGCTGATTGACATTAAGTCAGCTTGTGCATCGTGAAGCTATCACCCATTCACAACTCGATCACCCCAATATCCTTCGGTTCTTGGGGATCTATCAGGAGCCAGAGATTTTAGTCCCCCTCACCATCACGCCGTGTATCCAACCCGGTTCGTTGCAAAGTCTACTTGCTGGAAAACTACTTGGCGCAGCGAGGTTCCAAAGCATTGTGAGCAGTTGCTTCACTCTTGAACGAAATAGTAGGCCTCATCCGTGGCGGTTTCGACGAAAAGCTTCGAGGAGTTACTCAAGGGGTCAATTATCTACACTCTCTTCAGCCACCTGTAATCCACGGGGACCTTCATCCTGTAGGTGACATTTGCATTTTCCGTTTTTCACTCATTGATCCCAAGCGATATAACTCTGCAGGGGAATGTTCTGCTTGATGCAGCAGACAAGCCTATTTTGTGTGACTTTGGTCTTAGCCGTATTATTCACGAGGTAACTCGCACACGGACCCTGCGCCAGGCAGGTGGATATGTGCGATTTCTAGCTCCGGAATTAGCGAGAAGTCCAGAAGATCGATTTCGCACTACCTGGGCAAGCGACATATACTCTCTTTCAATGCTCTCCCTCAATATGTGGACCGGGAATAGGCCATTCTACAAGCATGAATTGGAGTGGAAAGTCTTCGCTGCATTGGAAAAGGGTGAACGGCCAGAGAAGCCTACTGATCCACTCATTCATACCAATCTCCCACAGGGGTTCGAAATCCCGTTCTGGAAGCTTCTTCGAGAGATGTGGGCAGAGGATATGGTTATCCGTCCCACAAGCGGTGTTGTAATGGAGCGCTTGGACAAGATATTTGCAGGAGAGGCGCCGCATGACGCTGGTATTGTGGCTACAGTGTATGGTCAGATTGCTAGGCTGGGTGTTTTTCTCGGTGCAGGCCAGCGCCCTCGGCCTAATTTGGAATTGTCACTTAGGGCTTAGACTTGATTCCCAGCGGTTTGAGCCAAACATAATGACGGGATTGAAGGTGGTTTTGCAAGAGCTCTGACTATCCCAGGATCCTTGCACCGGGAAGAGAGCACAAGCTTCTGGAAGTTTGACGTATGTGTCTTGTGTGAACTAGGTAGAGTGGCGCATGGCATACTCTCTATGTTTCTGTGAATAAATTTGCTCGATATCCTCGGGGACATATTCATGCTTGGGGGAGAGATGAGTTACCAACTCACAACTAGTTGCGACGAAATTTAAGGATGAGTCTGATGATAGTGAGCCTGTGAGACAGTCGAGCAGCCGCCCCATGAGTCAGTACCCTTGTTTGATAGTGGAGAAGTGAATAGGTGGATGAGTCCGCCATGTGCGCGGTGGATCTCAATAAAGTCGACGACGAGGAGTACATGCAAAAATCAGTCATTGCTTGAGTGATAGCAATTTATTAGAGCCCCGAGATAGAGATGAAACATATACAGGAGCTTTGGTTAGCTCTTCAGGCCGCAGCCTCCATGCTTGAATCTCCGCTTGAATCTCTTCCTCCGTCACTGCATTAGACATAGCATACTCTTCTGAAAACTAATCGCCAAGGGCCCAATGACTGAAGGGACACAAATATATAGGGAAATGCTAATCATGTCGCGATCAAATCAGAGCATTTAAAATAAGTTCATAGACTCCCGCTATCTACCAACCAGTGCGATTAGATACTCAGACACATACACACAGAAAGCAACTGTAGAATAGGGGGTGTCATAATCCGACAAAGCAGTCGTAAACCAAAGCGTAAATGAGAGAAATCGGCGTCGGGCTTGCTCTATGATGCCGGTGAATCAAACGAATGCGTGCATCCCAAGATCATGAATTGCTCGAGCTTACCTAAAATAAAGGGCAAAGAAATGCGGCAGCTCTTGGGGGCTACGAGGTCTGACTTAAATTATAGGGCTGAGGGAACACAAGTTGATATGAACCAAGCTGCAACTGTGTTAGGAAGCACATTGAACCCAAACGATAGCCGTAAGCACAGATGCTGGTACTGTAACAAACATGAGAGACTGGCACATGTTAACAGATACAGTGATGAAGAACAAAGCAGAACCAGGAGGATCACGAATCAGACAAGAGCAAAGAGCTGGGGATGGTATGAAAATAGGCACTGAGAAAATGAAGAGGAAAGAGGAAAGCAGACATGTAATGCAAGGGGAAAGTGGTAATGCAGGTGATCATGAGTGGGGCATTGTGGTTTGGTATGCAAGGAATTGAAAAGCAGAGTAGTACAGAAACAAAAAAGGGATCATAACGGTAGCCAGGACAGCAGGGAAAGGGGAAAAACTAGAGGTTGGGTCAACATCATCACAGGTTGGAATTGCTCAGACGGGGACAGCTGTCTGCTGGGAGACGATTTTGTCACGTTTTCCGGAGTCTTTATTGGTCACTGAATGAGTGAACGAGAGTAGTTAGCAAGGATAAGTCGCTCGATGGAGGGAAAGCGAACATACGTCGGAATCCGAGATTCTTGAACACGTTGAGGAGATCTTTTTTCTGAACAGGCTTCGCAAGGCTGGCCACAAAGACGCTATTTGCAAGGTCGGATTCCAGCAGACTATACGCGCTCACAGCAACAATCGGCGTATGTCCGTTTTTGTTGTTCGTACTTTTGATGTATCGAGCGGCGGTTTCCCCATCAACTGTCAATGAGGCGCCAGTCAGAAAGATTGCAACAGAGAATAGGGAGAGGCGTTACCATTGGGCATATTCAGATCCATCAGGATCATGTCAAATTCTGCATTTTGGCTGTCAGTTGAGTGGAAGGCGCGGGAAAAGAACCTTGACTCACTGATGTCCCCTAATGCTACGCTAATAGCTTCAGCGCCATCGCTGACCAAGACACAGTGGCATCCCATACGGGTAAGCAAGGTCTAGCACAGAAAGAAGTCTCAGTCATGAGATAAACCCAGCATTAAGATGGAAAGTACCTCAAGAATCTTGATAGAGATCGGATTATCCTCCGCTAACAAAACAGTCACCACGCCAGTAGTGCTATGGTCTCTTGGCCGCCTCGGCGTGGGGGCTTGGGTAGCCAAAGAAGCCCCGGGTGGTGGTATCGGGGTGACATCTGGTGCTTGGGTTTTCTCTGGAGGCGCCCAAGGTTCGATGCCGGAGTAGTCTGCGCTTGACATCGACGATGTCCGTAGTCGACTGGGCATCGAGTTGCGACGGTGGCCATCCGGGTCCATATGACTCTGTTTGAACCGCTCGACAGGCCCATATTCGGAAGGTCGCCGTGCATGACCACTTGCGGGAGTGGATGGAGCTCGAGAAAGACCAGAACCGACAGAAGAGGTAGAATTTGTGGGAGATGGTGGGCTGATAGGATACGATGATTGCGAACCTTGGGGCGGTGGAGGAGGGGGTGGAGGGATAGCAACCTTCGGCCCTCGCTGAGAGATGCTCTGACGCCGGTTCAATGTGCTGGAAGACGTGCTCGAAGGGGCCGAGTCACCTCCTAGAGCTTGTGAATGCAACATAGGAGATGATGTTGCCGAACCCTCCGATGCAGGCGAAGCTTGCATCTGACGAATGAGTTCATCATTGAATTGCTTCAGTACAGGTAGGTTCTTGAAGTTGAAGGTGCCAAACTCGTCATTCGCCGGGGACGATGTCCTGTCTTGGACAGGTGAATGGCGAGAGCTCGAGGGACCTCCCTCATCACGCGGACTGTCCGCAGGCGACGGTCGACCAGTGACAGCGACAGCATCCTCGTCCTGGAAAAGTTGAGGGAGAGCTCCACGAGCATCGAAATAGTCTGTCGACTCTGGATCAGCAACCTGAGGCACAAACTGGGGCTCAGCCGTGAGCACATTGTCCCAGTCAACGTCAGCCACAAAAGCGTGGGTCTTCACTTCCTCCGGTCCATTGAATCCAAGGCGCTTCTCTGGCTCCATGCACATGAGTCGCTCCATGAAGTCCCGAGCCTCGGGGGAGAGCTCTATCACATCTTCATGCCACTCGATCTGCCTTGAGATGATATTCTCGAACACTTTTGGCGGAGTTTCGTCGTGGAACGGAGGAATACCGTAGAGGAACTCGTAAGTAATGACACCAAGTGCCCACTAAAAGCCATAGTGGTGAGTACATCAAGCATTAGATATGTGTTATGTGATCTTACCCAGTCAACCATCCGATCTTCGCCAACGTATCCAAGAACAGTCTCTGGAGCGAGGTAATCAGGGGTGCCAACGAAACGTGGTTCCGTTGCATCAGTTGCGGCAGCGTTAGACTTGGTGGCCTTTGAATGCGAGCGCAGGTCGTTTGTTAGATCTGCAAACGACTGGATGGGGCTGTCAACCTTTGACACCGTGTTACGCTTCATCGACGGCTTTCGCTTGAACATGCTGGAGATGCTCGCCGCGAGACTTTCTGAACCACTCGATTCGCTCTGGTCATCCTGCACACTGGTTAAAGTATGTTGAGAGGAATTCCCACCACGCATATTGAAGTAGGAGGAAAGTGGAGCAGTATTGGACGCCGAAGCACTGACATCTGTAGTGGATGTTGACGAAGTGTGAGTGCGTGGTGCATCGAATGAGGCGGATCGGGACGATTGTTTCTGGTCAGCGGAAGCTTCTCTGGTTGTCGTCTGACGGTTCAAGAGACCGATTCGACTGAGTCCGAAGTCGGTGAGCTTGAGGTGGCCGTGAGCATCAATCAGAAGATTGTCCGGTTTCAGATCCCTTGAAGCCCAAAATGTTAGTATTGCGGAAGAACTCGACTGATTAGATGCTTACCGGTGAGCAACACCTCGAGCATGAAGGTATTCCAGACCAAGAATGACCTCTGCCACATATGCCTTGGTCCACTCTTCTGGAAGGTTCCCAAGAGTCTTGATCAGCGCGGCGCAGTCACCACCGTTGAGGTACTCCATAACCAGGTAGAGGTTGTCCTTGCTCTGGAAAGTGTAGTACAAGCGCACAACAAAGGGAGATTCAGCTTGCTTCATCAAGATCATTCGCTCAGCCTTGACGTTGGTGATCTGATTCTTCGAAATCATATCCGCTTTACGAAGGACCTTGATCGCGTAGTAGTCACCAGTTGTCTTCTTCTTGGCCAAGAAGACGTTCCCGAAGGCACCTTTACTGATGGGCTTGATAACATCGAAGTCCTTGATGCCACCCGCCTCTTTTCGTGCGTGACTGGCACTAGTTGCTACTCGGGGAGAGATGGGCCCGCTCACGGCACTTGGCGGGCCAGAAGCTGACGGGATGATTGTACCGGGCATTGCGGATGAAGCTATCGGGCTCAGGGTAGGGAGGTTGGACAACCTTCGCTGATGAGTGCGAATGGCTGGCTCAGGCTGAGGGGAAATGAGGGGTGAAATTGGGGGAGTGACAAGTAGCCGTGGCTCAGTTCGGCTGGATGAGCTCTGTGAAGAGCGGGCACGGACAGTGCCTTGATTGGCAGATGAGGCAGAGGATGAAATGGCCATTGGTTGGGCGGCGGGACTGCCTAAGGGTATTGATTGTGCTGGCGGGGGACTGGTGGCGAGCGAAAGGCCGGTGATGGAGTTTGCGTTAGCCAGGGTGCTATCGAGGGAGGCGACAATGGGGGCCGCGACGGCGAGAGGTGAGGATATAGATGGAGGGGTGGATGAACGGGAGATAGACAAATGAGAGGATCCAGGATGATGACCAGATGTGAGTGGGTTCTTCCACAAAGGTCTGGGTCGGAATGGTATCGGAGATGCAGCGCGCATCGGGGTAGTATGTGAATAGGACTCGTTGTCAGCATCAAATGCTGATTCCGAGTTGGTGCTCGAAGCATCACCCATATCTGAGCTAGCAGCGATCGAGGACATGGCCGTGGCGGATCGATCCCTTGAGGCTTCCACGGCGGCTTCCATAGCTGCTTGGCGAGTGAGATAGTCATCCTCCCACTCCTGACGAACCTTTTCTGAATACCTGACGGTATTCGAAAGTCGATTGACTTCCTCAATCTTTGAACGCACAAGCATGCTGGCGTCCTCGACTAACTGCGCAAGGGCTGGGTCGTCCGATGTTGGCTTGACCCAATTCCTCGCTTGAGTAATCTTGTCAAGACTCTCAGGAGAGAGGAGCCTCTGTCGCTCAATAGGCTCGGCAGCTTGATCATCGCGAAGACTGGGCATGGAGATCTCGAGCGTGGTGGTGAGGATGTCATCGATCTGGTTAAGGAGCTTCTGCTGAAGTTTGCGCACGCTGGCCTTTTGGAAGCGGGCAGATAGTGGGGGCTTGGAGAACAGTTGCGACAGCGCACCAGTTCCAGAGGGCGAAGGAGCAGGAGAGAAAATGGGGATGCCTCGGTATTCTGCTTGTGCACCAGATCCAGAACGATCCAGCGCTTCGCGAAGGTCACGCACAGTGTGGCGCAACTCTCCGATAGACTCGTTGCATTCCGCCACAATAGCTTCTATTCTGTGCGTTTCGCTGCACGTGTCGTTGTGCTTGACGAAATACCAGCTTGGGATCTCGAGTTCGCAGATGCGACACAGAATCGAGCCAGTTGGGATATTATCCTTCGCATAGGGGAACGGCGTGACAGGTTCGAGAGCACCACGTCGATGGAAGCCTGCAGATGTGGGGCCATCCTCCTCTTCCTCGCCCTCTTCAGGGACAGTGGTCCCAGGAACCATGAGAGCCTCATCACCATCATCGAGACTCAGGAGCTCGGGAGGGCCAATAGGCTTGATGACCCACATGGTGTGGCTGGGAGTACCTTCCGCACGATCGTACATTAGCATGCCCTTGCCTTCCATCTCTCGGAACCAGTCGGCATTGCCATGCTCAGGCGGTACCTCACCAGCACCTTCGGGCTTCACTTTGATACGGAACTGTACCTCCAAGGTGTGCGAATCATCCTCTTGCAGCTGTTGTGTAGCTTCGCGGAATACGTCCGCGTCTGCTGGATGCAAGTGTTCTGCAATAGGCGTCCCAAGAAGCATATTGGGATTTGTGCTAAAACAAGACCATGATGATCAGTTCGTATCCCGTAGAGTGAATATAATTCAGACGCACCCAATCACATCATACCATGCTGGATTAATCCATGCGAACTGCTGCCCACCCTCTCCATCGAGAGTCAAGTCCAGGACAACATTCAAGCTCTGCGCCTCCTCAACCTGTATCCTCAACACTTCAGAAGCCTCCTCGCGATCCTCATTCGTCGGCTCATCCTCGATGTTCTCGTGATCAGAGAGCATTTGCTCTCCACCCGTCATAGGAACAGCCGTGTCGCCCGATTGTGAGGGCGGAAGGGCTGCACCATCGTCCGCAGGGTGAGCATCAGACGATGGGATGGAAACGGGTGGTAGTGATGGTTCGACGGGTCGGATAGGTGCAGGCTGGGCGAGCTCACGCACGCTCATAGGAGGGGGTGGAGGGGGTGGCATTCGTATTGAGTCTGGGGACAACGGAGGAGGCAGCGAAGCCATGGGCGGCACTGCGATCGGTGGAGTGGTGGAACCATGTACATGAACGAGCGGAGACTCGCGAGCACCAGCCCTAGAATCGTTATCATCATCGCCAAAGTCAAGATCGCGCTCCGTCATGACCGCGTCTTCGTCTCCGATAACGCTGCTGCCAAAATGCTCAAACTCTCCGCCACCGAGACCAGTGCTGGCGCCCAAGCGAGAAGAAGTTGACGCGGAGAGATCTGAGGTGTGAGGGAAGGATCGCGCTAGCGAAGGGAAGCGGAACGCAGTAGGCGAATGGGCGCGCCCAGGCGGGACGGAACTAGTCGTACTAGAGACGCGCGAGAGCGGTGCACCAGTGGCTTCGGGAGTACCGCTGCCTTGAAGAGGTGGGACGCCAGGATCTGAGTTGGGGGTACCAGCGCCTCCACTGCCCGTGGCACTCCCGCTAGATGGAATAGCAGCAAGTGTGCTAGGAGGCAGGATGCTATTCAACCCGCTGGTCAGCGCTGAGGGAGGCGCGTTCTCGCGAATTGGTGTAGACGTGGACGTATCCAATCCACCTCCACTGCCTCGTGAAATGACGGGCTTGAGGACAAAGGTGAGCATCTCGCCACCATCGCCATCTTCGTCGCCCGTATCGTAGCCCCATCCAGTCGTAGCGCCTCCCATTTTTCGCCCTCTCTCAAAGCCCCATCCAAAGTTCGTGGCACCGCTACCACTACCGCCCGCTCCTGTTCCGGCTCCTGCCCCCATTCCATCATCAAAGTTCCAGAACTGGCGTTCAGCCTCGAACCACTCAACGACCCGACTCAAGCTCGCAACAGCCAGAAGCAGCTGGACGTACCAGCTTCGGCCGTGCCAATCCGGGTGCTCGTCCCAGATCTTCCCGAGCGCTTGGACGCGCTGGACGATCTTTGTGGTGTATTTCGGCTCCGATGTGAGCTTTGTGAGAGGAGTGTCGACGACATCTGTAGCGATCGTGATGATCTCCTGCAGCGTGTCAAGGAACGACGGGGAGGGTGCGGGCGGAGGCTGGGGAGGGAGAGATGGTTGTGTGCTCGGAGGACGATGGTAGCCTTGTCCGGAATTCGGATGATGAGTTGCTGAGGATGAAGCGGTGGATGCTGAGGTGGGCGGGTGAGCGGAGTATGGATCTCCAACCTGGCTAGAAGGGGTCCCTGCGTTCCCTGGAGTCGAACCTGCGCTTGCAGGATGCAAATGGCTCGAGCTGGGTGATCCCGAGATCGGCGTTTGGGCAGATGGCCCGGGAGTGGACGAAGGCGCATGATGAGCCACAGATGACGAACCCCAGCTCTGCATATGCGCGGGAGGAGAAGACTGCTGATACATCATGGGTGCCGTATGATGGGCGTGCGGCGAGCTGGGACTAGGAGTTCCCTCGAATTCAGCAGCATAGCGGGATAACCGACGGCTTGCAACCTGTAATCTTGGGGAGCTAGACAAGCTTTCTGTCCCTGGAGGGTTTGTGGCTCCTGCTCCTGTTGCTCCACTGCCACCGGCTCCTGTCGTCCCTCCGGGCATTGGGGAGCGAGACCGGGAGGGCGATCGCGAGCTGGCATTCGAAATTGGGATGGGGGGTGGAGGGCCTCTGACGCTGCGGGACAGCCTCCTGCCTAATATCGAGGCCCCTCGTCCCTGTTCGAGGTCCCACTGTGGTTGGCTCGAGGACATGGTAGGACTGCCACCACCTCCACCTCCACCGCCACCACCTGGCGTTCCAGAGCCACCACCGGTCGTGGAACCGCCACCTGAAGATGTGGACAAGGAGAGTGGAACAATGGGTCCGGAGGCAGCAGAATGCATTGCCGTGTGTTTTACCGGGGTGACGGTGTTTGAACGCTGGAGGGAAAGGGTGGATGATCTATTGGGGCTATCGCTGGGCGACGCAGTTCCTCCAGCGGCGGCATTGCGCCCGGGTAATCCAGCGTGTTTTCTGAACGAGTTTGGGCTGGAATTTGCGGTGGATGCTGTCGAATATAATTGCGCGTGATACGGTGGATGGATGGATGAATTAGGGCGCGTTATGTGTGAACGAACATCGATCATGGGATGCGTGTGGGTGGATGATGAGCGGGAAATCGGTAACAGAGTCAGATGGTATGGTGGTAGGAAAACCAAAAGAAAGAGGAATACGAGCAGCAGAGTGTGAATCAAAAGGCAAAAAATCTGATGCATGAGATACAGTGAGGGGAGGATGCACGTACAATGTCGTGAATGTAGACTCCGGTATGCCGCTGCAGACGTTGATGGAACATCGAGGTCTGCCTCATCGCCGCCGTCGTCGCTGCCAGCTTCAGAGGGCGCTACTGCGCTGGCAAGATCGTCATAATCGACGAGGTCCTGCTGGATCCGTTCCTCAACATAGGCAGTGATGGAATGAATGATGTTCTTGAGCTCCTTGTCGCAAGTCTCCTTCGCGTGCCCAAGGCGGCGACGGACGTGCCGCTTGATGTACGTCTGGTCGTCGCCACCGGTGGTCAGACTACTGCTGCTGGGGGTGGCAGACGTCGAGTGTGTTGCCGTGGTCGCTGTGGTGGAGGGTGTGATCGTTGCCTGTAGGTGCTGCTGACGCGGATGGGCATCATGGCCGGACGACGGGTCGCTCGCAGACTGCTGAGGCGGAGCAGAGCCAGACGCGGGGGGTGTAGCTGCCTGCGTAGGAAGAACGAGAGGGCTCGTGATGATGTTTCTGCGCGACGAGAGGGACGACGACAAGCCGTTGTCCATCGCTGCTGCTGTTGAGAATATTAGGACAGATTGTTATAGCAGGGCCTGCGCGGCGGAGGCTGCAGCCGGGGCTGCTGCTTCCACGTTGTCCTGTGCGCTCTCTCGTGGGTCGTTTTTCTTATGTCGTCGTCGTCGTGAGTTAGTGGGAGCTGGTCGTTGGTCGGTGCCAGTAGACTGGACTGAATCTTTTTTGGACCCTTGATAGAGCTACGGACGTTTCCGCGTCACCAACTTGGGTTCATTCGCTCGATTGCAGCACTTTCTTATTAAAGAATATCCTCGTTTTTATAACTAGTTCGCTGCTACTGCTTCTCCGTAACTAAACCCAAGGTTTTTGAGAATTTGAGGCAATTTTTGTGGACTGCCACACGCCGCGCGTGGGAATCACTAGTTTTTGCCACCACATACACCTTGTCACTGCTGCTGCTGCCATCCACCACCGCAATGGCGAGTACTAGCAGTGCCACCATGTCGCGTCTAGCACGGAGCTTTGCCCAACGAACGCCATCTCGTATTGTGCCCACCGCGTCTTTGTCGCGCTCGCTCGTTTCCAGCGCCTCTGTAAATGCGCTCCGCCAAAGCACGACGAAGAAACTAGGCGCACTTGATATCTCATTCGACAAGAACGGGTCAAAATCAGCATCCCCTATGTCTGAAGCAGAACAGCAGAGCATTAGTGACATTGCAAACCTGGCATCCCAAGCTGATGTGAGACAGAAAGGTTCGTACACCCCCTTGCACATTCCTAAACTTCAAAAAAATTTACCATTCTTGTTGGTGGATCTGCTCTGACGAATACAAATGATTGATCGTAACTGCAGCCAAGAGAGAGATTGTTACGCCAGATACCCAGTACCGAGCAGTCGAAGCCCAAACTGTGCGTCTCTCCTCGTATGAAGGAGGCCTCAATTCTCCGAGCCAGAAGCAAATCAACTGACCTTCCTTTTCTCCTCTTCTCCTATAAAACTTCTTTCTTCTTCTGATGAATGGATCATTTCGTCATTCTATTCGCATCACGTTTGCTCGTCCCTCCGGCTCACCCACTCACACACACACAATACACCCCTCTCTCTCCGTGGACTGGTTGATTTCGGCTGCTGCCTTGATTCTCATCTTCCTATGCTGCAACTCTACTTTTTGTGATGGGTTGAACTATTATCATGCGTCATTCCGAACCTCGCTTCCTATGCCCATTGGGAAACCATCCCTCACGCCCCCGGCTCTATTATTTCCCTCGATTTTTGCCTCCTTCGTCTTCAAACTGTTCACATGTCGTTGTCAAACCCCTTCCCTCCCGTTCGTTCCCTAACATATTTCCCCGTCACATGCCCATCTCGTATTTCATAAACACAACACCGTCCCTCGATCACGCATTGGATCCTCTATCTCCCATCCTTCATCCTCCCCACCCCCTCATCTTATTTATCGTCGGCGCCGCGGCACTGTTCACGACCAATCATCGATCTCGCCATGGCTCAATTGCTCCAAATCGCGCTTCGTCTCCCCGCCGCCGCCATATCGTAATGATGCGCTTACCCTTCCCAATCGCTGCATCTGCCCCCCTTTGACCGAACCGTGGGTTAATTTGCCGAATGGTTCTCGACCTATGAATCGGTCCCCCTATACCTTGGAATGGTTAATGCATCTTCGATCCGAATTCGCCGGTGAACGGTGAACCGATGAATGGATCCCTTATCCGTTCGTAATTCTTGGTCGCGTGCCATGGCTTCCTGCACGCCCGTGTTCCCCCTATCCTTGTCTACCTCTCTCCCTGTCTTCGCCGTTATTTTTGTCTTCTCCCATTTCACCTCTTCCTAACCCGCCTTCGATCCAAATAGCCGATCGACCCTTATTCCCTCAAAAAATCCCGCATGCTCAAACTCGCACCCGGAATGCGCCCGCCTCCTCGTCCCCGGACGACTTCGCGCCTTGGCCCACCTGCCGCCGAGGCCCTCCGCTCCGACCCCATCGCGTACTTTGGCCTCCTACCCCACCACGAAGTGCTCAACCCGGTCTTCCTGAACGAATTCCTCACGGACATGGGGAAGATCAAGGGGCGGAACGAGACGAAGCTTACGAGGAAGAGCCAGCGATACGTTGGCAAGGCGGTCAGGAGAGCAAGGGCCATGGGCATCCTGCCCACATTGCACAAAGCGGTTGTTACTTCCGCGGAGGTTCGTAGTGTAGGAGGATCATTGTTTGCCCGCTCCAGCACCGTGCGAGGACGGGGGAGCGAGACAGCGGGCAAGGCACCCGGCATCACGTATACGAAGAGCGTGTCGTAATGTTTCAGTTGGTGAGAAGGAGCTGCGAGCGTACCTGTTCTGATAGAGCTTCCCCTTCCTTCCTTCCTTCTTTCCGTCCTTCTTTCCGTCCTTCTTTCCTTTCTTCGTCGTCTACACCACCACCCCCTCATAATATCATATCCTCCGCCCATCATTCGTAATGCTGGAGAACAATTCGTAGGAGCCAAATTGATCTTCCGTCTGCGCTACTTTTCGACAGCTGTGCGCTCATTCCTAGCAAACACATTCGTGTCTCACCGCCAGCCAATCACCTCTCTGAAGCCCCTGATCCTCCACACAGACTCGTCTAGCTTGCTGTGCTCAGGCAGCAATCAATCATGTACACTCAAGACCCGTGACCCAGGTATACGTTAAATGACTCATTTCAGCGTCCGAACACGAGCGGGCAAAGTCCGCCATGACCCAGCCGCCGGAACGCCGTAGTCTTATCTCCAGTGAGCAATGGGTTTGTGTGGATCGGTCATCGTACGCGTTGCAATAATAAGCCCCATACTCCGCAAGTCACCAGGTCGCCAACTCCATTGATCCTTGGGGTGAACAATACCGGTTCTCATAACGAACTTCAGTGATATCCAAGTTTATTGCAGCGCTGTTGAGAGCGATAATACATGGACCAATCGGCTGAAAGATCCTCATTCGTGACTATGCTTGACGTCTGGAGCTCGATTCGTGGACCCATATCAGTTCCCCACAGCCTCGCAAGAAAACGTGATTTCATTCGGGGTGTTCATATCCGCAAACGATTCACATATACGATGGGAGGACGTCGTGGACAGAGGTTGGACCAGAGGACGTGTGCCGCTTGAGAATGCTAGCAAAACCAGGTAGCTCATCTAAACCTGCTTCCGCACTGTGTCCCGGCGAGATGACGGAGGGTTTGACTCCACCGTGCCGCGCCCCCACAAGGGCTGACGGATGCGCGACATTATCCATCTTAAGCTGCTCCACCTATGAGATGTTCATTACCACAAGACAAGGGAGACTTGAGCACCGACGATGAAAATAGCAGTATAGCCACCCATTCACCTGATCTCTCGTGAGGGTCAGGATATTCTCCGGGAGCTTCTCTAGAGCCCACCCTTGCAGCTTTCCGACGCTCCACGGGAGCGAAATGATAGGACGCCTGCGGTCGGAGTATTTCAGGACGATCTCCATCATTTCGCGATAGGTAAACACGTCTGGTCCGCCACATTCGAATATTTTCCCTTGGATGGCGTCAACAGGCAACGTGGATGAGGACGACCCGGACGCCGAATCGGATTTCAGTGTCGCATCTGAGGTGTTTGACGATTCGAGGTCCGCGTTAACATAAAGTGCAATGAAACGGGCGATATCTCCAGCATACACGGGCTGGAACTTGGTGATTCCGTCCCCAAAGACAGGCAAAAACGGAAGAAATCGCGATAATGTCCCAAATCGCTATCAACCCGCGTAGGGTAAGAAATAGTGTGTCAGTAAGGTAATAACTAGCGAGGGGGAATAGCCAGCAAGACTCACGGCAAAGAAACCATCACCCGGGCCAAACACCAGAGATGGACGAAGGACCGTCGCGTGAGGTACATGCTCAAAAACAGCGCGTTCAGCAAGCCCCTTAGTTCGGAAGTACGGAAGAGCACCTGTCAGTTGAGTCAGTCACGATCTCTCCTTTAGTGAGCAAAGAGGTCAGAGGCGCAGTCAGCACCCACTCGAGACATCAGCTCCGATAGCGCTAACATGCACAAGTCTTGCGCCGATCTCGCTCGCTGCTCGCGCCACGTTTTCTGCTCCTTTCAACTGAACTTTGTCGAACTGTTGGGGAGACCCGTACAGAATACCCACCAGCGAGATTATAGTATGTGCTCCTGCAAAAGCTGGGAGACGTGACTCGTAGGTCTGGGTGACGTCAATGGCTAAAGGCTCTGAAAGCGCTTCTTTTCGGCCTTGGCCAATTCTTTTTAGGTGAACATGAAGGGTCCAAGACTTTGGCGTAGAGATAAACTCACTGCTAAATGACTGCGAGGCGAGCAGTTGAGCATGCTTTGGGGCAGGGTTCCTCGAGGCTAGGCAGACGATATTGCGAAGGCTCGTCTTTGCCAGTTCCTTGGCGATGTAGGAGCCTAGGTTTTGTTCATCCCACGGAGTGAGGGTTGTGGGTTGATGTCAGACCTATGAACCAGCGCACCGCCGCAAAGTGAAGTGGGTTTGTCTCACCCAAAAAACCACTTCCGCATATTACAATCTTTCGCGACATTCCGACTGCTAGCGTCTTGGATGTTCAGAGGCAAAGAGGATGACGTTGATGATGAGGGCGGCCACCATCGGCTTGACAAGGGAAAGCTCGGAGCCGCGATCGCGGCTGAGCAACCGTGACAGCAAATCTCATATTTGTGACCCGACGTGTCTCGCCTTCTATAGCACGCCACGCCTAAGATGCGTTCTCTGCATAGCATGACCTTTTTTGCCGCTATTTCTGCAGGCTTTGGGGCGAATATTCTAGCATGCGATTGATTACATAATAGCAGGCTACTGGACAATTATTGTGGGCGTCAGAAAAGAAAACCTAATACGTAGGCCAAGAAATGTGTAGGGGCGCATTACTAGGATATGGAAGCTGAACGGAATTATAGACAGAAGAAAACACAAGCTTGCCAAGATTGGAAGTGTAAGTGGGACGTGGAAAAGTAACATGCGAAGCGAAGACAGAAGGGATAAGTGACGAAGGACAGTTGTCGGTAAGATGGCTATAGGAGCGGAGGGGACGAGAGATCGTAAGAGAGAGGAGATCCCGATGATCCCGAACAGAAAAAATCCACGGAGTGGAATGCGGGGCCGTTATCAATAGGGGTTTTTGTTAGCGAGCCGTGCATGAGATAGAATAGAGAGAGAGATGAGACAGGCGGTGCAGCAATGTACTAAACAGGACTATGCTGAATAGCCAGTGCTGAGTTTTTTCCACTACCCAATATAGAGCCGTCAGATACGACTGTCTCGTGCGCCAGATCCAGTGTTTGCACAGCTTCAATGTCTGAGGGCGTTTTGTCGTACATGCTGGTGTCGTCGTCACCTAGAGCGACAACCTTTGTGGGTGTTTCTCGGATGGAAGAGACTGCGAATGACGCGATCGGACCACGGCTAGAACGTTGTGATAGAGCCATGCCAAACTTGTTGGGATTTCTCCTCTGCCGATATGGTTCATCCAACTCGAACTCGTTGGCATCGTGGTGGATAGTCGATGTCGTGACAATATTGATACCTCCCGGGATCGCGCCAGGAGCCTACGATGCGGGATGAGGGAATTGATTCGGAAACCATGAATGGAGAGCTTACAGTAGACGGGTTATAGTGAAGCCCTGAATGTTCTGTCGATGTGACCCATTGGGTTCGAGCGTTGACTATTGGGGAATAAACGTGAGTCAAGAGAGTATAACTACAAAGCGACAGCTCACGAGATGATAGGCATGCACTCGAGTAGACCTTTGAAAGAGCAAGTTGAAATATAAGATGTCTGGGGGATTGAGAAAATCGATTCAGCATTAGCATTTCACTAGGTCGAAAGAAGCATCAAGGGGGCTAACAGATTATTTTTCTATGAAAAAGAGAGCGGATGTCGTCAAAAGAAGCGCTAACATACGCGAAATTTGGACTCACCAAAGCAAGATAAAGAATGAGGTCGGTAATTGCCCAGACGGTTGTGACTAGACCTGTCTGGATCGTAACTGGGATAGGGCAGATAAAAGATCGGTTAGATATAGCGACTGTATCACAATAGACTGATGCTCAATCTTACAGCGAATTAGTTTTGTGATAAGATCCTCAGTATCAGCGATACCATTCCGACGACGACTCAGTTGGACGACCAAGACCCCGGCAATCAGTATATCGGTAATAGCGGATAGAGTGAGCCAGACGATGACCTGGGCAGCATAATATTAGGGTGATGCTACTAATCCGATCGATGGTGCTCACAATGATTTTGAACTTTTGGAACTCGGCGAACTTGTTGACTGTGAAGGCCGCAATACTCGTTCCAATCCCGCAAACTAGAGAAATCTAAAAATTTTGCAAATGACAACTGGGAAGTTCCACTCACGAAATGAGGCAAAAGACGCGACATTAAGGATCGCCCACAGCCATCTGTTTCCAGTGAGGGCCTTAACTCGCCAAGCGAAAAAGCATTGCACGGTCGATGCGATGATCACTGTCACTATAGGTTCTGTTATCCAGGGTGAGCTCTACCCCACAATGAGAATGTTATTTGTTTCCCCACCTGAATCCATGATCCAGTCGGAGATCTGGATGTATTCGAAATTTCCTAAGCAGAGAGAATCAGTGTTGATACCCACTGAGCGCGAATCCGGAACACTAACCAAAATGTGTAACAAGGTACCTGTACAACGAGGTTGTCCAATATGTCGTGAGTTTGTGGCAAAATGGATGATCGCTACGAATCTGAACAAACGACTCACATCCAGACAAATGCAAGAGTAAGGACAAAATTGACAGCATCGGCGATGAGTAGCCCAGTTACAACAATCTTGATGCCGATGGGGTCGCGTTTCCATCCCGTCATCCAGTAGATGTAGCTGAGAAGATAATAGAACATTGATCAGCCGAATGGTATGGGCGAAATAAGACAAGGTGGTTCTCCGGCGTCGGCTCTGCACAGCTGGAGCTGCGTAGCTCAATGATCACTGAGACTTGCTGAGGCTTCCAGGAACGCGGGAATTGACAAACGGAACATCGTTCGATGAATCGCCAAGGATAATCTCCTTCTTGGGCAGGTTTCGGCAGATCATTGACAAGCTCGACTGGTGCAGTATGACGAGAAGGCGGTCGAGTTCCTCGCCACGATGACCGCTCAATGAGGGGGCGGCCAATGACCCTTGCCTCAGGGTCACCCGACATCGCAAGTAGCGAGTATGGCCACCGCAACCGCGGCTAAGGAACGTAAGACACTCACTATTGCACGAGTAGGGCACCAAAGAAGACTCCATTGAGGGTAAGCCCGAGCCTATAGATAGAGTTAGAGAATAATTTTCTCGTCCAGGTGTGAGGGTCTGCGTACAGCAAAGGTCCAAGTCTAAGAGCCAATCGGGATCAGCGAGACAAGTAACAGAAGTAGCACATACACAACTTACACCGTATCAATCGACGCCATCTGATAGAAGGGGACGAAAGAGGCCGTTAGGACGTGGAATGCTAGAGAGCAAAGGTGGAAGAGGAAAGAAAAGAGTGTGGAGCAAAGTTAATAACGCGGCGAGGGCCTTAAACCAAACATGCTCCGCAGAGGGCACACATTTACAGCAATGCTTCGTTTTTCCGAATCTCAAGTTGGCCTGAATCGTGCTCTGTTATTTCATATAACCTCGCAACTGGTAAACTATCAGCCTTGCATACATATATTCATTTCATTATAATATTCGATCCTACCTCCATGTTCCATCTCGATAGGCCCCAACCCGAATTTCAACAATGACGAGAAAGCCCTTCAAATAGGCGAAATCCACCCGATGTACACTCCTAGTGGCACGATCTCTCAGCGCATTCCCCCAGTCTCCGCGTGGCACGTGACTCAATTGCCTAATATGGCAACAGCAATTGACATCATTGTCGGGGAATTCGCCAACCTGGTGAGTAACGTAGTTGCACACAGTAAAATACGAGAAATGAACCGATGAACAAACACATGCAATTCAGTAAGCTTTTCAATGCAAAAAGACACTTTTTCATCGAGAAACGAATGAAGAGAATTATAGACGAGGCAGGCTGGCAGGTATCGAAGCTGCATGATTTACAGCGCATAATCGGGGACGGGGTAACGAACACGAGAATGCTTGTTGATAAAATGTGGAATCAGCCAAGAAAATGGAAACGAGGTATTGCGGGGACGATCATAATAATAGAAGTTCACTGCTACTGATGTCCAGCGGCTTGCCGTAAGGTGTGGGGTGATGCGGAGCGGATAGGTCGCAGGAAGTTGACTTAGTTCGCGATACTATCAATCAAGGTCCCTCTGAACAGCGGCCGTAGCGTTGTTTTCACCACCAAACATAGAGTTGGGAGATATGACCGCGCGGCGAGATGTTATGTCCAAAGGTTGTCCGGCTTCAATATCCTGCTGTGGTTTTTCGTACATGCTTGCATCATCATCGGTAAGGGAGATGACCTTTTGTGGCGTTTCTAGAGCTGAATGAACGTCCACTGGCGTAGCGTGGGCACGGCCAGTGCGACGAGGCAGGGACATGCCAGTTTTTTTGGAATCCTTCCTGTGTGAATAGGACTCCTCTAACTAGAACTCATTGGAATTATGGTGAACGGTTGAAATTGTGATGCCATTGATCCCACCCGAGATAGCACCAGAGCGGGCCTAATCTAATGGAGTGAGATGTATTATTCACCAGCATGAGGAGTATAAATCCTACTGTAGAAATGAATTGATGGGCGCGGGACTGCTCACTGACATTGACCCATTTGGCCCGAGAATTGACTGGTACGAGTAGATTTAGACAGGTGGACTGTCGATATTGCGGTAGGCCAATACATGTGAGACGAAAGGCAGGCGCCAGAATAGAGCTTCGAGAGGGCAAGACTGAATATCAATTGCCTGATTACCGGATCATACGAGTTAGGGCTTATCAAGGACTCCCACATTTTGTGTGCATGGCTTGCAAGTTATTTGTCTGTATAGAATTGCGATTATTGTCAAAAGGAATATCAGTGGAGCGGTATCACACTCACCAAAGTGAGAAATACAATAAGATCAGTGATCGCCCAAAGACTCGTCACTAGGCCTGTTTGAATCGTAACTAGTGGGAAGCAGGAAGTATCAGCTATTGCAATATGCTGAAGAACATTAGCGAGTCTTACATCGAACGAGCCTTGTGATGAGATCTTCAGTGTCAGCGATGCCGTTTCGGCGACGACTTAATTGGACAACTAGAATTACAGCGATCAAAATGTCTGTGGCAGCCAACGTGAGCCAAACGATAATCTTTCCGACAGCATGTGAGATGAGATCGATTATTCAATTGATGGTACCTACCACAGACTGGAAACTCTGAAACTTGTCAAACTCCTTGACGATCCACGCAGCCGATAGTAGTTCCCAGACCACAGACTGCATTGATGTAAGGTTAGTGCGCTCGATAATGGAGGATGAGTGCTCACGAAATGAGATGAACGAAGCAACATTAAGGATCACCCAAAGCCACTTCTTCCCAGTTAGAACCTTAACTCGCCAGGCAAAAAAGCATTGCACAGTGGAAGAAATGATGACCGTCATCACAGGCTATATAGCACCGCTGATGAAAATTTGTTGCACAGTAGAGGCAATACACATGCATACCAGTGTTAAAACCCACTCGGATCGTCGGATGTACTGGAAATCGCCTATGGGACGTCATTAGTGCCAATTTCAAGGGTTCTGGGGCAATGACACTGACCGAAATGAGTGATGAGATATCTATCAGCGTGTCGGCAAATGTAGGGTAAGTCAACTAGTGCCTTCAAGCACGGAAACGGGCAACTCACAGCCAGACGAATCCAAGATCCAAGGCAAAACTAATGATGTCAGCAAGAAGAAGGAAGGATACAACAATCTTGATGCCAATAGGGTCTCGTTTCCATCCTGTCATCCAATAAATGTAGCTGAGAAGAACATTGAATATTGGTCAGGCAATTCACTTCCCCGGGTGAAACGTATATCGATGCCTCAACGTCGACACTGCCGGCTCCAGACAAGCCGGGTGGTTTGCTGCTGGCCTCCAACGATAGCAGGCGCTCGTCGAACCGTGAATCGTACAAATGACAGAGTTCACGCGAAGGCAAAAAGTGCTCTCCTTCTGGGGCAGGCCTCGGCAGGTCATTGACAAGTTGAGCGGGTCTAGTATCATGGGAGAACGTCCGATCCCTTGAAGAGGGGAGGCCGCATGGCGAGCGGGCAGCATTTCATGACGTTGGGGGTGACCGCCATCGTAGACGGTGGGTGTGATGAGAGAAATTTCGAATGCTCACTATTGCACAAGAAGGGCGCCAAAGAGGATGCCATGGAGAATAAGTCCAAGCCTATCAGTTAAGTGTGAGAGGGGGGTCCTTTTCAACCGACGAGGATTTGCACACAGCAGAGGTCCAAGTCTGAACGACGATCAGAGGTCAACCAAAGAGGTGGGGAAGTGATGTACACGCGAGTTACATGGTATCAGTGGCGCCCATGAGAGAGAGAAGGGTGAAAGGGGGGGCGATTAGGTGTCTAGGACGTGAAAAAAAAAAAAAAAAAAAAAGAGGGTGAATGAGTGAAGGAAAGAAAGTTGGGCAATTGGAATTCCGCAGAGCAACCAGAACCAAACACAACAGTCATAGCAGTGATCGGTCCAGGTTCGTCACTACGCGTGACCGGACGCGCCGCCTGATCTGGAGAGCGCTTTGTGCACGCAAAGGTCTCTCTACATGGCAAGCTTTTATAGAGCTTAGTCACTATATATTTGGTTGGAGGACGTGGCACGTTCTTGAATACTACTAAACTACCGCGAAAAAAAGAGGTATCAAAAGATAGAAATATGCGTAGCCTGGGGAGGGTGTGAACGGATCACGAGCACTCTACTGAAGTAAGACATGCGAGATAAATTATAAAAGGGGTGGAATAAAAGAAGCTTGTAGAAATTAGGTGCGGAAAAGTGAAGTGGATATATAACAATGAAGCTGGCGTAAGAGCTTGAATGATGTTTGTCGATAGCAGGATCACGAAAGCTGAAGTGGGGAGCGTTGGAAAAGATGAAAGTGATTATTCGGGATATATAGAAGAGAACAAACCCATTATGGAAGCCGCATTAATGCTGAATTCCAGCAGTGGTTTTTCTTTTCTTTTTAGGCTATCAGGAAGTCACGCGAGATCGCAAAGAATTGAGCAAGTCGAGCGAGCAATCAAACAGATTCATCTCGAATAACCACCGTAGTGTCGTTCTCGCCATTGAAGGGAGCGTTGCTGGGGACGACCGTATGGGTTGTCATGTCCAATGGTTGTCCTGCTTCGATGTCAGGTGAAGGCTTGTCGTACATACTAGCTTCATCGTCAGTGAGAACGATGACCTTTTGAGGTATCTCCGGGATGGAAGGGACGCCGAATGAAGTGACTTGGCCACGACCGGAGCGACGAGGGACACTCGAGCCGAGCTTTGATTTTCTTCCGCGTAGATAGGGCTCCTCCAACTCGAACCCGCCGGGGTCATGGTGGACAATAGACGTAGTGATGACATTGATGCCGGCTGGGACCACACCGGAACGAGGCTAGTGGAAGAAGTTAGCCCAGGCTTTGCAAGCGACACAGCACGACGAGACATACGGAGGAAGCAAATTGAGGACCACCAGAGTGCTCAGTGGTTGTGACCCAATGGGTTCGAGCATTGACTGTTACGACTTTTGGTGAGTTTATTGTATATAACTATGCAGGCCGGCACGCACGAGAGGAGAGGCAAGCGCCGGAGTAAAGCTTCGAGAGAGCAAGTTGAAATATCAAGTGTCTGAGCGGTGGAGGAGAAGTTAGAGGGATCCAGCAGGTTAAATTAAGTCGAGTACGAGCTCACATATTA
>WIDE01000052.1:121734-140531 GCA_015039315.1 Clavulina sp. PMI_390
TGCAACGTTGGTAGGCGCACTTAGAGGCGTGAATCGTACAAAAGACAGAGTTCACAGGAAAGTAAAAGCGCTCTCCCCCTGAGGCAGGCCTTGGCAGTGCATTCGCAAGTTGGGCTGGTCCGCTATGATTGGAGAGCGTCTGATCCCTTAACACGGGCGGCCGCACGGCGAGCGGGCAGCATTTCATGACGTTGGGGGTGACCGCCATCGTAGACGGTGGGTGTGATGAGAGGAATTTCGAATGCTTACTATTGCACGAGAAGGGCGCCAAAGAGGATGCCATTGAGAATAAGTCCAAGCCTATCAGTTAAGTGTAAGAAGGAGTTCCTCGTCTAACGGCGAGGATTTGCGTACAAGAGAGGCCCAAGTCTGAGCGACGATCGGAGGTCAACCAGAGAAGGGAGGGAAGTAGTGTACACGCGACTTACATGGTGTCGGTGGCGGCCATGAGAGAGAGAAGGGGCGAAAGGAGGCGCGATGAGGTCTCTACGACGCGGAAAGAAACAACAAGAGGGCGAAAGGAGCGAAGGAAAGAAAGTGGGGCAATTGAATTACACGGGGACCACCCGAACCAAACACGAGTCAAAGCCGCGATTGGTCCAGGTTCGTCACGGCGCGTGACCAGACGCGCCGCTTAATTTGGAGAGCGCTTTGGGCACGGAAAGGTTGCTCTACATGGCGAGCTGTTATAGATCTCGGTTGGTAGATTTCGGTCGGAAGACGCAGTACATTCTTTAATCATAGTAACTACCACGAAAAATGAGAGGCGCAAGAAGACAGAAATATGCATAGCGTGAGAAGGATGTAAGCAGATCGAGGGCACACTACTGAAGTACACACGGGAGAACATATTATAAAATGGATGGAATAAAAGGAGCTTGTAGATATTAGGGTCGCACAAGTAACGTGGAGAATTGACAACAAATTGGACACAAGGGATTGACTGATGGATTGCATCGATAGCAGGATCACGACAGCCGAACCGGGGAGGTTTGAAAAAGGATGCGAATGATTATGTGGAATAGTAGAACGAAACAAGTGCACTCTGTAAACCATAGTAAAGTCGAGTTTCAGCAGTGGTTTCTCTTGTCTTTTTAGGCTTTCAGGAAGTTACACGAAGTGCATCAACGAGGTCAGAGAGTTAAGTGAGTCGAGCGAGCAATCAAACAGATTCATCCCGCATAATCACAGTAGTACCGTTCTCGCTACTGAAGGGAGAGTCGTTGGAAATGACGGTATGAGGCGTCATGTCCAAAGGTTGTCCTGCTTCGATGTCAGCAGGAGGTTTGTCATACATGCTAGCGTCGTCATCAGCGAGGGCGATGACCTTTTGAGGTATCTCCGGGATGGAAGGGACGCCAAATGAAGTGACTTGGCCACGGCCAGAGCGACGAGGGACACTCGAGCCGAGCTTTGATTTTCTTCCCCGTCGATAAGGCTCCTCCAACTCGAACTCGCCGGGGTCATGGTGGACAATCGACGTAGTGACGACATTGATACCAGCTGGGATGGCACCGGAACGCGGCTGGTGGAAGAAGTCAGCCAAGGTTTTGCAAGAGATACAGCACGACGAGACATACTGCGGAAGCAAATTGGGCACCACCAGAGTGCTCAGTAGTTGTGACCCACTGGGTTCGAGCATTGACTGTCACGACTTTTGGTGAGTTTATTGTATATAACTACGCAGGCCGGTACGCACGAGAGGAGAGGCAAGCGCCGGTATAAAGCTTCGAGAGAGTGAGTTGAAATATCAAATGTCTGAGCGGTGGAGAAGAAAGGTTAGAGGCGCCAACAGGTTAGGCTGCGTCGATTAAGAGCCCACAGATTATCAGTCTACGATCAGTAGGAAAAATGGGATTAGCAGGAGGTATCAAGCGAGATTTCCATACTTACCAGAGCAAGATATACAACAAGGTTGGTGATCGCGCAAACGCTTGTTACAAGACCTGTCTGGATCGTAACTGTTCGTGGATAAAACTAGGTATTAGTAGCAGTTACGGTGACCGAGCACAGTAATCAGCCGTCTCACATCGAATAAGCTTCGATATAAGGTCCTCGGTGTCAGCGATACCGTTCCGGCGGCGACTCAATTGATAGACCAGGACCCCGGCGATCAGTATATCCGTTATAGCAGAGAGTGTGAGCCAGACGATGGCCTGGTCCATACAAAGTTAGGATGAGCACAAAGATTCGGCTGAGGGTGCTTACGATGGCTTTGAACCTATGGAACTGGGCGAACTCGTGGACTATGAAGCAGGCGATACTTGTTCCCAGCCCGCACACTATGAAGATCATCAGTATTAAACTTCATGGCGGGGCAGAATTCGCCTACGGAATGAGGCAAAGGAAGCAACATTAAGCAGGGCCCACAGCCACCTGTTCCCGGTGAGCACCTTGACGCGCCACGCAAAAAAGCACTGCACAGTGGATGCGATGATAGCTGTAATCCCCGGCTCTGTTGGAGTTATCATTAGTTCGTATTATGCAAGGAGTAGGGTTACTTCCTTACCAGTGTTCATAAGCCAACCTGACACTTGGATGTATTCGAAGTCGCCTGTGTGGGGAGTTAACGTTCATGCCATGTACTTCGAAGCCAAGATACCGACCAAAATGTGTGACAAGATAGCTATATGAATGGGCAGTGCAGCGCGTCCGATCCATCAGTACGGGGAATGAATTAGATACTCCGAAGCTCGGAACAAACAACTCACAGCCAAGCGAAGACAAGATCGAGGATGAAATTGAGGATATCGGCCACTAGTAAAATAATCACAACGACCTTGATGCCAGTCGCGTCGCGATGCCACCCGGTCATCCAGTAAATGTAGCTGTGAAGAAGGGAGACGATCAGCATACGGAACACGTGGGCCGATCAATTCATCTAGACATTAGTCCTGCCTAGGCTCAAAACCAGCGAGATCAAAGACCGTCGAGCCCCGGTGATGCCCAGCGGACCAGGAAACGTGAATTTGTCAAAAGGAACACCGTTCAATGTAGCGCCAAGAATGATCTCCTTTTGGGCAGGTCTCGGCGGATCACTGACAAGCTTGACTGGTGACGAGAAGGCGGGCGAGCTCCACGCGGCGATGACCGCTCAATGCGGGGGCGGCCAACGTTCCGTGACTCAGGGTCGACCGCCGTCGCAACCAGCGAAATAGACGACCGCGACTGCCAGTATGGGAGACAAAATACTCACTACTGCACGAGAAGAGCACCAAAGAGGACTCCATTAAGGGTGGACCCAAGGCTATGGATAGAAGTTTTGAGAGGCTTTCTTGTCCGAATACGAGAGTTCGCGTACAGCAAAGGTCCCAGGCTAAGAACAATCGATCTGGGGTAAGCCAACTGGGTGATAGCAGCAGTGCAAATGCGACCTACATTGCATCCATCGCTGCCATGAGGAGAAGGAGGATTCAGGGTAGTCTAAGGAGGCCTCTAGGATGTGGAAAGAAGCAGAATGAGGGTGGAAGAGCGAAAAGAAATACGGCGGGGCAAACTGAATAACATCGGGGCTCGAACCAAACACACCACGCTGAAACACACACAAATCATCTAGCTGCCATGGTTCGTTCTTCCCAGACCTGTAGTCGAGCGAAACTCATATTAAATCATTTCACATAGGCCCGTAATGAAGAGAAAGCTCAGTACGTAACTTCGGTTGATCTGCTGTGCTCCTATTCATATTCTATGGCAGGTCTATGCTCTATCGCTTTCGCGAGGCGAAAGCGGCAGAATTTGGTGTAGCTGGACGTGGTGATAAACGTCCTCGAATAGCAAGCACCTGTAAAAGCTTGAAAGACTGTGAGCGCTGGCGCGGAGAGATACTACGCGAGATTAGTCGGAAGGTCTCCAAGATTCAGGACAGTAAGTCCTCTCTACTCATGTATCACTTCACGAAGTTTTGAGCTGACCACACTATCTCGAATCATAAATCTGCTAGCTGGCCTGTCTGACTATGAGATTCGAGATCTCAACGATGAGATCAACAAGCTCATGCGGGAGAAGCGCCACTGGGAGAACCAGATTATCGCACTAGGAGGAGCCAACTATCGACGAAATATCGCTATGCTCGATAGCGAAGGGAAAGAGGTCCCAGGCACCAAAGGCTACAAGTGTGTTACTCCTTCTCAGTTGATAGTTTCCTTCTTGATTGCTGAGCGACGCTGCCGATGCTTAGATATTTTGGTCGTGCCAAAGATCTTCCTGGTGTGAAGGAGTTGTTCCAGAAGAGCAGTGAGTGATGATTCGAATATCTAGTCTTTTCATGATTCTATTGATTGATCTTCTACGTCTAGCTGAGGTTGACGAGGAGACTATCGCGTCCCAACACTATAAAAAGTACCAAAATCAAGGAGCATCATATTACGGTGACTTGGATGAGGCAGATGATGATCTTTTAAACTATGAAGTTGAGCAGGAAAATGATGGTATGGTATCATACGCCCATCCAAGCCCCTGGGTTGCCTCACTCACTCACTGATTCCTGCAATGCCTAGAATGGGACGCTGCCTATGTCGCTCTCGCAAAAACCCTTGGTCTCGATGCCAGTCTCTCTTCCCCTCCCATCCCCCGTCCACCACCAACCGCGATCGGTAAGACCCTTGGTGATCCAACAAGTGAGTCTAAGTCTCCGAATCGACAAGCGGTCGCTGCTGACACTGACTCCACTTACAGATGGGGATACTGATATGGAAGGCAAACGAACAGAGTCTGATGCGAAAAAAGCGGCCGAGTCCGAGTCGGCGCAGCTGCATGTCATAACGAAGTTACCGCCCTTACTGTCCGTCTTACAGCCTTCTGACATCACGCCACCCACATTACCAACAAAGGCCGAGATGGAGGACGTGTTACTAGAGCTGCGGAAACGAGCGCTGTTGGAAGAATATGTAGGCTGATTTCGCGCTGCTGCGTCTTGTATCGTGGTCAAATAAATGTAATGTGTCTGATTCTGGCAATGAACTACTAACGAACCTGCCATTCGAAGTCTTGGCGCCAACCTATTCATTGATTTCATTCGCCAGTGTGTTGACTGGGCATGATTACGATGCTGACGCTTTCGTGGTGTATTTACTCTTGTTGTGGTTGTGGGCCGAACGGCGGCCTGCTTGACGCGTCTCGGCTGCCGATTCCGCGTCGTATTGCGCGTCCACTCTCATTGCACACGACACCTCCCGAGTCCAACACGTATCGCTGCTGCGCCCTGAATTGTATATAAGAATGAGTGCTCCTCGGTCCCAAACCTCTTCACCCCCAAGTGTTATCCTCTCAGCGATCTCATCCAAACCTCCTCCATAACTCTACCCCTGCATCATGCGCAACCAGTCACACCCCACGAGTCACCACCACCACGAGCATTGCCCTGGCTGTTCCCCGGCCGAGGTACCTCCTCCTGAACCACTCCACCGTCACTTTCCTGCTGCCCACACCCCTCCATGCTCTCATCATCGCGGAGGTTACCACCCCCAAGCTGTAGGGCTTGACCCATCCCACCACTTTGCACCTCGCGGCCTCCACTGGCTGGCTCTAGGCGTAATCGCCACCACGCTCTTCCGCAAAGGCAAAGGCCCCGGCCTCCTCTGGTTCGGCCTTGGAGCTCTCGTCGTCAATGTCTTCATGAAGAAACGCATCGGCCACCCAGAATTCCACCGCGGCTTTGGCAGACGTGGTCGCGGTTTCTTCTGGTCTGGTAGACACCGCGAGCGCCGTTGGTTCAGCCACCACCGCGATGTGAGCTGGAAGATCACTGTCACGGCTGAGCCTGAGGGCGACGTCGACGACGAGAAGCGTGATAACGAGAGTGAAGAGTGCCAGTGTGCTGACTGTGTTATGTCTCGGGCTGCTGCGGGTCGTTGTTCGTGTGGTCACGTTGATGAGGACGCTGCGCCTGAGGTCGTTTTCGATGCTGCTCAACCTAGTGCAGCCGACGAGAAAGTTGAGGACGCCGAACTTGCCACTCCCATGGTCCCTGACGTTGAAGAGAGCACTAAGGTATGTATACGTTCCCATGTTGTGTTTTCGCGTCTCATCTGCACTTCCTTAGGTGTTGATCGAGCATCGTCTCGACAGTCTCGCAAACTCCATTGAGGACCTCAAGGCCGTAAGCGACATTCTTCGCCCACGTATTATTAGACCCATCTCATGATATCGGCGTTTTCTTCCGCTTATTGTAGACTGTTCATGAGCTTGCCTCTGTGACTGGTTCGCGCGCGTCCAGCGGGTTCGACATCGGAGCTGCTTTTGAAGACATTGAGCGCCCCACCACCTTCTGAATAGTCCCTTGAACTTTCCGTCTCACGAAAGTGGAACGACCTCTCTATGATCCCAATCTATCCCGCCCTTTCCCATCTTGTACTCTCCATTTGCCTTTTGATCGAATCGGCGGACACCTGATTCTCTCTTTGTTGTATTGACTTTCTCGAATAAGCTTGATAATTCAATTCCACACTGCTAATCTCTCATCATGACACTTTCCCGACTCTTGACAGGTCGCTCCACCGAAGCACCTTGTTTGGAGTCACGAACCTCGATATCGGGAATGAATCATGCAATCTTGCTTTCTCCGAATCATTGTATAACAGCTGACTGTCTATTCTTCCACACTCGGGACCTCTTGTTCCGCCCAAAGATTCAGCCGCTGTTTCGGGCGCTTGGGGTCGGGATTCGAGGAGTCGGAGGTAGGGCGCTCCGTTGGGCGCTTCCCTATTGTCAGGTGCGGTGCCTGACAATTTTCTCAGCAAGACCTGTTTCCAAGCCGTGCTGAGACATTTTAAATAGTAGCATGTGTCGCCATGTTGTACTACCTGGTAGGAGAGAGGTTGCGCGAGCTTGGTGGCCTGCGTCATGATGACGCCTGGCTGGTTCACACGCCTCACCCAGTCTTGCTTGCAGCCAAAGCTGTCGTCCTCAAACCAATAACAAGAGTGCTTTATGTCGGTATTCAAAGCATTTCTGGCTGCAACCATCACTGGTTACGTCATTAGTGAAAGCTACCGCGGCGCTCGGCGATCCTTGGCCTTGCAGTCACACTCACTCCACCTCCATACCATCAATGTTGTGGCGCATTTTTTGAACGCTCGGCCAGTCAAACCCCCGACACATTGACATTTTTCGGGCCTCCGTACCCGCTCAGTCTGATGTAGTCTTGACTCATGGATACGTATATGATCAGCGCTCCATTTCGCTCTCGTTCGAACCCCCTCTCTTCTCTTCTCACTCAGCCTTTTGGCATCGTTCAAGCTGGACTTTTCTGCTTTCTACGAGTATCTACTCTACCCCAGCCCCCGTCGCACTATGGCGAAGTCTCTGAACTCTAAAACTCTTGCAAAGCTCGACCTGGCGTTGGGCCGCATGCGAACCATTGGTGCAGGCCCAATGCCTGCTGACCCCTTTGACCATGCAGCATGGGAGATGGCTTGCGCTCACGCGATGATACTCATTGAGCTGCAAAACATCTATGTTGTACGTGATTGGAAACTGCCCCGGGTCCGTGCCACTCACCGTTTGCTCCTTGTTTAGAAAGCGCGAACCATCGCCCAAAATGACAAGCGAGACTTCGTACTCTACGCGCTTTTCTGGGTTGATGTACGTTATCTTTGTTCCCATTATTGTCTCTGATGTGAGACGCCCTATGAGTGATTGCTGATATCGGCTTTCCCACTTCAGGTTGTTGAACACCATCACGAAATTGAGGAAGGTTGGGTCATGGAATTGTTGAAAGGACCATCGTTCAAGGATGAGATCACCCATGAGCACGACGGATTCCGTGAACAAATTCACGATATTCAACATTATCTCACATCATGTCTCCCAGCTGGGACAAAGTGGGGATTCCGCAACCATACGGTTTCGGCTAAAGCATTGGAAACGTTCCGCGCTGAGACGCTCGAGGACCTCATCGAGAAGCTAGTTGAAGTCTTCCTGGAACATGTGAGTACCGACCGAGACTTTTGATTGTCCTATTTTCATTGACCAGTAACATTGTTTAGTTCTGCGACGAACCTACCTATCTGGAGGCGCAGAAGATGCGAGCCTATCATTCGCATGAGCAGATGGAGGCAGTTATCAAGCGAGTCGTGACTTATATTCAGTCCCAGGTATGACTCACTCATGCTCAATGGAATACGTTGCTTTACTACCAACCTGGGTGTATGCTGACCGAACGATCTCTTTTACAGCCTCCTTCTTTCCATGTCAACACGTGGCTTCACCGGCCAAACTCAACCTTTCCTCCTGTTCCGTGGTTTGTTAAGGTTCTCATCAACTGGGTCTGGTACTGGCCAGACCGTAATATCTGGCGCTTTGCACCAACGTTAACCTATTAGCCATGTGTCCAAGATACCCAATATAAGCTTTCGATACCTCACCCTTCATGCGAATGAGGATCCTTTATTCACACACCACCCGAGCTGACCCTCGACTCACGCGATATTAGCATGCACAGTTTCCGGCGTTCATTCCCCCCACCTTGAGTTAAGCTAGTACTTGATTTCAACACTATCGACCGGCTCTGTCCATGCTAGGTTCTTCGAGATGATTCGAGATTTTTTCTCTGTGTGGCGAGGAGCTCGAATATATCAATCGTGATTATATGGAACTCACGTTCCAACGCGCGCCAGAAATACTGGTAGTTGTTTGGCTGATGTTCCACGTACATCTGGTTGAAGGTCGTTCTATGTACAACTGTGAGTCTATTTTAATCTTGATCTGATCGGTAGTTCACATTCCGCGCGCTCATCTGCCGTTCAGGACAATCGAGTTTGTGGGCTTTTTTACGATTGACAGACCTGCACCTGATAATGCCCTAGGAAGCTAACGCGTTGGGTTTTGGTCGTCAATCTGCTCCTCAGAATTTGTATCGTCATCCGATGACGGCTAGCTTGCGACAGTTCGCCTCACCTACCGACATGCTCTTTTGCTGGGTGAAATGCCGTGTGTGACCAATGGTGTCTCCCCATAAATCTTACTCGCAATACTTGTAAAGACCGCTCAACTAATCCGCTTACAACGATCAGTCAATCCTTGGGCGGATTCTGGACGCCTGGTCGACCAAGGTCTCGACAGCACTTCGTGCATTCTCAGACCCCCCGTACCCGTTCCGTTGACCAGGGATTCAAGCTCGACTGGAGGATACATAAATTTCTTGCCCCAGCTCTTCCAATTATTTCCACATCTGGTCATCTTCAGTGTCCCTCATTCAAGCTTGGCTTTTCTGCAGTCACCTACTCTACCCCAGCCCAGTTCTCGATTAACATGAGTTTATCCCTGAATGCTTGCGCTCTTTCAAAGCTAGACTCGGCACTAGGACGAATGCAAGCCCTCGGCGCGCCCTCTGTGCCTCTGTGCCTACTGACCCCTTCTCCCATCCATCTTGGGAAAATGGCTTGTGCTCCTATGATGATACTTCTTGGGTTGTGGGTCATCTATACTGTATTTGTCCGAATTGCACTCCTCACTATCATCCCGTCTTCTCGCACAGAAAGCCCAGGAGATAATACCACAAGATAGGGGAGGCTTCGCTGTATGCCTTTTTCGAGGCGGATGTACGTCCTCAATGCTCTCATCCTTATTTTGATGACAAGCCATTCAGTGAATATCTGATTATGTCCTTTTTCCATTAGCTCGTTGAGCATCATCACGAAATGGAAGAGGGCTGGACGATGGAGTCGTTCAGCTGACCATCGTTCAAGGACAACATTGCTCATGAGCACGATGAATTCCACAATCAGCTCCATAGTATCGAAAATTAACTGACATCTTGTCTATCACTTGGGACAAGTTGGGGATTCCGGGACCACACAGTTCTAGCTAAACATCCAGAAATATACGACGCTGGAGGCTCTCATAGAGAAGCTGGTTGACGTTCTCGTTGATCGTGTGAGCATTGCTAGAGACATCTTGCTACTCCTAATTGACTCTCCACTATTCGTAGTCCTGCGATGAGCTGGCCTGCCTTGTGGGCGCCAAGATCGCGAGCCTGTCATTCAAACGAGCAGATGGAGCAAGTTACCAAGAGAAGCTCAACTTATCCTCAGTCACTGGTATGATATATTTGTTGATCGGACTTCTCTCGGCTCGCAATTCAACCACTCATTCATCTAATTCTCTATCACAGCCCCCTTCCCTCCTCGTCCGCATCTGGCTTCATCGGCCAGGCACAGCGGTCCCTGCTTTCCCATGGTTTGTGAGGCTTATTGTCAATTGGGTCTGGTACTGACCAAATCGCAATATGTGGCGCTTCGCCAATGTTATTAGTCTTCTTTACACTATAGGAAATACTTTTTTTCGGTACATCAACTTAGCGTACAATACACAGGCAATATTAAGGAGCATAATTTCCGCCTACTGCGATGTCTGAGGTCTCGCTCATGACCACACACTGACCTAAGGCCTAGCCCATTATTCTGATGAGCTATTGTTCATTCTCAGATTGCTTGCTCGAGCTTTTGCTCCGCATTGGGAATTTCCCTGACCGGTGCAACGCACATTCTACCAGCTGAAAGCAGTGCGTGCAGTACCCGATGGGTGCCGCTAATTTTATGGGCAGCCGATCGTCTGCGTACCTGTCAGGCTCCCTGCCAGGGCCATGATAGCAGGGCAGTTCCTCACGAGAAGAGAGGATCGTCCCAAACATCAATTCTGATCTGCACCGCTCCGAACACTCACGCATCGTCTTGTGGACAGGTATGCATCGTGTTTCTGGGTCTGTACGGTATTCTACAGTGTATATTTTCCAGCACCGGTCATTATCGCTTGCAGTCACCGGTTATATGGAACCCTTGCCTAATATTGCGTGGCGGATACTATGCGTATTTCTAGTTGCGACTCAGTTGAGTTGGCTATTTAGTCGGCCGAAGGAGGGGTGAGGTCGCTGAAGATGGTATTCTGACCTCCAGACATGTACTATTACGGCGTCCATACCGCCTTTGGAGGAGTGATATATCTGAATGGGCGGATCTCTTGAATCCTGACGGTTAGCATTGATGCGTTCCCTTTAAGGTTATATTAAGGCATTGCGAGGTGGAAGCTGTGTGCATACATCTAGCCGGTGCGGCGCTTATGTGTGTCCGTCCAAGAAGGTTCTTCGTGAACAGCTATAAGACAGCGCCAGCATACTGTGAGCTAGCCTTGTATCAACATCCGAATGAAACCCGCTCAGGATTCCTCATACTATATTGGTGATCTTTCTAGCGAGTCCTCACAGACTTTTCGCGCCCGATGTGGTCATGTCACCTTTCTTGGGGCTGCTGGTCCAAGCGTCACCTTCCCGCAGTTACTTCCTTGTCCCTTGCGTATTCCGTCACAGCCTCTTAGTCCCGGTGGATATGCCGCCATGCCGAAAGTGATCGATAATAGCAGGTCGACCCCGCGGTCGAGCCAGACCGTGGTAAGGGCCGTCCCTCCACACGCTTCTGGTGCTTGCTCTTACCCCGTCCCAGCCCGTAAACCCACCGAAGTCCGTGAAGAATCAGATAGCGATGACACCAGCAGTAGCTCGTCGAGAGACTTGGATTGGACTATCTCTCACCTCCCTTCAACAAAGTTTGGGCTTGACCTCTCGGAAGCCTCCGATAAGGAGGTTCCAGGATTCCTCAACCATATATTACTCGTAAGTTTTCTTCTCCGCTCTGCCCAACTCATGCTCAACATCATGCTGCTTCGGTGTCTACCTCTAGGAGCTACAATCTGAATCTGCTGACTCCGACACATATGCCCAAACTTTGCACCTGCTTCATCATTTGTCACACCAATTCTGCGCGCTCCCCGACTCATTGAAGCTGGAACACGTCGAATTCTATAGAGGGGATGTGATGGGTGGCGGGGAGACAACTCTTTACAACGGTCAGACGCCTAATAGAAAGGTAGTCGTTAGAGAAGTAGTGATGGCTGCTAAAGAATGGAAGAGGCCCCATGGGAGAAAGATCATCGAGGTAGGTCTCAATGAATGCTTTGAAGCTAGTGATTGAGTTCCATTCGTAGCTCGTCCACCGCAAGGCGATCACTGACTCGCTACTACATCACCCGAACATACTTCCATTTTTGGGTGTTTACTATGAGCCCCTGGACTCCCATCCCATCATGATACACCCATTCCTTGAGCGTGGTTCTCTGCAGGACTTACTTGACGGCCCTCTGCTTGATCTGGAGAACTTCCGGCGCATTGTGAGGATTTATTGATTTTTGGCGCTATCTTCCTCGCTACCTGCTGATCATCGCTCGCTTTTCCACACAAAATATACTAGCTCTCTGGCACTAGTAGTGGTCTGGCCTATCTGCACTCACAGCGCCCCCCTATCGTCCATGGAAACCTCCATCCTGTATGAGTATTTTTCTGTGCCGTTTCCCCCAGCTCATGCTTTCCATGCGGCACTTTAATGATCATAGGGAAATATCCTTCTTAATGAATTCGGGCATCCCTATCTGTCCGATTTTGGGCTCAGTCGCATCAACCATGAGGTGACACGGTCTCGGACCATCCTGCACGAAGGCAGCAAGACCCGTTTTCGGGCTCCAGAGCAACTTGCTTCCAGGATGTCAGGGCGCTATCGCACCAGCCAAGAAAGCGACATTTTTGCCCTCTCCATGACGTTTCTCAATGTATGGACAGGCAAACCGCCGTTCTTTGGTATCAAGAGTGAGAAGAAAGTAGCCTCGAGTGTCAAAAGGGGACAAAGACCGTTGCAACCTCATGTTTGTGTCAGCCTACCATCAGGAACAGAGTCGCCATTCTGGGAACTTCTGGAGGATATGTGGGGTCACGAACCAGCTGAGCGGGTTTCAAGCGCCCGCGTGGCGGAGCAATTAGTGTGCTTGGGTTTCTGATTGTATGTGAGTCTCCGAAAATATCCCATTTCCTTTTCCGACCGCTGAATAGCCCCCGGCAAAGGCTTAGGCCTCACTATTTTTGTATCTCAACTTGATTGTATGGCGTATCTTTCGTCTAACTCCGCTAACGCGAGATGCGAGCACTCCTTTTGCACGATCTTTGGGTCATGCCTCCATATCTGTCACATCGGTAGCTTACGAAAGATCTTTCGAGTCAGATCTACGCTACCCTTGACCTATTGCTGGTGATCTGCTTCTGACTCCGCAGCCCTAGGTCGCCACTTGTGATGAAAGGGCAGTTTTGCTGAAATCACTATC
This sequence comes from Clavulina sp. PMI_390, assembly GCA_015039315.1. Classification (NCBI taxonomy): domain Eukaryota; kingdom Fungi; phylum Basidiomycota; class Agaricomycetes; order Cantharellales; family Hydnaceae; genus Clavulina; species Clavulina sp. PMI_390. Next base: position 134,875 of record WIDE01000052.1, read on the forward strand.
TAAGGGTAAATCAGGCGCCCTACTGTTGTGATCAGTCGTGATTGGCGAGCGCCTGTTGGTGTTATCCGCTAGGAGTTTCTTCGCTAAATTTTCAATGACATGAGCAACGAACACCTCTCCGATTTTCCACTCTCTTCGATGGGCTTTGAGACTGATTCACTGGCCCTAGACGATGGCGATTTGTGCCTGGCTGCCACGATGCACGCTTGAGCGCCATTTCTTTACTAGGGCACTGTCGTGAATGTGCTGCAGTGATCCTTATCCCGCCCATCATGGTCGTTTTACTGAGTGACGACATTGACTCCTCCACTAAGTTTTCCAGGCGCACAGCTGTCCCGACTTACCGCCCCCTACGCGCGTGTGCCGCAGACATAATCACAAGCCTTCATCATTTCTATTTCTTCTTCTACGGTGAGCGATATATCCTCATTCAGGGCCACGTACATAAATATTCTTTCTGACTCCTCAGGGCACACCTGCTAGCTTGTACCCCGGCTCAATCACACTCAAAACCCTCGGCCTTCCTCGGTTCCTTCGATGAACAATTCTGAAGATTCTGATAGTCACGATTCCAGCGATGATGAATCTACCTCTTCGAGACTTATTTCATCCAGACTTGTGCAGATGTTGATAAGATTTGGTGTCCATTCAGAAGACGCCCTGAAGAGGCTTTCCAAAGCAGAAGCGCTGGCGCTTCTAAACCAAATCTATGATGTTGGTGCCTTGTTCTATCAATGCTGGTCGAACCGCTAAAAACCCACCGCGCTCATATATTAGGATCTCCAAGCCCAGGCCGTTGAGTCTGATCAATATCCCATCTCATTGCGACTTCTGCAAGACTTTTGCTTCTACACGCGAGAGCTCCCTGCTTCCTTCAAATTACAAGATGTGACTTTTGATCGCAATACAATACTCGGAAAGGGAGGAGAAGCTACGATTTTTCGTGGCAAAATGGGAGATTTGGATGTAGTTGGCCGCGAAGTGCTCATGTCCCCGAAAGAGTGGCGCACGGAGCGAGGGCACAAAGTGCGAGGTGTCAGTACTCCAGTTTAACAGGATCGAACAGTCGCTTAATTGACCTCTTCCAGCTTTTACATCGCGAAGCTATCACTCATTCTCAACTACATCATCCAAACATACTTCGATTCCTGGGTATCTACCACGAAGTAATCACCACTTCCCCGATCGTTATCCTGCCACTGTACGAGCGTGGGTCCTTGCACGATTTACTCGAAGAGAAGTTGCCTGATTTTGAGACTTTCCGACGGATGGTGAGCTATACATCCTGACACATGATACATCTCACTGAGTAGCATCGATATTGTGTCATCATCGAAAGGTCACCGGTATGAGCACAGGATTACAATATTTGCACTCTCGAGTGCCTCCGATCATTCATGGAGATCTCCACCCTGTAAGTGCTTGATTAGAATACAAGCTTTCACTTTGAGGGTTGAAAAGTTGAGACTCAATAGGGCAATGTTCTTCTTGATGATGTTGGGAATCCGTACCTCGCTGATTTTGGACTCAGTCGCATTCGTCACGAAGTCAGTCGCTCCCTCACCATGCGTCAAGAAGGCGGGAGGTTACGCTTTCTTGCTCCCGAGCTTCTGCCAAGAAGGTTTCGCACCACGCGGGAAAGCGATATCTTTGCTCTTGCTATGACTTTCTTCAGCGCCTGGACGGGGAAGTCACCCTTTGCCGAAGTTAAGAGCGATAAGAGAGTGAGAGCAAAGCTCAAAGCTGGAGAAAGACCTCGCTTTCCCAACATAGTCGTTTCATTATCTCCCATGGGGCACGAACATTTCAAGCAGCTGATCGGAGACATGTGGGAAGAGGACCCCACAAATCGTCTGGCTAGTAGCATTGTAGTCCAAGGCTTGGTCGGTGTATTCCAGGAGGCACCCTTGACGGCTGGAGGCGCTCTTTCACCGATTGGACATCGTAAGTCTTCTAATCGCAATTCCCCTGACAGCTGACGCTCAATCTAACATCAAACATCTGTTTCATCGCCAATCGAACCGCTATGGTGTCGCTCGGCATTTGCTCTGGTTGAATAGAGGCGCATGCATGACTTTTATCACAGATCAGAGACAACATAACCACATCGTCTTCATATGAACATGATTCTGTTCTCACCAAAATCCGTTTCGGTGTCCTATAATAACCCATATGATTAATTCCAAGATTATTCTGTTTCCTCTTTGTGAGAAATCGTCTGATAGTCAAACAAAATTGGGAAATTGAAGTGAGAACAAGGCCCGCACATCGAGTTGCCCCTATGACCACTAATCAATTGGCAAGCTTTCTCACAGTGGTTGTAGTACTTGTGCCCCGGTCCGACGATTAAGACCTCCAATCGGCAATGCAAATCTGTTCAATTCCATTGTAACAATAAGGCAACTCACAACAAGAGGGCTATTCTTCGTATGAAGCGCTTTTCCTTACATCTGTGCGCCCCGAAAAGGAAGCGTCGAGCGAGAACGATCTGGAAAAAGCAAGGCGAGCTCCATGTATGTGATTAACGACATTCTTGAGGGCTGGGCTGCTAAATTCCACTACCTGCCGGGCAACCCTGCCGCTCTTCCCCTGCTAAACCGGCAACAGGAGCACCCTTTACCCCCCAAGCACGAAACCTCGGGAAAACCCTGAACCGCGGTCTGCACCCACCAACAACACCAGCAACACCTGACCGGACTGGCACCTGGCACCGAACCCCTGTCCATCCCCCAAACGACAGTACTGATGCATCGATGCTTCATGAGCGGAAGATATATGACCTTGCAATGGTCCTGTATGGTGCTTCCCTCTCCGAAATCATGTATTGTCGTCCCTTACTAGTCGTCGAATTTCCAACAGGTTACTTAGGAACCTATGGTATCCTTCCTCTTCTGAGATCTACCTGGTCAGCTTTTTTCCAAAACCATCGGCTTCTTATCCATATCAGGAAGTTTTTGTCTGTGTAGCGGTTAGTGTACCAGTGATCCAGGGAGTCTCAGTGCCATCGGCGCATCAGCTCCTTCTGTGGGCAGACCCCTTTCAGCTCAGTCATTATTAGGGTGAGCCATTAAAAGTGGGACATACGGCTAAAGAACTCTCGGTCATACGTTTAGATATGGGTCTCCGGCAGGTTTCGAGCTTTGAGCAGGAGCGCTCCATGCCGCACACTCAATGCCAGTTGCCGTGCATCGAAGGCATAAAAAAGTTATATGAATTCCGACGACTCGGTAGAAAGTTCTTACCTCATTTATAGTGCGGATCTCTCCGCGAATTTGCTTAAGCCCCACCGCCAACCCTGGCCCTAGAACTCACGCCGGGCATCGATCAATCTTATGTGCTCATGGGTGTGATGCTCATCTTCCTTTAATGACCACAATAACTCCTTTCATTGTGCTAGCATGGTTGGCTTCATGTACAACGCTCGAATGGCGGAGTTGAACTCAGCGAGTTACCTCCCCACGGGGTGGCTATCGCGTCATGTTTCGACCACATTGTCATTCAGGTCCCCCTTTCCACCAAGGGCGCAGTTGTCTCTGAATCAGCTTACATGGCATTTTGCGTCTTGCTACCTTCTCAACGCATCCCTCTACTGCCGATTTGGCACTTCTGCTCGTCTCCTTCCTGGCTGTGTACAGTTGCCTTGGGCTGTGATGCCAGGAGGTTAATGCTAGGAGGTTCAAGTTAGGGTGTAGTGATTCTTGTGATGGTCTGCCGGGACCTTTCCTCGCTATCTTGGCTCAGAATGCGGACGGAGTCAGAAGATCACGATTGACTTCATGTTGCAAAATGCCTTTGCAGTGCGTAGGTTCTCATTGTACATGATTCCTTTGCTTAGCTGCCTTTTTCCTGCGGCCCAAAGAGGCGCTAAGGACTTACACCATCTTTGGCGAAACATGATTCGTTGTTGCTTGTTGGCAACTAGATGATCACCATTGCGCACATTTCAGTCCCTTTTCGTTCCACGCCTCAATCTTCTGACCCAGGTACAAAGAGGCTGCTAGAATTACCCTTCTTAAGCCGTCGATTGGTCACGAGCGAAAGTTTTGCCTCTGACTCTACCAGTAGATGCCTCTTGGCTGATGAATGAGAACTCTAGGCACGGTGGGAGTTTCCTAATGCGTTGTCAGCTCAACACACCTCGTCTGTAGCTCCTTCGAAAAGCTATTCGGATCTTGGGCGTAGTTTGCGCCATCCCAAAATTCAATTCTCCAAAACGAACACAAAAGTCCGCAGCTTGTATAATGAAAAAAAAAACTGACATGAATTGACTGGATGATAATGCAGGGCTACAAATCAAGGCGTAAGCATCCTCTCGCATATTAGGATAGATACCGATTCTTTGTCTCAACAACTTATACCAAAAGGCTACATCGCAGTCATAGACGGCAATATTCGTCTATTAGTGGATGTCTATTACGATGTAATATCTTTTTCATCGCGACGAAAGGGCTTCACGCCATGTCGCGTGTTGGGAGGCCATCTAGGCGGGCAGCCAGCCAGACCATTCCCTTGTGACACTGAAATCAGCCGTGTTCGTCATGCGGTCATTGTAGCTCCGCTAGCGCAGGAAGTGGCTGCCTTCACATATTTGTTCCAATTTTTTTTGCCCTTTTTTTGAGAACTGAAGGAGTGCTCGCTCACTGCCGAAAATAATATTTTTGTTGTTACTATGGTTTACTTCGAGCACTTGGGCTACGACGCCGCTGGTAAGCTACAGCACAAGGCCTAGCTGCTGCATCCTTCCTCACGTCATCGCCGTGCTCCCTGTTGATAAATAAAGTCCCTACGAGCTCACACCATGTCCAAGATTTATGTTTCATATGGACTACGATGATGAGTCCAGCGGTTCGTATTTCTAATTACTTGGTAATAACATGTCGCCAGCCTCTTGCAGATGGTGAGGCGAGAAGGCTCAGCTCGTTCTCAAATTGACAGAAGCGACTTCTTTCGGCTAATGGCGCTCATTTTATCCAAGTTTGTAGACTAGAACATGATGGCGCCATCCATTCTTCGACTTTACTGTCCCCAGCAAGGGTGACCAGACTAAAGATTCTGGACCAATCTAGGGAACCACGAATAAATCCAAGGCTTACCGCGATCTAGTTAACGTGAAATGTGATGTTCTCCGTTTCCAGTCTATCCATTTAAGTGCCTAAATTGCTTGTTTCGATGCTCGCTCGAGAGCCCATCTAACATGCAGAAAAATGTATTCTTACCGCCATTACGTCGTGAGCTCCCAATACTGGCAGTCTTCACCCCACCCACGACCTTACCAGCTATAGGAGAGATTAGTGTTGCCGCGACTTCGCCTTAGAGTCGACTCAAGTCGCAAGTTGAGTCGATAAAAAGTCGTAGTCGAGTCGATCACGTGCAAGTCGACCTTGACCGACTACCGACTCCGACTTGCTCTTGAGCAATCGTCTCTAAGTCGACTAAAGTCGAACAACAGTCGAACATATACAATGTATTGTACGGCCAGGATCGATATGCCTGGAGAGCTCCAGTACTGCTAGAGTCTTGAGTATAAATCAACTACATCTGTCTCAGATTTCCTCCAGGAGGGGGGGCGGGGAGTCCTGCACGTAAGCAACAACATACCACCCTAGATGCTCAGCCATGGGCGTGCATGGACCACCATGTGACCGGCTGCTCAGGCT
>WIDE01000052.1:140698-226622 GCA_015039315.1 Clavulina sp. PMI_390
GGGATGAGTGCCAATACATGTTGCGTCTGAGTGAAGGATGGTTCCCGAAGAATAGATGTTATTGAACGATGTAAGGCATGATGCGCGGTATCGATTGCGTCCCATAACGATTGTTGGACCAACATGCTGGGGGAGGAAAAGATGGGCGAGTCGTGTGTTGGTCCCCGGGAGCAATACACACAAACACACCTAAACCATCTGTGTCATCGGGGCGTTGGAGTTGGAGCTCATCGTCCTGATCACTCTACATGTATGCATGAAGGACTCATACGCATGGACCTGTTTATTGCACCCTGTCCCCCTTAATCTACGATTCCTGAATATCCGTTTGCATGAGCAAGACGACATAGTAGTGTTGCCGCGACTTCGCCTTAGAGTCGACTCAAGTCGCAAGTTGAGTCGATAAAAGTCGTAGTCGAGTCGATCACGTGCAAGTCGACCTTGACCGACTACCGACTCCGACTTGCTCTTGAGCAATCGTCTCTAAGTCGACTAAAGTCGAACAACAGTCGAACATATACAATGTATTGTACGGCCAGGATCGATATGCCTGGAGAGCTCCAGTACTGCTAGAGTCTTGAGTATAAATCAACTACATCTGTCTCAAATCTTCTCCAGGAGGGCGGGCGGGGAGTCCTGCACGTAAGCAACAACATACCACCCTAGATGCTCAGCCACGGGCGTGCATGGACGACCGTGCGACCGGCTGCTCAGGCTCTCAGTATATACATCAACTCTAAGTCGAAGTTGAGTTGAAAGTCGCGACTTGCGACTCCGACTTGGCCTGGGGGGACCGACTCTAAGTCAAAAGTTGGTAAAAGTTGAGTCGTAGTTGAGTCGAAGTTGAGTCGCGGCAACACTACGACATAGGCATTCTTCCCTATTAGGTAAGAACTTCCAGCCTACATTCTCGAGACAATATGCTCACATTATTGTATCAGAACGAAAGATTTAATAAGAAGGTGGCATTCCAATATTCCCCAAAAATCATAAAGTTGTGACAGCTAGGGAAAGGTCCCCACGACGCTGTTATTATGTCATGTCAGGCGAGAGAGTGTACATTGAGACTGGTACCAAAGGCGGCCAGCTAGCGAGCGGGATAGTGCGCGCACAGTCCGAACGAGCCTACAGGGCAATCTTCTTTCTCATTCATTCGTCGAAGTATCTGTGATACCTTGGAGTGCCTCCATGGTTGTCAATCGTGAAATCGTATCCGATCTATCCATGAGCCAATCCAGCATAAATGAACGTCCCATCGCTCAGGGGAGAGTGTAGTGCCACTTGCCTGAGCCAGATCCCCAACGACTTGAAGTGTCGACTCTTCATCAGAAGTGAGGGCGAAGCTGAGGGCCCTGTTGCTATACTCAGTTACCTCCGGGTCGGAAGGCTGAGGCTGGAGTATCGAAGGTAAGATCAGCTGCTCAAGAGTCCCTCTCCTGCTCTCCACAAACGCCTTGATGATAAGGAAATCATTGGACAGTTTGCTTGTCAACACGTATGCGGGATCACGAACAATAAGCTCGCGAAGGTTTGGGAACACCTGTTTCCGGTCATGCCCATCTTTCTTGACCTCATTGAGCGGTGAAATAAAATCAGGGTGGCGATAGTCGCAGGATGTAATGAGGAGTCTTTCAATGTGAGTGTTTGTACTCTCAGGCTAATAGAGCAGTGACGAAATAAGATTTTTTCCCCCTCCATCCAATATTGGTGAGTGGGGAACTCACCATTGTTCTCAGAACCTCGACAAACACTTCATGATCTAGTTCCACTAGTTCAAGAGATACAAGATTTGGCATGACCAGTTGACTAACGAGGCTCCCGATATGCTTTTTGTCTTTTTCACTGAAACGATAAAGACGAAGAGACGTAACGTGAACCCAGCAATCTGCAGGGCGAAACGCAACAAGCAATGACTCTTTCACGTGTGTAAGTGGGTGGGCGTATATCGACAGATGGAACGGGTTCGCTTGCAACCGCGCTATATTTATGGCCCGCCCCAAGTCCCGAGCATCATAAACTTTGATGCCGAGGCTCTGCAGGCGAAGAGGTCTTTGTGGTACACAAATCGCGATGCCAAAGCTGTGGAGTCTGCGCAGCTGTGGTGCTCGATCGACCGAAACGTAAAGCTGAAGCGAATTCCAGCCATGAAATACGATGTCCTCCAGAAGTGGAAGTGGGTACTCTTGAAAAATCGACCTAAAGGAAGCAGGAAACACCTTCTTGAAGTATCCTCTCCCTTCCACATGAATTACTTGCACTCGGCTAATATGAGGGACCAAGTCCATGGAGATTCCATGAAGTACATGATTCGACCTGTCTTCGTCAGATAGAGATATGTATACATGGAGCGGATGAGAAGATGAGCGAGAGATCCAGCTCTCTAACATCTCAGCGGCCCATGTCCATTTTGGAGCGATGAAAAGGTCTGACATGCTCAGGACTGTAGAGCGCCACGCTCGAGATACACCAGATAGCTGGATGATTTGCTGATGCTGATGAGGCGATTCGATGGCGAAATGGAATATACGCCGAATTAGCTCAAACGGAAGAGCTCCGATGGGCTGAATACACATGTTAAGCGTGTTCTCACTGAAAGCACAAAGCGCATCCATCTCGTCGAAAGACTTCTGAGCAGCACGAATCCGCTCTCGACACTCCGAAATACGAGCTCTGTCACGATAGAGTGCAGCGGATGCTTGCTCCCGTAGAGACGGGAGAACGCTCAGCAGGTGTGGCGGCAACGCAAGACGCGAGCTTTTTAGATCGCTTGATATTGATTCAAAAAGCGCTTTATGGGATCTTTCCACAGAAGTCCACAAGGATTGAGGTGCCAACATAGCCAGCGATAATGATGGAATAACAATGAATAATAATCAATTCGGCTGATCCCGAGAGCGATGGATCTTGACATCACTTCGAGAATGATGACTGTACACAACGATTGAGTTTCGGCCTCGTATGGATTGCAGTTCACCTGGAACTCTTTTTGAGCCACTATTATCTGCTTTCAGTACAATCACACCCGTTGGTAAATTCTCAAAGCTCCCACTACTCTACGTTCCTAGTTCTTGAATTTCGTTTCATGCCTAAGAGTATGACCCACATATACCAACCCTGGCTTGAGACTTACCCGCGTTGAAATATGCCCCGAATATTGGCGAAATACTTTCTCATTACACGGGTTAGACTCATTATACCGTTGCATTTGTTTTTGTCCTAATACCAATCATACCAGGCACAAGCACCGTGATCGTCAATGATGCACTCATACCCAATCTAATGTTAACAGGCGATAGTGTCAGGAGAAATTCATCGATCAGGTACCATTTGAAGCGGTTCTATACGTGCCTGAACCAATTCCCCCGCTTCCTGAAGCCTGGAGTGTTGTTCAGTCGTGAGGGCTTGGCCAACAATTTCTTCAGCACCACTCTCCAAGAGTCTCAGATGATCTTGAGGACGGAATGGCGAGGGCAAAATGAGCTGCTTAAGGACGCCTCGCCTTCCCTCTACCAATGCTCTGATATCGTCAAATCCGATGCGCCACTTACTGGGCACCTTTGTATTTGAGTCACAAAGAGCAAATTCTCGGAGGTTTGGAAAATAGGAAGGCAGTGGTGCAGTGGCTCCATGCTGGTTCACGATAAGAGGGGTGATAAATTTTTGATTGGGACCTGATGCTTCGCTTGCAATGAGAAGTCTCTCAACAGAGTAGCTTGTCACCTCTGGCTGTGAATGAGTCGGTCAAGGAGATCAGGAAAGCACTCTGATGATAAAATGATTTATGCACCAAAAGAAAAGACTACTCACTAGTGCATTCACAATGCTAACAAATACTCGAGGGCTGACTTTCATCAACTCAAACGACAAGAGATTAGGCATGTCCAATTGGCTGGCCAGGCTAGCCGCATGGCGTTCATCGTCCCCCAGAAAAAATGAAAGACGAAGGGATGTCACATGCGTCCAGCAGTCCATAGGACGCTTTTTCACCACTAACGACGCTTTAATTGATGTGAAGATATCAGAATATAGGGAGAGGTGGATTGGATTCGTCTGCAACTTTGCTATATTCATGGCCGTCTCTAGATCGTTAGCGCTCTCAACCTTGATCCCAAGGCTCCGAACCTGGGGAGGCTCCTGGTGAACGAGCGTGAGCGGTATTCCAGGAATGTGAAGTGTCCGTAGTCGTGGGACATTGTCAAGACGGATGAATAGCTCCTGTGGTCCGATGCCAAATATTATAATTTCTTCAAGGGCTGGGAGGGAACAATGCTTGAAAATCGAGGTGAACTCCTCAGGGAAGTCCTTAAGGTCCGGTCGCCTCCATTCAATGCGAATAGATTGTACACGATGAAGATAGGACTTAGCACCAATAGACATGCGTTTGAGAAGATCTTGACTAAGGCTACCCTCACGGGTGGAAGGAGTCGCATCGATTTGAAGGTGACTGGTACCCGCGCGAGAGATCCATGTGCTCAACGCGTCGCGAGGCCACGTCCAATTTGGAGAAACAAATAATCGTGGCATGTGTAGTGCTACGGACCTCCAGAATTGCGATACATGCGAGAGTGCGATCACCTGTCTCCAATGATTTGGAGATTCAACAGTGACATCCATGATATGTTGAATCAGCTCGATAGGCAAGGCTCCAATCGGTGAAGCACATCGATTGAGTGTATTCTCCGTGATGGCACATAGAGTATCGAGCTTCGAGAAGAATTTCTGAGCAGCGTCTATTGGTCTTCGGCACTCGGAAACGCAAGCTATGTGACGATATATGATAGCAGTTGCTTCCTCACGTTGAGTGGCCAAGGCACCTAACACGTGTCCTGGTCCAGCGAGAGAAGGGGACTGTAGAGCATCCGATATCGTCTCCAAAAGGGTTTGATGTGAGCTTTCAATAGAGTCCCAGAGGGATTGCGGTGCCAACATCGCAGCTAAGTTGGGAGATTGGCGCAAGGAGTTTGAATGGTGATCCTTCGAAAGCAACAATCCTACACAATGCCTCCTTGCGGGAATTTCTCACTTTACCCTTCTGATTGAATAGATGGGGCCCTCAGGTTCGAGAAAAAATGCTAGATTAGATTTTATCTGAAAAATAGGGCGAAGAGACTGAGGGTTTGCTGAAGTACTGCATCGGATTCATGTGACCAAGGGAAACACTCGGGGAAGCGCATATGCATCCGTATGCCGGAAACCCCTCTCGTATGCCGCTTAGTCATCTACGCAAGGGATCTATGTCGGCAGTCATTATTTCCAGATATCAGCACATGCAAGCTCGCTTCACTGTCACCAATCCACTCGCTTGCCTTGAGCTCAGCACCAAAGTGTCCAGAAAGCATATCATGGCGTATGGCACCAACGCACATATGTGCTATGGACGGAATATGAAGCCTTGGAACAGCATAATATAAGGAATAAAAGGGCGTAATAAAAAACTAATCCTGCGAGTAACGAGGAAATTCCACAGGGACCCCATGATCGTCAACCGTGAAATCATAAGTGATCTGATTGATTATCAAGGGGCATATGGTGAACTTTATTTTTTAATCATTGGCATAAGGGAAAGATCGTCCGTACCTCAGATAGAGCTCCAACTGCTAGAAGGCTCAGCTCTTCATCAGCTGTAAGGCGCTTGTCGTCAATCCGAGGGGATTCCCCAGTGCCGCCACGATCTTTTGGATTCAGTGCCGATGGGAGACGTAGCTGTTTCAGGACCCCCTTCTACTGTTTGCGAGCGCCTTGAGGAGCTTGAAGTTGATCAACCCTTTCCTAGGCCTTTCTGGAGCCGTATCGCCGAGAGCGAGTTCATGAATATCGGGGAAATGCAAGGGGGTTCGGCCGCTACTCCAGGTTTCGTCTAGAGTGAGAAGGGAAATGGAATCGCGTAAAGTGGTTTCATCAGCGCATGCAATGACAAGCGTTTTGACGCTGCAGCTCGTCACGCCAGGCTGAGAGGCAAACAGAAAACAGAATTTTTCATATAAGTAACCAGGTAGTGAGAAGAGGTGCTTACCAGTTGTTTGAAAGCCATTGAGAGTACTAGACGACCGAGCTCTATTAATTCAAGGCTGCTGAGATTCGGCATCTCCAGTAGGCTGATGAGGCTGTCAAAGTGATGATAGTCATCCCCGCAGAATTTGTATAAACGAAGCGATGTGACGTGGTCCCAACACTCTGGGCTACGATGGCTTACCAACAACTTTCGGAGCGGTAGAGCTGGCGGGGCGTAGAAAGACAGATGGAAAGGGCTTCGTTGTGACTCCGAGGTTTCGATTGCACACTGCATGTCTTCAACGGTCCGGATTTTTAGCCCGACGCTGGAGAGGTGAAGAGGCTCCTCGTGGAAGATACGAGGCCGAATGCCAAAACCATGGATGGTCTGCAGTCTTGGAAAATCATCCATACAGATCAAGACTTCAGTCGATTTTCTACAAGAAATGAGGAGTGTTTCGACAAGTGGAAGAGGTTGGGCCTGGAGAAGCGAGTTGAGGTACGATAGCCCGCTACTCCAGGTCTCCGCGTGAATGGTCTACACGTGGTGGAGATAAGGAGTGATAGTTCGAGAGATAGTCACAATAGGATCATCCACTGTATCTTTGGCAGGTTGGGGAATGTATACGTTAAGTGAACGGGAACCTGCTCGAGAAATCCACGTCTCCAATATTCCTCTGGGCCACTCCCAGTCTGGGGAAACAAACAGTTTCGGCATGCCTAAAACGGCGGACCTCCATGTTCGAGATAAACGAGAAAGTTGGCAGATCTGTTTTCTGTGAGTAGGAGACTCTAGGGTGAACGAGATGATATGCTGGATTGTCTCTATTGGAAGAGCTCCGATGGGTTGGATCCGGTTCTGAAGCATATTCTGGGTTGAGGAGCAGAGATAGTTTAGGTCTTCGAGTGTCTTCTGGGCAGCGTGGATCCGTTCGCGACACTCCGAAAGACGGGTTTGATCCTTGTGAATTGCTGCGGATGCTTGCTCACGTTGAGAAGGAGGAAGTGTCAGTACATGCTGCGCACACACAAGAGAGATGGATTGTAAAGCAGCTAGAATTCCCTCGGATAGCGCTTTATGCGATTTCTCAACAGCGTCCCACGCGGATTGAGGTGCTAACATTGTGGAGAGTGATGCAAACGAAAAGCGCCCACGGATGTTGGTGCGTGGCTTGCTTGCGCCGAGGCCCCGGAATTGAATTTCCAACAATTATATCACTCTTGCCTCACCTCGAGGTGGTGAAAGAGTGTGCTGGGTTCCAACAGGAATAGTGCTATTCCATCTAACCTGTCTTACGCCTGTGCTCCATCTTTCTGGTGTCGTGTTATATCGCGTTTATATGTGAGTCGGTCTACTCTTGCTTCTTGGCCGCCCTGTCAAACTTCACGAACGAACTGACCTGTTCAACGATTTCCGGATTTTTCCACTTCCTTGGCATCTCCTCCAGGGCGCGCCGCATTTCTATCTTACTCTTTGCGTTCGCCTTCTTCGCCACCTGGCTCCTGCTTGACTCGTCCAGCTACAATCAACTCCCCTCTGGTTCAACCTCACTGCCAAATCCCGAGGCCCTTCCTGAACATTCTCCGAGGCCTCCGTCGAGCAACCCATTCCACCCTACTTCATGCGACCCCGCTGCGTACACAAAAGACAGCATCGAGCACTATCTGCTCACTGCGCCCGACGATTCGAACGCGCCACCTTGGGCAGGCGTCAACCATGAACAATTCAGGTCACTGTGCGAGTGCCTTCTCACAAACTCGTGCTTAGAAAATCAGGATAAAGGTACGCGTGTACTCTATCCTACTAACTCTGGAGGCTGACTACCTGCCTTAGTCGTCGTGTTGAATGTCAATCACTTTGGGGTATGACCAGACTATCTCAAATTATTGATTAGCGCCCAGACACTAAATCTCCGCTTGCCTACTTACTCAGACTTGGTACAGGAACAGTATCCATGCCTTGAATGGTGGCGAGACAGTATGGTAAGTGACCAATATCTAGCCTTATGTTGACCACCAGCCTAACATTGTGCCTCCGTGTCCGCAGGGGCATCTCGATTGTTCGTCAACCTCTATTTCCTTACACTTCAGTCCCTCGTCACTGAAATGACCTGCCCACCATCTAGATCGAGTCGTTACGACGCCTTCACTACACTTTTTTCTACGCCGACAATTTCGACGAAGTGCAAGAGATGTACCGCCTTTTCACCACGAGCGTCCCAGCGATCATCATGTCGGACGAGCACATCTTCGATTGCTGGGAGGATCAAGCGCACTGCGTCAAATCACCCCAGAACCCACTCGGGCCACCCATCTGGAAAATCTTCACCTTCCACTTTTGGCCGACGGCTGCTCACCCACTTGGCCATCCCTGGACGATCTCGCCTGAGGACTACGCGAGTCAGATAATGAAAGCAACGGATGAAAATACGTATATACCCTACAGCGTCGAACCCTCGTGCGACCTGCAGCCCCTCATCCCTCCTACAAAACGCGATCAGGGCCGCGTATGGACACTCGCCAAACGTCTATCCTATCTCACCCCGCACTACGAGCGCGCATGGCCCGCGTCCTACTTGGCGTCCGTCTCGCGGAACACCGGCGCGCACTTTATGCTTGGAGCAGAGAACGATACGGCGTTCACGACGGAGCATATCCCGTCGATTGACGAGCTGGGAGGAGAGCGTGTTGTGCAGAATCTAGGCCTCTTGGATCGCCCGCAGTTCATGGAGGAGATGGCAAAGAGTATGGTGCTGTTGGGTGTCGGTCGACCTGCGATATCCCCCACGCCGTATCAGGCGCTCTGCCTCGGTGTGCCATTCATCAACCCCATCATGGATGTACGTCTGGTTTTGATTTCTTGTTTTGAGCTGAGGCCCATTGATGGACTGGCTTACTTCACTCTTCTGTGTCTGATGCTGACTTCCATCGCACTTCCCCATGCTTATGATCCATCTTACTCTTGGCTATCCAGTGGGATATTGATGACCCAGAGGAGCGAAAAGGCTGGTGGACACAGCACGACGGGCTCAAATTCCTTGACCCACCATTCGTTTACAATGTTCGCAAGGATGACGAATCAGGTCTTACCAAAGCGATCACTCTGGCGATGCAAAATCCTATACCACGGTACGTTATTAAGTCTCTGACGGGTCTTTCCTCCTCTTTGGCGGCAATTTTCTGTATCATTTTTCCGCCCTTGTTTCGCGCTTTCTACATCTGATTTGGCAGAGCTCATATTAACTTGCTCATAATCCTTTTCTAGCTACATCCCACCAGGGAGGTCTCTCCCGGAGGCGGCCGTGCACATGGATGCATTTTTGCGAAGAGATTGGAGAAGCGAGGCGGAAGCGCTGCTGGCTGAGCGGATACGGACGAAACAGGGAGAGGTTAGTGCATGCTAATTATTATGATCATTCCTCGCTGAGTAATCCGTTGTTTAATATCGCCTTTGGCTTCTTCCCAGCGGTTCACGCTGTAATGCTCTCGATTTATGCTTTGATTGTTTGATACGACATGTTACGCATAGACAATATATTTTGGGTTTTGGGTATTCATCTCCAGCTATGGTTATGACTTTTGAAGCCAGCCTAAATCATCTATGGCACAATCCCTTGGCAATGATGAGAAGTTGGCCGAGTGTTTCCACAGAAGGATAAGAATTTTTTTACCGCTCGCATTTTCTCTAGCTTGTCCTGCTATAAAGCCTTTTCCACAATATATCTCACCGATTCCTGGGATACTCCCGTACACAATCTGCTTTCAGTGATGATAATGGTTGCTATGAACAGAGCCGACGCCGTGAACGGGCTTGCAGTGTGCCTAGTACTCGGGGTACTGACGACAATCGTACAACCTAGGGGCGCCATAGTCCCGAAGCGTGGCGGTATATACAATCTAATGATTAGAAGAGTATATGAGCGCCACTCTCATGTTGTTGGGTTGCTACTGTAGAAGGAAAAGCAATTCGTACCTCGGCCAACTTTCCAGCAGCTCGAAGGGTCAACTCTTCCTTCACTGTGAGACAATCACGCGCCCTTGGATCCGCAGAGGGATCTCGTGGACAGAACTGCGAGGGTAAAATCAGTCGCTTTAGGACTCCCGCGCGGGGCTGCACAAATGTCTCTAGAGCACCAAAAGGAGATTGACGCCTAGATGACCAATGAATAGGCACACTGCTGGTGCGGATTGCAATCTCTTGGAGGTTGGGTAGGTAGAGTTGTGGTTCTGGGTGTCTCAGGCTATGAGTGCTTACTTGCCGGACCCGATCCATGATTGGATGGCCTCAGGAGGCCATTCCCAGTCTGGCGACACAAAGAGTTCGGGAATGCCCAAGACAATCAGACGCCACATGCTTGAGATACCGGAAAGCGAGCGAATCCGCTTGCGTTGCGTGGGAGATCTCAACGTGAAACCAATGATTCGATCGATAAGTTCGATTGGCAAGGCATCGATGGGTTGAGTCCGCATTTCTAGCCATCTTTCAGCGGAGGCAAAAAAGGCATCAAGCTCATCAGATGGATCTTGGGACTCAAGAAGCGCCTTTCTACACTCCGAGATACACTCTTTGTCGCGGCGGATGGAGGTAATTGCTTGCTCGCGACCACAAGGTGGAATGGTCAGGATGTGTGGTACATCGAGGAAGGATGGCAGTTTGAGAGAGTCTGGAACCGTGTCGAATAGGGCTTTATAATATTTTTCGACGATTTTCCATACAGGTTGAGGTACCGCATCTCGGGTAGCTCAGACATGAAGTGAAGGAAAAATCTGCCTCTAGGAGCCTCGGGCGCAACAACCCTACACAACCTTCTTTGGTTGCACTTCGACATCGTTTCACACGTGGCATGTGGCGCGTGAAGCAGTGAATGGAGCTGGTTAATTGCTTGGCTCACTCATCCTATGTAGTAGGAGCGTCCTCGTCATCAATGCACTACTCGGCTTATGTTATACGAGACGTATTCTGTCACTTTGCCCAACGAGACCGACTGATAAATCACTGACAATGACACAAGCAGCCGCGCGGCTGTGCAGCTATCACTATATACATGCGTTCAAGAGCACCCCCGATCTTTCTGTAAGCAAAGACGCCACAAAATGCGCTTGTTAATATGGGGTGGGAGATGGGCATCTATCTTTACTTAGAGGAAAGAGGTGGATGTTAGGAACAAAGCTGGGAGGGGGCTCTCTGCTCCATTAAAAGGTTCGCGTTGACCTAATCCGCAATCCGAGACTCGAATTTAGATATCATTGGTAGCTGTTGAAACAGCATTATTGACTAATCCATTGGAGTAGGTCACAATCCGCATCCTGACCACGGGAGTTCATAGATGTCACGAGAACCATGGTGGTCAATTCTGAAATTATAGTCAATCTAAGTAAATGACAACCTGGTATTGGCCAATGCTCTTGTCTTAGATGAGGGCTGATACACACCTGTGCCAGCTCTCCGGCTATTAGAAGTTCTACCTCCTCGTCGAGAGTGAGAGCTTGGTTGGGCCTGTCGAAAAGATAATTTACCTTGGCACCAGGAGGCCGTGGTCGGAATTCTGGTGGTATGACGAGTCGTTTCAGGACACCTTTCCTGCTGACCACAAACGCCTTAATGATCGCGAAATCAATACACCACTCTCTTTTTCGTGTCTCGGTCATGTCACCAAGGAAAAACTCTTGGAGCTTCGGGAAACGTGCTCTCGAGGGTGGTGGCGTATGGCCATCTCTTTGTCCGTCTTCGTTGATCATCAAGTAGTGAATGAAATTGTACTGTCTCTGTTTGCCACTTGACACAATGATAAGTTTTTCAATACGACGGTTTGCTGTATCATTCTAATAAATAATTCCGCAAATGAGAAATTTGCGTGATTTATGTTGTGACAAGGCGAATACTCACGAGCTTATCCACAACAACTTTCAATACAGCATCACGAGGCTCGACCAATTCGAGAGATACAAGGTTTGGCATCTCCAACTGGGAGATAAGACTATCAAGGTTCACTTGGTGATGATATAGGAATAGAGAAAGCGATGTGACATGGGCCCAGACGTCCTGAAGACAATTCACTCTGAGCAGCGGCTCTTCAAACACTCTATGACGGTGAGCGTAGATAGAGAGATGAAACTCAGTGTCTTGTAATTCCACTGTCTCCACGAGGCGCCGTAAGTCTGTGGTGTTATGGATCCGCCAGCCAAGATTCTGAAGATGGAGACCTTCCTCGCCGGAGATGTTGAGCCGGATAGCACAACTTTGGAGGGTTCGCAGCCGCGGCGCTCGATCGGCACAAAGGAGCAGCTCCGATGGCCCCTCCTCGGAAAACACAACGCCCTCAAGCAAAGGAAGGGGGTGCTCATGGAAGATCGATCTGAAAGTGGGCGGAAATTCTGGGAGCTGGCTTGTTTCGCAGTGAACCTGAATCGTTTGCACACGATGGAGGTAGGGAGTAACGGCAGGAGACAGAGTATCGAGCACATCTCCTACAGATCTCCTGCCACATGGATAGACATATGTATGAAGGGGATTGAGACCTGCTCGGGCGACCCATGCTTCAAGCACATCTCGTGATCCACTCCAATTGGGAGAAACAAACAGCTTTGGCATTCCGAAAACAGCCGATCGCCATTGGTGTGAGATACGGGAGAGTGTAAATATCTCTCTCCACTCATTCGGAGATTCGACAGTGAAATCGATGATGTGTTGGATGAGCTCTAGAGGTACCGCTCCAACGGGCTGGATACGCATATCAAGGATCTTCTCAGCATCAGCGCAGAGAATATCGACTCTCTCCAGCAATTTTATAGCGTCACTAACGCGCTGCCGACATTCATATATGCGACCTTTGTCGCGATAAATCGCTGACGGTGCTCGTTGAGAAGGGGGAAGGTTCAATACATGGTGAGTCTCTAGGAGGGAAGGGGATTTCAGCGCGCTCAAAACGGCTCCGAGAAGCGCCTTGTTTGACTTCTCAACAGCGTCCCAGACCAATTGGGGTGCTAACATTGTGATAACTCTGGATGTGTTTTCAGAAGGGACTCGAAGGCAATAATAGTATACAAACGCCCTCTAGCCAGCAGTTTTACCTCAATCGAGTAATGCACGTCGGATAGGACATGAATCGTAGCTCTATTGTGGGCTCATATCCCCATCTTATGAGGGGTTTAAGACTATGTGGGACAAATGATATCATTCTCCACTAGCAGAAACGGGTGGACTAGCCCAGCGCTAATGGTAGTTAGGCAGGTGATGCTTGTTGGCCAAAATATACCATAATAGTAATCTCAATCAAACGAATTGAGGACGTCAAGGATTGATCATAGCGTCACAAAGATAGCGATGGGTCAAATAACCGCGCGACAGAAACATCGATATATTTGGGATAGGGAAGTGCTTGACAGTTAATAAGGGCTGCTCGTCCGTGGTGGTTTCAGAAACGCTCCGCATATCGTAACTCATGACTTGAACTTCAGGGTAACGTGTAAAATTGCCAAAGAGCACCGACCAACTTGAAGGGGGGGGGGGGGGAGTGCACAAATTGTGTTGATATTGTTCTATTAATGATGTCGGAGACTCATTTGTATGACTAAGATTACCCGTCTAACTCTTGAGGGTGTCGATGAATGATACGATAGCTATGATGCTTGAATTCGAACCCATACTCAATCTAATCAAAGATGGCTTCGGGATCAGGGTCTGACCCCGTTATCGGAGAAATTCTGATACCCACCTGAGTCAAATCTCCGACAGATCGAAGTTCTGCCTCCTGGTCAAAGGTGAGGGCTTGAACAGGGACCTCACGACTTCCCTCGTTTCCATCAGAACCATTTGGGCGGAACTCTGGTAGCAGGATAAGATGCTTGAGGACTCCTTTTCTGTCTGCTACAAAGGTCTTGATAGTCTCAAAATCAACACCCCATTGGTTCTCCCTTCGCAATATCACATCCCAATCGCACAAAGCAAAATGTCCGAGATTGCGGAACGGTGGCAGATTTGGTCGTACACGATTGACTACTCCTCTTCGGTTACGAATCAGCAAGTGAATGAAATTATATTGGGCCCGAGGTCCACTCGATAAGACTACGAGCTTTTTGATGCTACGCTCTGTAATAACAGGCTAAAAGGATGGCTGAGTGAGCATCGAATCCCTACTCATCATGGAAGAACTGACACCCACCAGCTGATTCACAATGGCATCAAACACGAAATTGTGAGGGTTGACCAGCTCAAGGGAGATAAGTCTGGGCATCTCCAGCTGGCGAATTAGGTCACCAATCTGTCGGGGTCGTCCTTGTATTGATAGAGAAAGTGATGTGACGTTTTCCCAGGGGTTTCTCACAACATGTCCTGTCAGGAACTCGTTTTCATTTGACTCAAGCAAGTGATTATATATTGTAAGATGGAATGGGATTATTTGCGATGCTGATATACCCATGAGGCGCTTCAAGTCGTCGGAAGTATGGACACGCATCCCAAAACTGCGAAAATGAAGAGAGTTCTGATGGATGAGATTGATCAAAGTGTCGAAACTGTGCAGATCCTTCAATCTCGGAGCCCGATCAGCGCGAAAAGGCAGTTCGGACGGCCCCTTCCGAGACAGAAAAACTGTTTCGAGAAGTGGAAGGGGGTGATCGTGGAAAATGGATGTGAAAGCAGGAGGATAACCAGTCAATTCCATCCCTTCACAGTCAATCTTAATTGACTGTATACGGTGAAGATAAGGTAGAGCAGCGAGAGCTACGCGATCGAGTCTATCTCGAACATTGTACGGCCAGTAAGGAGCGTAGATGTGAAGTGGATTGAAACCCGCGCGAGCGATCCATTCTTCCAGAACATCTCGCGACCCACTCCAGTTGGGAGAAACAAACAGCTTCGGCATGGCGAAGACGGCCGATCGCCATGTGTGTGAGATATGCGAGACTGTGAATATTTTCTTCCACTCATTTGGGGACTCAACGATGAAACCAACGACGTATTGAATAAGTTCGGTAGGCAGGGCTCCGACGGGCTGGAGGCGCATCTTAAGGACCCCTTCAGCGGCGACACATAAAGCATCAATTTTTTCGAGCTTCTGCTTGGTGTCACTGATGCGCCTCCGACATTCGGAGATGCGATCTTTGTCATGATAGATCACTGCAGAGTTTCGTTGGGAAGGGAGAAGGTTTAGTATGTGGTGAGTCTCTAGGAAAGAGGAGGAATGCAGAGCGGTCGATAAAGCGATCAGGAGCGCATGCTGTGATTCCTCGACAGCCTCCCAGATGGATAAAGGGACCAACATTGCTGGTGCTTTGTGGAAGGTTTCGAACGTGGTCTCGGAGGCAACACTCGCACACAAACACCTTTCACAAGCATTCCTGTTCCCAACTTATTCGCATTACCTGTTACATCAAGCAAATGCAATCTCATCTCGCATAAAATGCGCCGCTTCATATTATGAGATTTGGGCCCCATGATCTCATGTTCCACCGTCAACAGGGGGACTCACCAGGTAGACATTGTTATGAGAGCAATGCCAAGTGAAGCCAAATAGGATCCCTTCAGCCGGCCATTGCGCGATGAGAGCACATATGGATCAGACCATCACGCATTTCAAGAATGGACAAGTTTGAGATTGAGGATCTCGCAGAGTGTGAGCAAGACAACTAGTGAGGAGCTGTTCCACCAGTGAAGGCCTTCAGATATGTTCTAGGTCTCACGAATCATGGCGTTAAATTCCAATGTAGGTAATTCATGTAATGTGGCAGATTGATCTATTGATAATATGAGTCTTGAGACTGCATAACATAAAGCCCTAGGTCCGCTGATGCTGTCCAAATCCACCATCAGATTCCTTTGGGTCTCCGTACATAATGCGATGATTATGGTGGCTGATTCTGAACTCATACTCAATCTGGTTGAATACGGATGTTGGAGTCAGGGAATGACGCCATGGTCTAGGGAAAATGGTACTTACCCGAGACAGGTCTCCAACGGATAAAAGTTCTGACTCCTGGTCAAGTGTGAGGGCTTGAAGGGAGAGCTCACGATTTCTTTCATTCTTATCAAGGCGCTTTGGGCACAAATCTGGTGGTAGGATGAGGTGCTTGAGAACCCCTTTTCTATCCTTGACAAAGGTCTTGATTGCTTTGAAGCTGATATTCCAGGGTTTCTCCCTTCGCAGTGTCGCATTCCAGTTACAAAGAACGAATTGAGTGAGGCTATGGAACTGTGGAGGCTTTGGCTGAGCAAGATTCCGGTCTTCTTTTCGGGTGAGATTCAGATGTTGAATGAAATCGCACTGAACTCGATGTTCGCTTAATAGGATCACGAGCTTCTTGATGCTACTTTCTGTAATACGGGGCTGAAAGGGAGGCGAGTGAGTGGGCATCTTACGGCTATTTATGAGTGAGAAAAAGAACTCACAAGGTTTTGTACAATCGTCTCAAACACAGCTTTATTGGGGCTCACCAATTCGAGAGAGATAAGTCTAGGCATCTCCAGTTGGCGGATCAGATCACCGAGTCGTCCGGGCTGTCCTTGTAATGATAGAGATAGCGAGATGACATTGACCCAGGCGCTGCTCCCACCATGTCTGGTCGGGAACCCGACGTTATTTGTCTCGAGGCTGTGATTATACATGGTGAGGTGGAATGGACTGTCTTGCAAGCGTGCTATATCCATCAGGTGATTCAGGTCATCAGCGCTATGGACACGCATCCCAAGACTGCGAACCTGGAGAGATTCATAATGGGTGAGCTTCAGCAAGGCATGGAAACTATGCAGGTCCTTTAATCGCGGGGCTCGATCGGCGCGGATCAGCAGTTTAGCTGGGTACTTTCGAGAGAAGAAAACTCTCTCGAGAATCGGAAGGTTATAATCTCGGAAGATCGAAGTGAAGGCAGGAGGAAATTCAAGGACGCCCTTCCCTTCGCAGTCAATCTGTATCGACTGTACACGGTACAAGTAGGGAACGACGGCGAGGGACATTCTATAAATTTTGTCCCAGGCGTCGCGCTTCACGCACGGGAGGACCTCTACGTGAAGTGGATTGAGTCCTGCACGGGTGATCCATGCTTCCAGTACATCTCGTGACGACCCACTCCAGTTGGGGGAAATAAATAGCTTTGGCATGGCGAAGACGGCCGATCTCCATGTGTGAGAGACATGAGAGAGCCTAAAGATCTTCTTCCACTCATTTGGAGATTCGATGACGAAGTTGACGATATACTGTATCAGCTCAAGAGGCAATACCGCCACAGGCTGAATGCGCATCTCAAGCACCCCCTCAGCAGCGAAACATATTGCATCGATTTTTTCAAGCGCTTTATTAGCATCGCTAATGCGCTTTCGACATTCCACAACGCGATCTTTGTCACGATAGATCGCTGAAAATTGTCGTTGAGAGGGTAGTAGGTTCAGCACATGATGAGTCTCCAGGAAGGAGGGTGATTGCAAGGCGCTCGATATCGCTTCGAGAAGTGCACTGTGTGATTTTTCAAAAGCGTCCCAGATGGATTGAGGTGCTAACATCACAGCAACTGAGCGAGCGCTCATGAGGTCTCAGATGAAAAGCCTCCAAAACAACAATTGCAAACAACACGAGTCATTTCCCGCCCCGCGCCAGTTGAGTGACGGAAGAAATTTATCTCCGCCGTAACTTCTAGTTGAATGGGACGCATATTTGAGACGTTCGGAACACGTCGGGTCCTCTAAGGTATATTGGTTCCGTTGACCAAACTGGTAAGGGCACCAGACCTCGTGCCCGCCCTCGCGCCTCAGAGGAATGTGCATCGGCCGAACAATGGATATTTTTACGGGTGGCGCCATCGTCGCTACGGGGAAGAACCAAGTTAGAGAGCTACCCTGATACTATGGATAAAACTATCACGCGACGCGATGGGGTCCCGGGTACCAGGTGGCGGAAGTCTACGGCACGGAGATCCTTGTCGCATGAGGCGAAGGAGGCCGTGATAGGGGCAAGGACCATCTATGGATAGATTAGATCCTTTGATCAAGAGATGGATAACGAGAAAGAGAGATAGCTCAGTAGCAGAAAGATCCTAGATAGGGCGGATAGGGCGTTTTTGATTGACGTGGGAGCTGCGGCTACATCGGTGAATGGATGTCGCACGGATTAGGACAAAATAAGTTGAAGAAATTATCAGATAAAGATCTAATCAGGCTACCCACCCTGCTTTCTGAATCAACAATAACAATAATTTCTCACCGGCCATCTTGAGTAGCCGACGTCGATGTGGCCGTGCTCTCCCTCCATGCGGACTGCCCGTTGACAGGGGCTAACGCTTAGACGGTCGCAGCAGCACGGAAATGGCGACCCTAGGGCAGAGCTATCAATAACCCAAAGAAAGACCCGGATCAGATCGATAATGTCACGTGCAGGAGCACCCTGATTATCTGATTAATGAAGGCGAGAGTTTGGGGGCTGCCAGTGCTGCTCACAACGCCCCTCTTGAGCACTTACTTTCCGCACGCGCGCGTCCGGATCTCACGACAAGCCACGACTCGCTCATCTCTTTCTCTGTCTCTCTTATAAATCGACTCTCGAGCGCGAAGGGATCCTTACTGCTAGATGAGCCATGTCTGCGTCACCGTCCTCGTCCTCTCCGCCGCTCGAGAAAAAACTGACTCTGTTTGACGACGATGGCACGCAACCCCTCCTGACATCTTCCAGGCCCCATCACTCTAGAGCATCATCCTCTTCATCAATATCACACTACGGCGCCGTCGATCGACATCACCATCACCACCACCGTCCTACTCCCACGGGCTCGTGTGCGTTTGAAAATCCGTCGGGAAGACACATCGACAGCACGACTGCCACCGACTGCTGTGAGCTCGTGACTCCTACGCTACCTTTTTACGAGCGCGTCCGCCTCCGCATGCAAGAGGGCTTTGTGCGCAAGCAGTGGGCTATACGCGCCCTTGCGCTACTATGCGCCTGCTCGCTGAGTGTTGGCGCTCATTTGTGCGTCATATTCGTGTTTCTCTGCTCCCTTGCTGACTGGCGGTTCATGAACTGACTGAAACTCTTTTCTTTCTCTTTCAACCACCCTTAATCTTATCGATAATCTCCCCTATCTGTCTGACTATCTATCCACCTCTCGTACACTGCATCACCTGGGACGACTACATCGCCTGCAGTGGTCGTGAATTCCTGGGACCCATCAAGTCACGACTTGCCCGAGAAATAGGGTCCTCCAACTCGGACTTTAGCACCATCCTCGCCTCGTACAGCGTTAACAATACATGGACACCCCTCGTTGCGGGCTTGCTCGCCGCCCGACTCGGTACCTCACGCACGTCATTACTCGCCACCAGCCTCGTCTTTGGGGGGCAATGCATCCTCATGATTGGGCGAGCCACCAAGAGTATAGGGGCCATGGCTGCAGGGCTGTTCTTCTTTGGGCTGGGCACTAGCCCTGTTTCGGTTGTTCAGGTTAGTAAACTCCGTTTCTCTGTTACTCTCTCCGGTTATGTTGAGGTGTGAGGATCGGCGTCGCACGCACCCTCGATGAATCGCCGTGCTTTTTTTGCCTACTCTGGCCTCGTGCGGTCCTCGTTGCCGTTGCATTGCTTCGAACCCCCCGTCCTCACACCCACACATGGGCACCCTCTCAAGCCATCGTCGGCTTTCTTCTTTCTTTTTTGTGTTGTGTCGCTTCTGTGCCATGATAGACGAGTTTTTGCTGACTATATGCTCCTCCTCTTCTCGCGTCCCCTCCTCTGGTTTTCTGCTTGAACAAAAATTTTCATCCACGCCTCATAATCAACCTTCGTCGATTCTCTCACCTGTCGATCCGATAATATCACCACCTCGTTCGTTGTCATCTACGACCTCTGCCATCTCATCTCGTCTCATCTGTCCTCTGCACCCGATGTGTACCGATTTCATCATCGAACCACCCGCCTATTTCATCGGCTCTCCACTCCGCTCGCTACTTGCGTATCCCACTCCACCCGTTCGACTCCGCAAACGATGAAATGACCACTCGCACATCCATCGATCTACCGTCTATGGCTTGTCTTTCCCCTATTCATCTTGTTCCCACCACCCACTACACCGTACCTTGCACTTTGGTCCTATGACACATGGCGACGTGACATGACCCGCGATCGACATGACTTGCCAATACGCGCGCGCGTGTAATAACCTTCTCGCCGCTACCGCCGCCGCGCTGCCGTCGGTATCGGTGTCGGGTCTCCTCGTTTTCGTGGTGTTAACTTTGGGGTGGCTGTTCTCGCTGGCTCGTGATTCCGCACCCAACCACACACCTCAATTCACAATGACAATTCTCACAACAAACCCCTTATTCCACCAACCAATCATTGCGCAAACGAATGATGTTTTCACGAAAAATAGGAAACGATCATTGTCCGGTTCTTCGCTACGACGCCCTACCTGGGCACGTTCCTCTCGATTGGCCTCCTGATGGGCAAAGCGTCTGGTTTCCTGTCTGCGTACACGTCGTATCCGCTCAGCGAACTCAACCCTATGGCACCGTTCGTCGTCAGTGTGCTACTCAGTGGGTTCAGCTGGCTCGTCAACTGGGTATTCGTCGCGTATGGCGCGTGGATGAGGCGCGCGGCAGGCGTCGAGGAGGAAGATGGAGATAGCAGTAGGATGAGTGCGAGTGAGCAAGGGCTGATGCGGAGGAGAGAAGCGCTTTCGAGCTCTAAAGTTGAGGGTGATGAAGAAGAGCAGAGACTTTTGGGCGCTGGTGCAGAGGAGCGAGCTGAGGATGGTGATGATGCGCCGTGCTGCTCGTCTGGTGCTGGAAGCTCGAGTGGACATGTTGGATCGCCTTGCTCGACTGCGACGACTCTTACGGATGCCGAGCCGACGTTGGGCCCGAGTGTCGATGCGCCTATTGCGGTGGACGTCCCTGTTTCGCGAGATGACCTTCACCACTCGCACCATTCGCACTCCCGGCCTCATTCGCATCACTCGCATCATGCTCCGGCCCTCCCGTGCCCGAACGTCGAGCCTGGTGAGGTTCTTTCGGAACAGGCGACTTTGGAAGTTATTGCTCGCAAGAAGCGCGTCTTCTTGCTATTCGAAGATCTCGTTCGGTTAGGTGACGTGTTTTGGTTGTACTTGGCATTCAACTGTGAGTCTTTTCCCACTTCGTCTCTCCGCCGGGTGTACAAATTGACTGATTGACCGACGGATGGCTTGACAGTTTTGTGCGGCTCGATCTGGTCCCCGTTCACGCATATCGCGGCGAATCTGTTCCAGGTGCGATATGGCTACTCCGAGGCGGATGCCAGTTGGACGGCATCGTTCTTGCATGCAGGGAGCTTGATTCTCTATCCGATCGTACGTCCTCCTCACACTCTCATTCTCGTTCTCGTTCGTGCAGCGGCTAACAGTGACAATTGGTGAACAGGCTGGATACCTCTCAGATCGCTCGCGCCATCAGTTCATCGTGTACAAGCTTGCGCTCATTAGCTCGTTCATGACCCTCGCGTGCTATGGCTGGCTGTTACTCCCTGTGTCAATGACAGGTGGTGCAGGCAAGGCGATGCCTGGTGTCGTGCTATTCGGTATTGCGGAAGGCTTCTCAACCCGTACGTCTATCTTTCTCAACTGATCAGAAGAAATTACTAATGTGTGCTGTCGACCACAGTCCTCCTCGTTCTCATGGTTCCACGGCTTGTCCCCGCGAAATACATCCCTACGGCGCTCGGTGCGCACAAGTCGATCGAGTCTGCTGGGTCAACTATCAGCTTGACACTCGCGGGTGCTATCCTCGACCGTGCTATCCTCGCTCCTAAATCCGCTCCTTCTTCCTCCTCTCCAAAGTTTGTCGCCCGCGTTGCCGACATCCTCGCTTATTCATCTTCGTCGGTATCAACTATGTCAAAGGGCAGCCGTAACTTGCCGATACCAGACGTGACGACGCCGGAACAGAAGCAGGCCGCTTGGAATATCATTGCTGGCTTCTTCATGGTGAACTGCGTTAGCGTGCTCTGTATCATTGCCTTGTGGACGCTAGACAAGCGCGTTAGGAAGGCGAAGGAGCGGAGAGAGGCGGGAGCTGGGTATGTGGAAGTGCCTGCTGAGGAGCAGGAGTTGGATGAGGGACAGCAGGACGAAGAGGAAGAGGAGACTGTTGTTTCTCCTCATGCCGCCTCCGTTCCTGCTACGGAGGACGCCAACCCATGGGCTGACTCTGACTCTCCATCATCTTCCCCGACAACCGCAACAAAGCCCCATGACCACCATTATCACCACTCCTCGCAGCGTGGGCACGGGAGGGGGCGCGGGGGTCGACGCGGTCGTGGGCGAGGAGGACGCGGAAGCAGACGCTTCTCTCGCTCCTCTCACTCGCACCATCGCCACCATCGTGGACATCGCCACTTGTCGTCTGGCCTCGAGCTTGTTGACTCGCCGAGCGCGATCCGTCGCGGGAAGCTCTTCCTTGCGCTTTGCGCCCTGCTCATCTTTGGCGCATGGATGTTCTACGTTACTAATTTCGTGCGGGGTATACTGAGAAGGCGGGGATAAAGAGAGAGAGCGCGTGTATGTAAGATCTTGCTTCTCCTTTGTCCCCTCCCTTGCCTTCTTTTTCTCTCTCTCTAGCGACATTAGCGCGTGGGATACCTTGCGGTGTTAGGACTCTAATTTGTGTGCCTATATGCATTTTCATGACTCTTGACGATTCTTTCTTCACTTTCCTTTTACCCCAATCTATATTGCACAACGCTTCTTCTTGCATATTTTCTCACCATGTCTTCTCGTCATGTATTCATTTGTAGTTAGTTAGAAGCCCCCACCCCCCGTTACATTACTCTAGTCCCACTCTATCATCAATGAACATATACCATTCATCCAAACATCTAATAGGTGTGGACCGCTTCTCATGCGAGCAAGCTCGAGCGGAGCTTGTCCGGAGGCATCATCTCGCTGCGGTCGATAACGATAATGATTCTGCCAAGGCGAAGCAGATGTCGTCACCGTGTTAAAAAGTCTAATATTGCTTCCGTAATGAATTCGATTGCCAAAAATACCCCGCACCCGTATAGATTGTTACCTGAGGCTGCTTCGGTGTAATGTATATACCCGCAGGAGGGTGGCCGTGGGTGGGCTGAAATTAAAAATCCCTGGGGTTCAACAACAGATACAAACAGATCTACCGATTTGAACTTCCACCATCCCACCTTGTGCACTCCCTAGGACGTCCTGCTCAGCCTCTTTCCTCTCTGTGTACCTGACGAGGGCTATCTGTACCTCTAGCCTGTGCTCTCGCGCTGTGCTGGACCCCCTCATTCCCCCCTAACGCTCGGGTTTTGCTCCCTTGATCCTAGGCACGGTTGCCTTTTGCTGCACAGTTACATCCCACAGATAATTTCAGCGTCCAGTTGTATTGCGAAACCTCATTCTTTCAGGAGAGGCACATCGCTCGTGTCCTCCTGCTGTAACACTTTGTAGAAAGGCACACTGTTGCCTGCGATACCCATATCCATGTCGTCGTCTCAGGGCCGGGGCGAGTCGACAAGGAGGGACGACATATCTTCCCAACAACGGGCCGGCCCTCCTCCTCAACCCCGCTCTCGCAACCCACCTCCTGGCTCCGAACTTAATCGTGTCTCCACAGCGTCAAGCTCGATCTCTCAAAACTCGTCTTCGTCGTCGTCATCCTCGTCCAGGCAGTCACATATGAGCAGCAGCCAAGACGGAGCCAAGAACGAAGACTCGGTCTCATCTTCTTACTCAACGCCTGGTATGTCTATTTTCACGAGTATTTCTTCCGGAAACTCGACTAAACTCTTTGAGAGTAGGCCCCAGCGCAGTTCCCCCATCCTCCTCGCAGTCGACGGACGACGGATCCACAACAGTGTTGCTGAGCCCCACAAAGCATGTTTCGAGCTCAAGAGGCTACAAGACAACCAGACTTCTTCCGCCTACCCCTTCATTGATCATACCCAACCCTAATTCCTCATCAACTCCACCCTCCTCTGTACTCGCTTCTTCGACTTCATCCAACCCCACACCCTCCACTGTCACTCAACTGTCACCACGGCCACCCACATCAGTTCCTGCCATCATTTCTTCCAAAGCGTCACCAGCCACATCATTACAGTTTGCGTCTTACGAAGATGGGGACTACGAACGGGACGATTATGGCGGAGATGATGACGGTGCGAGCTCCGGAACAAACTCAACACCCACTCCACCCGCATCGCCCATCTACCGCACGGGCAAGATGCAAGCCTGGTCACCTGCCCCTCCACTCTCAATGGGCATGGCGTTCACGTCTCCTACAACTCCCTCAGCCCATAGTGCAGGGAGCAACAATGCGAACCTCTCTGGAGCTCCGAATTCGTTCTTGCGCGCGCAACAACAACAACAACAGAGGCCTCACACTGCCTCGTCTGCTTCTTCGTCAATGGCGTGGACAAGGCCAGGGACAGGGACAGGAGCGGGCTCCGGCGTACCGCCGCTCCCACCCATAGACGTGGTTTTGGAAGACGTGTGGATCTACGTGAGCCCAGCGGCCGTCGTTGCCCGCGATACGAGGCGAAAGGAGCGGGAGCTGTATGATGTGAGCCCAAGTAGCCCATCTGTCGTACTTGCGGGAGGGCACGGAGGGTCCAGTGCTGTTGGCAATGGTTCTTCTGGAGGAGGTACTGGTGGCGATCGTCCTGCTCTACGAGGTGTGTACTATCTAACAATCATATTCTTCTTTCCATGTATCGTATTCCATATTAATGTGGTGACTTCAGAGCGCCCCAGCTTTATGAATCTGAATAAGATCCTGCCCGGTGCTACGTCCTCTTCCTCTTCTTCTGCCTCGCCTTCTCCAGCACCTGGGGGAGCTGGGGCAACAGGATTCTCTGGCCCGAGCGGTGGCGGGGTTAGTGGGCCGTGGAGAAGGGCAACACTTCGGTTAACGGAGCAGATCTACGATCAGCGTGCTTCGTCGTATCTGTTGCAGATTCAAGAGGTGATACTTCTTTTACAGCACTATGGAAACCAGGACTGACTCATTCAGCGCTCTGTTCTTTCGGGGAATGTCCAGCGTGATCATACGACACATATATACTTGCAGCACCACGTTACAACGGATGTACGGCTCGTGCATCGATCGCTCTTCCACCTGCAGCATGTACTAGGTATCTTCAATAGCACGTAAGTACCCCCGTGCATTCCCGTTCCATATCAGACCTTTGATTTGGGCCACTCTCCTTCGGCAAATCTTGTTACCCGTTATCTGTGATCGACCAGATCGTCCATCCCCACCTCCTCAGTGAATCCCCATCACGGTCGTGGGCCTCCTTCTCCACCATTCGCTTCGCCTTCATCATCATCACATTCACATTCCCATTCGCAATCGTCACCATATGGCTATCCAACTTCACCCCCTTATGCGTCGTCCTATCCATACCCATATGCGCGTCCGACCTCTCCGCCACCAGTGCCCACCTTCGAGCCCCTCTATCTGTATTTCCCGACCTCCTCGTCACTCGCAACATGGCTCGCGCTTATGCGATCATGTACGCGCGCCGATACACTCGGTGCACAGCTTGCTCCTATCAATGTCGGTGGCGTCTGTCGCGTATGGAGAGGTATAGAGGTGAACGTACTGAATGGGCGGAACGTCGGAGTGGTAGGGGCCTCTTCCACGTCCGTTGGGGCTTCAGTGGGCGGTATGTCAGGCTTAGGCGATGACAGTGGGAATGGAATATCAGAAAAGGAGCGTGCCAAGCGTGAGGTGTCAGGGAATCTGAAGGGATACGGAAGGGCTGGATACGGCGGAGGCGCTAACCCATCGCATCTGCTATCCTCGACTTCGGTATCTGGGAACCCTAACTTCCCTGATAGCCCTTTCGCGACTGCCTCTATTTCCGCCCCTCCGGCACCCTCAAAACAACTCCCTGCTTTCGAGGACGACCTCTTCTGCGCCATTTATCTAGCAGGAGAGCTCTCTGGATGTACGTCCGTCCAGGGTCCGTCCTCTGAAGTCGATGCAAGCCCGGTGTGGAATGAAGCTTTTGCATGGGAGGACCTTCCTGCGTTCTCTGACACCCCCTATAGTGATCGCAGCGAGAATAACGTGATGCGGATTGTGGTGTATCGCGTGCCTACAAAGGGAAAGAGCGGAGGTTTGACAGAGAAGATTGAGAAATTTGTGCCAGGTGCGGGGAAGTGGGGTGGAGCCAATGATTCATTCTCGGGAAGTGGCAGTGGCGGCAATGCTGCTGCTCATATGAACGCTGGTGCTGGATCAGCCGCAAACTCGCACCTGGCTAGCTCGCAGTCGTCGTCATCGAATGTCCCAGCCAATGCATTTGACTCGATCAATCCGAATCTCGCTATGGCGATGCACAGTGGAACCGGAGCGGGCTGGTCGTATCCGCTGGGGCCACAACTTTTCGAATCATCATCCTATTCCTTCCCTCTCTCATCACCACCCCCTTATGCTCCATCGTCCCCATATGTCCCTTTCGGGACAGTCGTGATCCCTCTGGCGCGGTTCCGCAAGGGGGACACTATATCAGGTCATTGGCCAATCGTTGCGCCGCCAGGGCACATTCCTGGGGGCGACAGGAATGGTGGAGATGGCGCGGGTACAACGAGGCGGAAGAGCGCTAGCGCAGGGTCTGGACTAGGCATGGGCTCGGGTATGGTTGTTGGGGAACTTAGAATGAAGATTCGAGTCGAAGAGTACGTCAGCTGTTCTTGGCCTTTTGAGTGTCATCACTGGGCGTATATGTCGACATTGTGTGCTCACACACATTTTGCTACTACTAGGCTCACAATTCTCCCATTGGAGCGATACAGGCCATTACTTGACCTCATCAGAGCTCAACCCATCATTAAGCTCGTCACTGAGTTGGAGAATCGGATAGGCAGGATTGATGCTCCGGCCCTAATACGGGGCATCACCAGTGCAGCTATGAGAGAGCTAGGGAAGCTCACCGTGCTCAGGAAAGACCTCGTCCAGGAACTAAAGGATCACATCAACATCGAAGTTGCCCAGACAGCGCTAAGTCAGTCGAAATTTCTTTGTTTACCTATGCTCCATGCTTTGGACTACCAGTATGCTTACTGGCTACCCTGCCCAAAATTTTACATTTTAGCCAGCAACCCACTCTTCCGTTTGACTACTACCCTTACCCTCGTCGTCCAGCGCACCCTCATTCGGTACGGAGATGCTTTTCTGCGCGTTTCCATCGGACCCATCATTCGCAATATCATCGAGCAAAATGTTTGCTTTGTCGCGGATCGCGGCCTTGAGACCGACAGGATAAGCGACAAGGAGCTTGCGAACGGAGCAAAAGAATGTGCAAAGTGGTGTGAAGAGCTATGGAACTCGATTTATAATCATCGCGAAGACTGCCCACAGTAAGTATTGTTCCGTCGAGCCTACCGTTATCGCGTTCCTTGTGCTTCAAGACCGAATAATCTGACCCGGAGTGGCTGTCCCAAACTGCGCGCTTTTACAGGGAAATGCGTTTGCTGCTCCAACACGTGCGAAACGAGGTGGAGACCCACTATTCACCATTCAAAACGAAAGAGGAAGTGAAAACCCTTCGGCTGCAAGGCGTCACAGCCTTTTGTTTCCTTCGATTCATTGTGCCTGCGATCATGGAGCCCTATGACTTCAGTATCAGCCACGGTGAGTCTTCTGATCCCCAGGATTGCGCTCAAAATGCAAACGCGAGCCAATGACATGGAATTTGATGCAGCCACCCCGAATCCCGGTGTCGTTCGAAGCTTGAAGCAGATTGGCAGGGTCATCCAAGCCCTGGCAAACCTCTCCAACTACGTGCGTAAAGTTTTTTTTTCTATCCGGTTGCGCTACTAACTTGGCTTTTCGGCACAAACCAGAAAATGCATTTCACAGAAGACTACCAGAAGCCTATACAAACGTTTATGAGCTCACATGCTGATGCTATGAGCGACTACATCTATGTTGTCTCGACACCCAAACCTCCAACATTTGTGTCCGCAGAGCCAAAACCCCAGCAGCTTGCCGCCGAGGCTCACAATCGTGCGTTGAAGCAGCGGAGCGGGAAGCTCACTCTGCTTCACGGTGAATCCATACCAAATACCCCAGTCCCATACAACCTTGGTCAGGGTGCTGCTGCTTTCACATCTGTCATTACGCGCAATACCACTCGGCCAACTGCGCCGACATCCAGCATGCCCCGAACAGTTTACGATTCTCAGTCTAACGAAGCTGTCGCCTCACGCCTGGATTCCATCTTCTCGTTGTGTTTCGACATTGAACGGGCAGCGTTCGAGGCGCATGAACGCCTCCAGCTTCGACATGACTCCTTCTCTCGACCACGGTCCGCCTCTGCTTCATCCTCGTCCTCATCTCAATCTGGCGGCGGTGGCCCTTATCAGTCATTCGCGCTCGCTCCGTCCCCCGTCAAGCCGGGATCAAATCCTTCGTCTGGGCAAATATACCACTCCACGCGACCCACCCTCTCTACACTTCGTTTCAACCCTGATAGTGCTGGCCCATCTACTTCGAATTCAACACCACCATCATACAAAGCCTTTGGTCGCGGACCCATCGCTACTGCACCCAGCTCACCTCTGGATGTTACATCCTCCTCTCCATGGCACCTCGAAGTGCCGTATAATCCACTAAAACCCACCACACCCTCAGATGAGCGACCTCCTAATGACTTTTCAATCAGTGCGTCACCTGGTGGTTCATCTATCGCAGAGTCTATCGCAAGTGGGAGTGGCGCTACATCAAGCGACTCGCCAAGACGCAAGTCGTTAGTGCGCAAACAGTCAAAAGATCTAGGGAGATCTGCGACTAAGAAGCGCTCGGGATTCCTGCGAGCCGTGCTCCCTGGCAGTACGAAGGAATGATACCCAAGGTTACCACCTTTCTTTTTGATTTACACCTTGTTTTCGCATGTACGAAAGCCTCAGAGGATAGGCTGTGTATCTCATCATGTATCGTGTAGATCTAGTTACTAGCACGTTATTGGCATATGTGCGGTTCTTGCTTACGAGATGAAGGCTCCTCGGGTTTCAGAAAATGAATCAGGAGGTAAGCTGATTCATAGTTCACCATGGCTCAACTGGATTAAGCTTCGCCAATATACTAGCGTTCCAACATTCCCTAACATCATTTACACCATGATAATTTGAATACGTGGCTGGATTGCCAATGACCAGGACAGGGCAGGCGCGGAAGAAGAAAAAGCAAAAAAAATCCTATTACACAGAATAATGTAACTGGTCGTATAGATCATAGACTCAGCTCGCAGCCAAAGTAGCATGCATTGGCTTCGATATGAGGTTGAGGATTTCAGCCGATACAACTTCCGATGTGCTGCGGACAGTGATACGGCATAACTGGAAGAAAAGAGCATATACAATGGTCAAGGACCATCCTAAGCAACGCTTCAGAATGAAACATACCTTGGCATCACGATTTGGTTCTACACGAATGAGGCATCCAACCTTTCCACCTGCTGACATATGCATTACGCCTGCTGCGACAATGTTGATTGGGTTGGGATCCACATCTGAGAGGACTTGGAATCGTGACCCAGCAACGACCTTCTGCTGCTTCGGGCTGTCGATGTTGTCACTAGGGTCAAGCTTGATGGGAAAGATCTGTTGCGCCTCCCTGGGAGGCCCACCAATCAGCTTCCAGCGTTCGAAGAAGTCTTCAGATGTGAGCCTCACTGGCTCGAAGAACTTCGACATGACGATGGGTAGCTGGATGCGGTGTGTTTGTAGCGAGCCAGCAACAAATGACACTTGCAGAATTGGTGGGGTTGTGAACATATTCTTGCATTCTACTTGAAGAAGCTGCTGAGATTGGGACGCAGGATGGATGACAGTTTGTGGGATCTTTGCAAATGTCACACTGAGAGCCTCGGAGTCGAAACCATCAACAGTAGCAGTGAAAGAGGTAAGAGCGGAAGACATCTTGTTGCCAAAGTAGAGCGCCACACGTCCGAGATGACCGTGGAATTCAGACTTGACACCGATCTGAATCTGAACGTCCTCAAAAAGAACGCCCTCCGCTGAGTATGTCAGCCGTTCGAACCAGCGGTCGATAGATATGTTGCGATCATACTTCGCAGGTGCCGCTGGAGCGCCAGACGAACTGAGGTTCAAGCCCGCCAGTGATGACATTATGTCACCATCGGCACCCCCATTGACACCACCTTCCCCAGGAACTGGAGGAGCACCATCAGGCCCAACTGTGCCCTCCTTCTTTGGTCGTCGGATAGTTCCAAGCCGAGAGACTTTATCTCGGTCTTGATTGGCTTCCTTCCCACCAATCACCCAGGTGCGTTTGTCGCTCGCATCGCCGTGCTTGGCATTCAGCCTTCCTAGCAACGCCGATTCACGCTCAGGGAAGGGTGGCATCTCCTCGCAGACACGAGGGAGAAGATCATCTTCGTCACCTCGCATTGCCAGCGCGTAGTACTCGCATGCCCGCTGCTGCAGCTCGGTGTCGAGGACATGACGGTAGCGATCGAAGATGTTGACGAGTTGAGGCTTGATTTCAGGGAAGACGTTTACCCACTTAACGTAGGTGGAGAGGAGGAGGGCTCGGGTGGTAGCAGAAGAGAAGTGTGATTTGGATTGTAGGGCAGCAAGCTGATCAGTCGGGCTGTAGCCGGTATCATTCGCGATGAGGTGACCATACTCTCCCAGAATATATCCTACGAGGTCATAATCAGGGATTTAATCTTAAAGCGACGAAAATTCCTAAGCGAGTTTGCCATACCAGCGATCTTGATCAAACTCTCGTGACACGAGGGCGCTCTCAGGTGTTCAAAAACGGCTTTCGCCGCATACTCCTGCAAGTCCTCCGTGTTCGTGGTAATTTGCACCACTCGATACCAAACTTCATCTCCAACATGGTCGCCCGCCGAACTGATCAGCTCAAGAATCGTATCCACATACCATTTGTACGAGGTAGCGTACTTCTCCGTAGAGATTGCGATCTTGAGTACCATTTCTTCGCGGAGCCCGTAGTCTGCAACTTTGAGGTATCGTAAGAGCTCTCCAACAATGAGCTCAGCGTTATCAACGTCGCACATGCTGTAGAGCAAATCAAGGGCGCGCCGCCGTACACTGATGTCGCGGTCTCGCAGGGAGAGGATGATGGTATGTTGGTGCCGCTTGATAGGCTCCAAAGAGTCTGCTCGAGCCGCTAGATGTGCCATCGTGTCCAAGCCAAGGTACCGGACATTGGTTTCCTTTGCCATGATAAATTTAGCGAGCAGGCCAGAAGCCGAGGCAACGAGCGGAGACTTTGCGTCCAGATGAATGGCAAGGCTTATAGCTTCAAAAAGAACAGCATTTTGAGCATTGTTTTGCTGGATGTTTTTTGTTTGCTCGGCTGAGGTTTGCATGATGGTTTGAAGAACACGAAGGATGGTATCTTGAATTGTTGTGTTATCTGAAAAGGATCAGGTAAGAGAGAATTATGAAACGAGGAAAGAATCACGGACAGACCTGATGGAGGGTAATATTGGAGTAGGCGGAGGAGCTTCACCTGGAGCCATGGTGTTGGGACTTTGTAATAAAGGTATTCGTGCGTGTACTGTTTCTCTACGACCAGCTGCGAGTAATTCAGAGCGTTTCCGAAATGACATCAGACAACACTACCGACCTTATGCAGCCGGTCCACAGCTTTTTGATAACAAACTGCGAAGGCGTCCAGATTGTCTTGTGCGAGCGCCATGACGAGACTGGTCACACAAACAACCACTCCCTGAACGGCCCTATTTGTTAGTACCGAACAGCGGCTTGAGGGAGCGTACACATACTAGGTCCTCGTCATCCATGATTGAAACTATGCGCAAAGCCCATTCAGCTGCTGGGATTACTTCAGGGTGCTTGCGATATAATCTCAGCAGAGTGAGTGCTGCCTTCTTTCGAACGAATGTTTGAGACGTCCTGTGGGAGTGCTAGTGTTCAGTGGATATAATCAGGCAGGGGCAAGTAGTTGGGACACATACGGCGATATGAGTAACCGGTGGACGTCTGTGGCCAATGCTTCGGCCATCTCCTGTCCACCAACATTGGCGATGGCATGAAGCGCAAGGCAGTTGTGGATTTCATTGGTTGAATCGAGATCTTTCCGTATTGAGTTGGTCACTAGCCGGAGGAAATCCGAGTTCTCGTGCATCAGAAGAGTAACGGCCAGATATCCCTGTTGATGGGCACGACTGAGTAGAAGTTCATTGATGGGACGGATTGAGAGCCCACATACAATTTGCTTTTCGCTATACTTCGAGCTTGAGATCAAGTTGACAGCTTCCATGTGTCCAATATCAACTTTGTAGCCGAGGATGTATGTGAAGACGATCTGATGACGAAATGAATCATATGAACAAGGCTGTAAACGCGAGCACAATAACCTTTGAAAGACTTTTGGAGCCATTAGATTCACTCTCGTATAGCAAGTGGGTCTCGACGCACTATTTCTTTTGCTGATATCCATCCAATGAGCCATCTGACAATGATCCACCCATGAGGACGGTTGTTTTGAGATCATTTGGCAAACAGCCGACCTTTGAATTTTTTCCTAATATGAGCCATCTCTTTGTTGATTCGCTTCTCTTCTAATTCGCGAACGCGCGAAGCGCGAATATCGGCGATGAACTAGAGTGGCCGCGATGACACAACCCGCATGAGAGCAGTTCTAACTTTTGG
The DNA here is from genome assembly GCA_015039315.1 of Clavulina sp. PMI_390. NCBI lineage: Eukaryota > Fungi > Basidiomycota > Agaricomycetes > Cantharellales > Hydnaceae > Clavulina > Clavulina sp. PMI_390. Next base: position 173,335 of record WIDE01000052.1, read on the forward strand.
ACATTGAAGTGGGCTGACCTGCGTGAGCCCACGCATGCTCGTCGCCATGTTGACCGAATCCTACTCTGTGGTCCGAAAAAGACGTTAACTGGAAGCTGGAGGTGATGGTTCACCAAATCGAGGAGCTGGTGTCAACACGGCCAAACATCACAACCAAGGCGCACATGAGACGATGGTGCATTACTGACTAAAACACTATGACTAAGGCTACAGAGCGCCTATACAGCGCGTTGGACATGGGAGAGATCGTGAACAAAGTGAAATGAGATTACCGCTCGACTCGGCGGGTGGCATTATAGCGCACAACAACTCTATGAACACCGAACACTTGGTTAATGATTGCATTCAGAGCACCAGCATGGTCGACTAACTTTTCAATTTCTTTGAAGAACCACATCTTACTATCCTTCGGGATTAGCACAAAGTGATCGTACTCTCGTCCACTTTTGCTGCTGAAACGGATACCAGTGTCTTCGACGGTCACGCCTTGGAGCTGGCTGAAGGGTAGATCCCACTCGACTCGTAGCCGTGCACAGCTTTGAAACGAATTAGCGGATTATGGGACTGAGAAGTTATAAATAAGGCTCTTACGAAATTGAAAGCACGTGTGTGGTAGTGAGCATGATAGCGTTATCGCGACCAGCAATTTCGAGATGTGCTACATAGAGTTCTTCTCGGTATCGGCCTCCATCAAGATCACGGAGCCACCTTTGGCCGAGAGCTTCACGTTGAGAATATGGCTGTCGATAGGGGATAAGGAATTGCTTGTAAAATGACGAAGCCTTTGGGGCTCACAGTAACAACGCCATCATAGGGTACATGTCGTGGGATCCGAACTCGGTCACGTTGTGGACCATCAAAGACAGTGGTGGTATTACGAATTCCTTCAGTGACATTTGCGGCGAGATCGAACATCTGCAATATGGGAACGCTATTCAGCACGGGACGGGCATCTGCTGGGACAAAACTTACGCCGACCATAGGCTTCGCAACAACACTACTTGTGACTTGTAAGAATTTCCACCTCTCTTAGCAGCTGGCCTACTTACCCTACGATTCCTTTCCCAACACCCTTGAAGAAGCCAACAGCTCCACCGGCCTCTGCTCCCTCGATGGGTTTCATCTAGGAATTCGTGTGTCAAAGACGCAAAAAGGTAGGGATCAACTCCTTTGGCTTACCACGACGCCTTCGATACCGCTCTGAACACTGGTCGCCAGCTGAGGATGAGGGCATTTGGTCAGATGGTGGGGTCAGTTTGTAACGTGGGGGAAAGACAGACCGCTTCTGCTCCAGCGGTCACACCATATCTGGAAGCATGATTCAAAGCTCAGGTCCTCAGCGTCTATCGAACCGTGATTATACGACTCACATGGCGTGCCTAGGTTTGTTCTGTCGCTGAGCAAGCCTTCGCTGCCGCTGATACTCGCTGTCGAACGTCGCAGAAGAAAGCCCTTTCCCAATGCTGCTCGTGATTTTGTTCAAACTCTCCGAGACACCGAAAACAGTTTTCTTCGGTTCATTGAGCCAGAGTCAATAGCTTGTCAGCGCTACTTCGAAGGAGGTCGAATGAGACATATTTCACCTTAACAAAGCTCGCAGCCCCCTAACGCAAAGATTCGGTCAACAATGGCGAGATCGGAAAAGACACAATTACAGACCTTGGCAAGCCCAATTCCAAGCTCCTTATTCCCGTACATCACCACACCTTGATACGGCTCGTAGAATACATCTGCGATACCAGAGCTGACATTTGTAAATAAGCCAACCTGAGCCAGAAGACTCAGTAATCATTTCCATCGTCATAGGCTACAACTCACAGGGTTCCCAATAAATCCGACAGACCCCAAAATTCGGTACAGCTGCCTCAGCACCTCTTGGCGATAATGGAAGAAAACACGATCGCTGATGATTGCAGACGTCATGCGCGCATCCTTGATCCCGAGGGCATTGAGCTCAAGCACTGCCTCATTTACGTTTCCAAGGGCCATAGTGACAGAGTTAATGACGACAGCCACGGGATTTCGTATGACAACTCTGCACAAAGGGTTCGCGACGTCAGGGATGATCAGCGGGCTACAGACACAAGTTGATCGCACAACATACTTTTCTTCTGCATTGACACGCTCGGCTCGCTCAAATGAGATTGTGAGCCTAATTGGTTGCAGCTCGAGCACCTCGAAATACAGTTCTTGGCCGCCAGCTATAGGTTGAGCTCGAGGAATACCATCTGGATGTTCAATAAGGATGCTGCGAGCAAAAATGAGCGATATACAGGCTGTATCTTGCAGGGAGAGCTGAATACTTACTCAGGTGTCTCCTCTTCCCAAGAGGCGCCCTGGACTTTAGTGAAGTCCAGAAGTGCAAACAAGAAATCTTCGTCAGCTCGTACTGTAAGAGCTTGCAGCAGGATCGAAGCGTATTTGATGAACAACACGCCATGCGCTTGAAGGATAGTGAAAAACAGTTAGTTAGAGAGAATGCATAAAAATTAGAATATCAGCTACGTACAGTCATCTTTGAGCATCATCACAGACGCCTGGACAGCGGGAAGTTTAGTAATCATGGATCTATCGTTCTTTGGTAGCGGCGTCGTCTGTAGCACGACAGGGAAAATTGCATCGTGCAGTTGATTGTCGAGTTGGATGGAGTCAAGAGTGAGGTTCACCGTTTGCGCAGCGTAGCTGTCGGTGTATTCAAGCTTGATTCCTGTCGAAGAAAGGTACAGCAGCTCGATTACACGTTTGTTGATGAGCGAGATGCCAATCCCTTCGAGGTTGACAGTTACAGAAAGTGAAGGCCTAATTTCCTCTGTTGTCGCTTCGAAGGCATCAGAGCCCATCAAAGTGCTAGCGCGCGATGCAGAGCTTGAACGACGTCGGGGTTGATATAAACTTGTTTTCGGGTCGTACTTGCTGATGCTGAGTGTTTGTCCTCCATTCTCGGCCCGCACATCAAGAGAAACTACGTATGAGCCATTCCCCTGTCTGAATTTGAACGGAATGAGATCTCCGATCTCAAGAATGTCGATGTCGCGAGTTTCGGCGCCTGAGATAAGTCGGAGTTTCTTATTGGTAGCTGAGGGATAGTCCCATGCATACAACACGGCGCTATGACGAGGAACATCGATGAGCGGTCGTCGCCTAGAATCTCGGCCATCGTCGCGGGTTTGATCGTCCTATGAAGTACAATGAGTTGACGGCTCGAAGCAAAAGTTACACAAGAGAATGAGCTCACGCTTTGAGCGAGCTTAAACGCATATTCGCTATTATTCTCAATTCGGAAAGGCCACGGCCCCTTCTCTTCGTCAAAGTACACGAAGATTGTTGCCCCTTCGACCGCTGTCACAACTTTGACCAGATCGGGGGTGCTTGTCTGTCCGGGAGGGAACACTCGAACGTGCATTGTCCCCACATCCCCAATCGAAACAGGGGCAGACCTTGAAAAAAGAAAGTTCGTTAGTTACCGAATTTGTCGCAGGAAAAAATAGAACAGACCATTGCGCATTGAGGCCAGGATACGTGATTGTAATGAGCTTGTCAACAACAGGACGCATGATTTGGAGACTAGTCTGGGCCCCAGGCTCGAGAATGCTGTTGCTGGGTGGATCAGCACCGTGCTCTCGGAAACACAGTTTCTTAGAGAGGTTGTTGACAAGGATGAAACGAGGAGCCAAAGTGACCACCTTTGTCAACTTATACTTTCCAAGTCCAAGTTTCCAAGAGACGCCAACGTGGATGTTATGATCTCTACCTGGAACCTCTAAAGTAACCTCTGTTTCCGCACTGGGTGCTTCAAAGGATATTACCTAGATGGATTCCCCTGTGTCAAAAAGGCGTTTGGTTGAAGAGCGAAGCACTCACTCGTGACCATGCGGAATCCCGCACCCGGAAGGAAAAATCGTTCCCACTAGATTGGGCATGGGAGAACACTAAAGACGATAAAGACGATCATCAATATGTCATATTGGATGACGGAAGCAAGGCACTTACTGAAGGGAGTAGAGGAATGTAGAGCGACATTGGGATTGTTTTGGTTTGCGATGAGCTTGGAGCTCCCGGACCGAAGGGTGAATGGAAGGCCGGTGTGATTAATGAGAACGAAAGGAGAGTAGATTTGAACCTTGAAGGCACCAGCAGAGTCCGGGTATTTGCTACAACCACCGTGTTAGCTACAGATTCGGTAGTCGTCAAGACATTGACAGGAAAGATCTCACAAATAATTCAACCGCAAATTCATCTGGCGGCCTTCCTTGTCGTGGAGAGTGAGATTCTTCTCTCGTCCAAACTCCGTGTCTGCTGACGGATTGATGATTGCAAAATCACTCGGCTTGAAACCTGGAAGGAGCTAATCAGCTACAGCCAGTGTAAGTATCTCATGAGCGGCTCACCAGCACCGTCTAGATCAATGTTCAGGAGGACCATATGATCCAATCGAACCGAATGCACCGGCATAACCCCACCCTTGCGAAGGTAGCTCGTCCAGTTTTGATTAGTGCTCTTGTCGTACACTCGATAGTTGACGTCGTAAGGAAGAAGATTCTCCAATTCGATCGGGGCGCGAAGAATGAGATTGATCTTGGGGTATTTGCGAGCTGTGGGGTCTTGGCGATCATAGACAGCACAGACTTGGAATCGGAACGGGGCCTCGGATCCATCCCTCGCTCTGCAAGCTACAGGGAGCTCGGGCGACTTGACTAGATCTTCCCAGCCGTAGCTATCTGCGCACCAGTTGAACCCAAATCCTCCTGCATGGCTCTCCCAATCAGTTGGATACGGGGGATGTCGCAGAATACACTCACCATCTGGCCGAATCTTGAGCCTCAATTTTGTAACCGCTTCCAGAGGCACTGCAAAATCGTTGCCAGGAGCTGGAAACGACGACATCAGTGAGGAGGGAGGGGGATTATGCTGAATGCAACAAACCAATTTTCTGTACTGGAATGGCCGTTGCTCCAGATGCATCAACCATCATCAACTCGAGCGGATAGAGAGTTCGATTTTGTACCAAATATGTGGACCTGATAGTGATGATTTTGATGCTACGCTGAACACGCACTTCAACGAGAAGGCGATCCGACCCCCCATCCTTCCGTGGGCGAAGAATGTAGACGAACTCCCCTTCATGGTCAACAGATACTCCACGTACGGCCTCATGGCCAGTTCCTTGGAGCTGGATTCGCAGAGAATTGCTCCTTCCTGATGATAAACGCTAAACATTTTCTCCATGAGGTCATGGTCTCAATCACATATAGAACCGGAGTGAACCAACCTCTCGAAGAGTACGCGAATCATCAAAGCGCCAATCGATCATCTGTTCATGCTTGATTTTTGCCCCTTGCTCGTGTCCCGTTTTATTGCTGTCAGTATCGCGCCAGATCATAAGATCAACACCACTACGATTTCGAATACGGAAAGGAGCCTCATCCACTCGGTCAATGCGTTGAGGCTTAGCAGCCACCTCGCTGATTGCAGCACTCAAATTGACCATCATCTCGATGAATGACGCCGAGATGTTCAAGTCTAGACGATCTCGGGAGGAAAGCGTACAGTTCAACCCAGCACTGGGACCTGGCATGTTTGAGAGCTATAGAAAGAAATTCCTATCAGTAATTGATAAAGCAGAGATCATTGCTCGTCGTTACCTGTAACGAGAATGCCCACGGGTCAATTAAGGGTTCCCAGTGGGAGTTGAGCAGGTTCCAGTAATTGATGGCCAGTCCGACAGATGTCTGAGCTTTCAACTATTTTACGATAGACCATGTTAGCAGACGGATAAGACTTCTTGCCGTGAAATATGTACCTCAGACGACCAATCGCTGACATCGAATTCGAATGCTTCGAGGTTCATATGCATCGCTGGTAGCTCATAACGGCTGCCGATTAACACAAATCTGAATCCTTCGAACCGAGCTTTCAGCTGCAAGGGGAAAAATAAGTTTATCAATTGCCCGACACCAAAGGGTATAGAACAGAGCTATTTCTCACCTTTTCTTTTGAGAGGTGAACTTTAGGCTTAGAAATTGATGACAGCGCTCGACGATGGCGGGCCGACGTTCCTCGAGCCCCGCTTGGAGGAACAGCAGCAGTAGCTGCGGTGCTAACCGCTTTTGACTTCGGTGGGGCAGCAGCCTTGCTTTGTTCTCCATAGAGGGCTAGAGCTCTAAGGGCAATGGTAGAGATGAGATTGAGGTCGATGATGGATGCTCGAAGAGTCACAGGGCGCATGGCTAGCTCAATACTAGTCATCTGGTGCTCGACGGATTGGGTGCTGTCCATAGAAAGAGTGATGTCGACGTCGTCAAGGAATCGAACACCGTCCATGCCCTGCATTGTAACCAAAGACATTCCTAGCTGCTTCACAGTCAGGGCCAGGATATTCTAGACAGAAGGAATGTTGGTCAGTGAACGAAATGGAGATGTCACGAGTTGCTGTACCTGTTGACTGAGAGATATTTGCTTAATGGACAGTCTGATCGCCTGGCTATTCACTTGCTCGTCATCCTCTAGCACAGTCACCGAGGCATCATGGAGATCAAACCGGAAGGCAAAGGCTGTGGATGGAGGGGAAGACGCGGAAGGTTTTGCGATAGTTTGCGAGTCCATCGTCAGCTTATCTGGTTGCATTTGAGCGGGCATATCGTCATCAGTTGGTGTTTCTGATGGAGGGAATGCACTCATGAAGAAGTTCAGCAGCGCAAACATTGGGTCGAGTGCGAAAAGAATTTTGGGCGAATCCACTGTGACAACAGCATACGATGTGGCTCGTGAAGTGGAAGCCCCTGAGCTGGTATACAAGATCATGACTTGAGGCTGCTCGCGATTCTTCTCGGGAGGTATAACCTCACGATAGCGAGCTTTTCCTGGGCGTGTATTGGTCATCGTAAACGTTCGCAACACAACCTCCGCCTCAAGGGCTCCGTCAGCAAGCATCTTCGCACGAACGGTGTTCTCGTTGATGGCAAAACGAGCGATGCCAGTCTCCTTGAAGTCAGACTCTCGCAGTGCATTGGCGTTATACAGGTTAAGCCGGATGCTTTTCACCTGGAAGACGAAGTCCATTTTCGCTCGTGTGGCAGTAGGGGAGGCTCCGTTGAGGGTAGGAGGTCGAATCTCAGGTGCAAGATTTGCGAGGACTTCGGAGCTAGGTGTTTGGGTAAGAGGGCCTTTGGGTGGGTTAGCGGCAACGCTAGCTCCGACTGACTCTGCAGTCATAGACTCGTCCTCATCTAGGGCGAGGACTCGAGGCACAGATTGAAGAAGACCCATTACTGCAATATATTGATTCTGGGTCAAAGCCATTCTGACGTCAGACATGGCGACATGGATCTATAGTGGAGTAAAAAGTCAGAATGCTGAAGGGGGTCGGTCGGGACGAGGATCCTCACCTCTGTTTCTGGCGGTGGAATTTTGGCGTCAGCGGGGGTACCACCGAGGTGCTGAATGACCACCGTATCAATATCAACAGCATCAACCATACTGAGCGTGACGATCTCTTCCGCGACAGAAGCAGCTGACGTCAAGCTAATACCATGCAACCCTGCTTGAATCTTCGTGAAACCCTCTCCATACTCGTTCTTCGCCGAAACCTCACCCAAGCGCATTGTGAGCACATGATCAGATTTCATGGATGGATCTGGGAACACGATGATGGGCGACTGCACCACGACATCATACTTCATTCGCGCAATCTCAATTTCCGCGGCGCGTTGTGCAGCCACTTGAGTAGCTGAGTCATATAGACTCTTGAGACGCGCAAACTTGATGAGGAAGCCGTAGAGATCATGAAGCGGCTGTTCGAGGAAATGCACCTTGACGGAGCCTGAGCGGAGAGTGACAGCAGAGTCGACGCCGCCTGGTGCCGCGCGAGCCTCTTCGCCGAACGTCTCGTACGTTAGATCAAGAAGATTGCTGCCTTCGATGGTGATCAGTTCTTTGTACTCGGGCAAGCGCGTAGCCACGGAAGAGTCGTCGATCAGGAGGAGGTTTCCGAGCTGTACGTCAACACGCATTGCGCCAGCGAGGAGGAGAGCGACTTTAGCTTGGGATAGTTCCAGCGTAGCAATCTTCGTGGAGCCATCAAGGAGTATAACTACAAGTAAATCACCATAGTATTAAGTGATAGCTCCCATACTTGTCATAGAGAATCCAAAACTTACGTCTCACACCCGTCAGCCCTACTTTGAGACGAATCTTGCTTGGAGATCCAACTGGCGCCTGAGGTGCAGGTTCGAGAGTAGTTGCAGCGGCATCATTCCCGGTAGGCGGAGTGGGAGGAAGTGGTGTGGCTGCTCCTGACGCGGCGTTATTGCCAGAGACAAAGGTCACCATGAGGAAATCGTAAAGGGCGATGACTGGTCTCGGGGCAGCAGAGAACACAAACGTTGACAGTTGTATATCAATGTGCTGGTCGATGCTCTCGAATTTCCCTGAAAACTCGGGAGATTGCGGTTGCACTCGAAGGTATTGCACACGGACGAGCGGCTCGCGTTCCTCTTCTTCATCAGTTGCAGACTTGAGCAGTGGTAGGTTCTGCGATCCGCCGTTCCAGCGATCGATCATATCCAGAGAGATGGACTGCAGAAGGAGGTCGACGGCCATCTCCCATTGTGACATTGAGAAGTCAAGCGTGAAGTGTTCGAGCTGCCCTGTAGCTAGCAGGGCTTCGACACCTGTGACCGCATCAGTCTTGGAGAGGGAGGCTTGGAGCTTGCCAACCTGGAATGAGAACTCGAACGTCTTCTGCTTTGCCTTTGCGAGAGCAGCCTGCTTATCGAGTTCCTTGATGGAAGACTTATTCCTCGAGGGGGCAGGTCTCTCCACGTCTGAGCTCTCATCATCCTCCTGGTCTTCATGAATCGTGTACTCACGACCGTCCGCTGCACCGAAGAGATTGGAGGGAAGGCGCATCGCACTGTCACTAGCTGTGATTCCTGCTTGACTCGTGGATTGTTTGAGGGCCTGAGGGCGCTTGGGAACTTGCGTACTCATTTCGTCCTGGAGCTGCTGCGGTTGGTCCGCACCGCCAAAGTGCGGGATCGATACATCGATAATGCGCATGAGGCCGTTGTACTTGGAATTCGACACATTGACAGCCAGCGTCGGAAGCTTTCCAGCAACCTTGAAGCGAGTCAGATTGAGAGCGTCTGCCACGATCGACATTTGGAGTTTGAACTCCATATCAATACGCTCAAGCAAATGCAGGGAGTCTTTAGATGCACGGTCGGCAGACAGTGCAGCGAGGAGTACATCGATGTTGTCTCCAATGAGGAGCTGCGCATCGTTCAGGCGCACCGAGAAATTGTCGTACATAAGCGACTCGAGGCGTTCGAAATCCGCTGAAGTGTATGAGCGATTCTTCTTGCTATGCACCTCTTGGATGGCCGCTTTGTCAGCGAGGTTACTCTCAACAGAAATATGACCAGCATCGAGTACCATGTTCAGGCATTGAGCCGAGGTGACACTGGGAATTGGCACATTAAAAGCAGTGAGATGAGAAGTGAGGAAACCACAAATGTGAATACAAATGCACTCACTCCTCGGGGATGATAATAATCGGGGCATTCATATCGAGCTTGACATCAATAGTCTTGTGATTCTGCAACGCATATTCGAAGCCTGCGCGCGTCTGATTCCTCAGGCCCTCGATGGTCTCGTTCGCAGCATTCTAGCGAACATAGGAAGTCACCAAGTAAGTTGACCATAATATTAGGCAATACCGAGGGAAATTGCGTGAGAGGAACGTACCAACAAGGCAGCCACAGACTCGAGCTGACTTTCTGGAGGCTTGAGGAACTCGAAAATCGCCTCCAAATACCCACGATGATAGATCACCTCCATCGCGCGCATCTTCATCGTCACCGCATTATCAGCTCGATCATCCAAAGGATTATGCTCAACCTTGAGCGAGAAAAACGGCTCGTGGCTCTCGAACATGGGCTGCTTCAGCTCCGAGCTGGGTGACGTGGGGTTTGAGATCGCGGATGGCGAGCCCTTCATCCGGATGATCTCGGGATAGCGCGTCCCGGGCGTCGTGCCGTCGAACACATGCATGGCGCCCAGCGTGAGCGTCCCGTCGATATTGTCGGGGCGTTGCAGAATATCTGCATTCAGATCGTCAAAGATGACTGAGATCACATCAAGTGGGCTCTTATCGTCGGGCCGTCGGTCAGTAAGGCCCCGACGGAGCGCCAGACTGCCTTTCCTCAGCTGCGCGTTGATACGAGCACGCTGCAAGTCGCGCGGTGGCGTCAGACCCGCAGCGATTTCGTCGCCTTGGTCATAGTCAATCGCAGCGTAGAGCTCCTTGCGCTGCTCATCCGTCATGCCATCTGCGCCCACATCTTCTGCAGGTTTGGTGTTCCCAGAGCCCCATGCCCAGGCGAGCCAGCCTTGCGATTGTGCCTCCTGCTTGGGCGCTTGCTGCGCGGCGGCCTCGCGCTTTGCTGTGGCGCGCTCTTTGCGGAGTTGAGAACGGCCGATAGACCGGTAGAATCGGATGTCCTCATACGTCAGCTTTCGTTCTAAAGCGTCAAATTCTTTTTGATCCTAATAAGCGCAGCGACAGTGAGGACCAGGGGAAGGACCAGGGGAAGGACGGCATTCAACACAAAAAAAGGCGCAACGTACTGGAGCAGCTAGTCCCGGTGGAGGGGCCGACTCTCGACGCTTGTACAGTTCAACATAGCGTCGCCGATCATCCCTCCTCTCGCGGAGATACTCCCATGTCCACCGTCTCTTCCGATCGTGCACCTCGCTCCTGATGGCATCGCAAGCAAAACGCAGCATTAACCTGGCGCGCTCCCTCCGTTTGCCCTCATCGGGGTCGATTGACTGTCCAACGAGCACCGCATCTCCATCTTCCCTGTTCGGCTCCGTCGAAGCAGGGTCTGCGAGGGCAGCAGGACGATATTTGCGGTACTGGTACTGCCGTAGGTAGAAGTGGTACATGTCCACCATGGAAATAGCATCGCGGTACTGGGATGAGTCAAGGACGAAACCAATCTCGTCGAAGGTGAGCTCAGCATCGATCTTGGGCACCTCGGACGAAGCGCGATGGTTAATCGTTATCTGCCCAGTAATTTTTAGATCAGCAAACGTGGCCAATAATAGTGACACGCTTTGACACGTACTCTTCCCTGACTAGTAACGGGCTTCAGAATGAATTGATGGTCTGGGAGATCGCGATTGGAGTGACATATCTTATGAAAACGCAAGTTAGAACGAAGAGGATTAAAGGAAATGGGGCTCCCTATAACACACCGAGTCGCGGAACGCGTCGAGTAAACGGGGAGAGTCGGTGATAGAGGCGGAGTCGGTGTTGAAATAGACGGCGAGGGAGTCGAGGTTTCCCAGCTTGCGCACGGCTCCGCTAGTGCTTTGGATGAAGGCGGCTTCCCATGTGTCATCCGTAGAGACCGCTGTGAATTCAGCAAGCGTGACCCCCACAGCAAAGGGATGCTATGGGGATAGGAGGCGTGAGACCGCGGATAAGCTAGTCATTCGAAGAGCAGGGTACGCACCCCAGGTACACTAAGCTTATCCTCGTAGCGGATATGGATGTTCTTCACAGTGATCTGCACGTTGTTGACAATCTTGGCGATGAGGCTTTCGAATACACCTTGACTTCGCTGATCGTCATCTGCGTGGAGATCCTTGCTGGACGCTCGGAGGACCTCTGCGTTCTTGAGTCGTTCTTGCTTAGACGCTTGGGCGCGTTCCTCGTCCTCGGCGAGGTCGACCTTGCTCTCGGCGGCGGGAATAGCGAGAAGATAGAGATCCTCGATGATGACCTCAGCAGGTTTGGACGTAAGGGTTGCCCACGGAATGTTGAGAGTAAGATGACCAAGATGTCCTATGATAATGCGCGATGAGCTGCACACACGACCGATCCCGACAACCAAAGCGACTGACCCTCGATGACATCAATGGGCAGACGAAACTTGTCGAGCGCAGATTTTTTGAGCGTCAGGTTGTTTACGGAGAACTGGCCAGCCCAGAGACCAGCCTGGAATTTGCTCAGGTCGAGATTCTCGACATAAGGTTCGAGCAGCCGCTTCAGCACAGCGTAGAGTGCATCCCGCCCGGGGTTGAGGAACCACATCGGGCCCTCTTAGTGATATATATATAGCTTCTTGGGAGGTTGAAGTAGGCAGAATACAGTGTATCGTCGTTGCAACACGTTGTGCCAGTAATAGTAACCAGAGTTGGTTGTTGACACTTGACTGACGTAGGGTCCAGCTTTCTCCCGGTCACCTTGGCCACAACACGACCAAACCACAGCCTCTAAACAGAGACCCGGTTCAGAAAATATGGCAAGCTTCCAGGGACTCGACGCACAGACACTCGTGGTCGTCCACGCGGTATGAGCCAGCTCTTGTCAAAGGTTCCTCTCTGTTTCCTGACACTTCGCCTACAGGTCATCTCCTTTGTTTCCGCTCCGTTCCTTTCGCCCACGTATGCATACATGTTATCAGCGACCTATGGCGAAATCCCCTTTCTGATTAATATCCAACAGCTACAACTTCCCCCTCTTTCTCTTTGGTATCTATGCTGCCGACCGAACCGACTCCGTCGAGTCCTTGAGGCTGGTAAGCGTCAATACTGCGCCGCATTCGGAATGCTTTGCCCACCAAAACCTGACCCTGGTCGTAGTTCGCCGGCTTTGTATCAGCCTCAGTGGTGTTCGACATCATCTGGCTGGCGAAAACAAGCGGCCAAAATGGTCTCATTATGCTGTTGACTATTCTTAACCTAATCCTCAAGGTAGGAGGACATTTGATGGCACGTCATTATCCCGAACCTTCATGCATGTATTCTCCAGGTCCCCACCGTCCTTGCCTGCGTAAACTCTCTTCGCATGCGCGGAGACTCATTCGCTTCCTCAATCTCCGCTGGTCAATTTGGACAGTTTGGTGCTAGCCAACCTGGTAAGGGTACCTCGTCACTGATCGAGGTTGCTTGCCTGACCATATTCTTTAACTTGTAAAAATAATCCCACTATTAGTCTGGTCCATGCCTGGTGCCTTCTCTGGCCGCGACGGCTATACCAACGTCGACGATGACCTGGAAGGCGGTGCCAACACCCCTCCTCCTCGCCTTCCCAACAAGTCATCAGTGCCAATCCCCTCCCCTGCTGCGCCACAGCAGCACCAGCAGCAACCCGCAGCGCCTGCGCCTCCCGGAGGTTATCAAACTTTGTAACTACATTTGCAGTCCATCAAGTCATGGGCTTCAGGACACTCCCTTCTCCTGTCATTTGTCCGCATTCTCGGGTTCGTTCAGCGCTACGATTATTGTAACTGAATGCCAAATGGCTTTCTTGCTCATTGAATATACACCTGGGTGAAGTTGGGAGTGGGATTCGATACTGACGCTGACAGGAAGTGTGAGGGTGTGTCCAATTGATTTACCTACTCGGATGTTATTTTCGAATGTCACGCTCCTCTCACGTTCCTCTTTTGCAATCCCTCCTTCGATTTGACATTGCTGAAGGATGTTGGATGTTGGACAACACTGGAGAACCCTGAAAATTGCCCAGCGCGGTTTAATCGATGCCATAGCATCCCAGCTTTCGAGCCCATCCTTCACCCAAATACAGCATCTGTTGAGCTGCACGCCGAATGATAGACCGAGCGTGCGAGCCTCGATCCAGTCTCTTGACTCACAGATCTCAATCCTCATCTCTCAATTTGAAGAATTCCAGGTTTCTCAAGAAGAGATCACAGTGCTCTATCTTCATTGCAAGTCGATCAAGAGCAAGCTCGCAGCCTGTATCACTCCCATTGACTCCCTCCCTGCTGAACTGATCCAACACATCGTCAACTTCGTTGTAGAGTCGCCCCGCCATGCTCGACAAATCACTACCATCTCGCATGTGAGTCGCACATGGAGAAGTGCCGTGTTTGGAATGCCAAAATTATTTGCCTCGCCAGACTGGCTCTATTGGCCTAATGATTTCCGAGCTGAATGGATAGCTCGTGCAGGGCAGCACCATCTAGAAGCTTGGCTCATCGAGACGGGTTATACTCCCGAGGCGACTTTTCGTTTACAAACCGGGTCTGCCGCGCTACTATCACTCGCAGCGCGCCTTTCTACCTTGCGTCTCCATATCAACGAATTACACACCATACCCCATGAGCTGATGATGCTCTTCACTCAGCCCATGCCGAACATGGAAAGCATTATTGTTCTAGGCGGACGCGGTACTCGTGTGCCAATTGCCATCTGGGATACGCCCCGACTGCACACTCTTTACTCGTCTCACTTCCATTTCTTCTTCGATTTCGACTCCAAAACCGAGGGCGATCCCAAATCGGTGAAGGAAAACGAACTGTACTCGCTGCGAAATATAGGATCGCTGGTACACCACGCGTCGGAGCTCGAAGACCTCTTGGACATCGGAGAAAGGCTGAAAAACAAATTTCGCTTGACTATTCATGCCAGTCCGGACGACGAGCTGGCAGAATCACTGCTCAAGCCTTGGAAAATAAGGCCAAATGCCTGGCTTCACCTCTCTTCTCTCCGATTGCACGGATTCAATGACGAAGACGAGAGACGATTCAAGGAGCTTGTGAAGCGCTTCAGCGCTCCACAACTCCGGTCCCTCGAGCTGTTTGATATGGGGTCTCAGCTGTTTGTAGACTTAGCAGCCGCAATGGTAAGTTTTCTTGCCCCGGTAGTGCAGTAACACCGCTTATGCTCTGCTTCTCTTCATTACAGCCTGCTGAGACTTCGTCGCATGTGACAACACTACTGATTGCTGGCTTTGAGAATTGGGAGCGCAGCCTGAAAACCTACATTGAGGTGCTCAGGATCGATTCCATTTCGAGTACAAGATGTTCTTTCCCAAATCTTGTCCACCTCATCTTCCAGGATCTTCCCGGCACGAAGCCTCGTATACCCCAGGTTGATGTCAAGCAACTCGCACGCTGCCTCGCCACTCGAAGGGGGATTCTCAAACGCTTGATCCTGCCCTCCAACTTAGACCCCAGTAATGCGTCAGAGCCTTCGCTTGATAGTGACCCTAGGCAGAGTGATCTCGAGTTCTCTCGCTTCTCGACGCCATACTCTCTTCATCCAACTGTCCGATTGACGGTTGATGACGAACGCGCTATCCGGGAAGCTGGCGACCTCGATGAGGTATCCCTAACCCTTTCTTTGCTATGCCGCTGCTCGTCACTGATCCTTCTTTTGGCCTTACCCTCATAGTTAGGGTACACATACCTGATCAGCTACCATGGATTTGATCTATTTGAGCCTTCATAACTTGGTGAGATGCAAATATAGAGGGTGGTGTTCACGATAGCCCTCTGCTGGTGAACTCCGAGTCTAATCCAACACTGCCGTGAAAGCTCTCGCCATCGACAACAGTGTCACTCCAAGTGGCTTTCACGGCTCAAGAGAAGAACTCTATCCTTTACGTGGCCAGCATCATCGTTGTTCTTCGCTACCTATGTTGAAGTAGTGCTACGACTGCATGATCAATGATTGTGCCATCATTGTAGGACTCCACAATATCCATTCCTCTCTCAGCTATTAATAATATGTTGAAAACATAAAATTACGCCTGTGCTGTTTTATAATATCATCCTAGTGGTACACCCACTCCCAGACTGATGACGCTGGGAATGAATGCTGCGACTATTTGGGCAAGTTGACGTCGGCTCCGCCTCTTTTCAACCCCCAGCATGCTGATCGACCTCCCCCACTGGGAAACCATCAATCAAGCGCAGACTAGCCTTCTTGGCGCTCTTTCTCAAGCTTTGGATAGCCCCTCACTGAATCATTTCCAACCTCTGCTGACTTACACACCACCGGATCGCCCACAAGCTCGCGATGCTACTACAAAACTAATAACCGATCTGTCAGCGGTCATACGCCAGCTCGAAGCTCTCCGATTACTCCAAGAGGAGCTCGGAAAGTTGTATTGGAAATGTAAATCTATCAAGAGCGCCCTCGTTTCTTGTATATCTCCCATTGGCTCACTTCCCGACGAAATCATCCAGAGCATCATTGAATTAGCTATTGAATCCCCTAGCCAGACGCCTCAGGTTATGGCTCTTTCTCATGTCTGCCGTAAATGGCGAAGGCTTGTCCTTGATGCCTCCTCCCTTTTTGTAGCTCCCGACTGGCTATGTTGGCCGAGCGAGCTTCGGGATATATGGGTTTCTCGGTCGGGGAAACATCTTCTTGAAGCACGTATCTCTGAAAAAAGATCTACTAGAGAGGCCCAGTATCGTTTAGAAACCGTCTTCTCCGCACTGCAACCGCGGGCGGAGAGGCTTCGCACGATGCGACTCCAGCTTGGAGATCGTTATCAGGAGATCCCAGATTCGCTTGAGGATTTTTTCAAATCTCCTATGCCAAACATTGAAATTATTGTTATATCAGGTGGTAGAAACGGTCAGGCAACGCTTGAAGCAGCAAGCATGCCACGGCTTCACACCCTGCATAGCTCAGAGCTCCAGCTCAGTGTAGTCGGAAAGTTCGAGTCCCTTCAAAATCTAGGATGGCGGGTTTACGCTCCGATTGAGCTTCATCGTCTTTCGGAGGTCACACGTCAACAATCCGTCGATTTCCACCTCACCATCTTTGCTCACACCAGCGAGGGGTTGGAGGAGTCTCTGAGCATGTATCCCTTATTGGGACAAGAATACTGGGCACATCTGTTTTCATTACGTATCCATGGATTCATGGGAGATGATTATGAGTGGTTTGACTCGCTGATCAGTCAGATCCATGCCCCCAGACTTCGGTCATTGGAGTTACTTGAGATGGGGCATCAGGTGCTTCGGGCATTACTTTCAGCTATCGTGAGTAGCTCCTCCTTTCATCATGGCGGAATGATCACACTACTTTCGATCTAGCCCACCATAACATCCTCCAGTATCAAAACGCTGATCTTGGCGGGTTTCAGCCAAGGCACCCTCGCGGATTTTCTCGCACCTTTCAACCGCCGAGCTGATGACAGCCCAGCACCTTTTTCAAACCTCTCAGAAGTGATCATCCAAGACCTTACACATATCTCAACTCACCTTGGCGACATCAGCCTTCCTGCTCTTACATCCTTTGTGTCCGCTCGCAAAGGGCATTTGCAACGTTTAGTCCTCCCATCACGTGTGGATCCAGCACGACAAGGTATAGAGGAACCGCCGCTTCCGTACGAGCACCTCCGACGGCCCTCTCCCTTAACTCTGGAAGAGGCGCTGGCTCTTCGACAAGCTGGAGATCTCCAAGAGGTGCGACTGGTATCCGCTGGTTAGCAGCTAACTGATCTATTCAAACTTACAGCTCAAGTACACCTACGACCTTGACGACCATGGCTTCGATCTTACTCCTCCTGGGTACTACGATGTTTATGAGATATGACCATGTGCTCTGCTCGCTCAGGGTAGATTCGCAATAGTAGAGCCTGGTGAGATACTTTATGTAGATACGATGTAAATAAATGACCATCGTCTTTTCCTTGCTCAACCCACGGGGTGGTGAACGTGAGCGTCCAGCTCCTCTTGAACGAAAGTGTTTGTGCTTGTTCCATTCGAAGCGTGATTGCCTCACCCGACCTGACTCGCCGTCTTGCAGGTCTTTTCATGATGCTGGTAGAGGAATCCTTATTGGCAGCGGTCCAATCTGCGCAAGAAGCGCTATCAAAAGCGGTTTCTCTGGCATTGCTAGCTCCGTCCTTCACGCAGCTCAGACACGTGTCAAGTTTTGTTCCCGCAGAACGCAAGCAGGCGTGCACATCGATCGCCAACCTCACTTCCCAAGTTCACGAATGTAAAATCCAGGTCGAGGCCCTACAAAAGAGTTTGGATAGTATGCACGCCCTCTGCACCTCCACTGAGGGCGTTCTAACCATGTGCGTTGCTCCCATCTGTGCCTTACCCATCGAACTTCTCCAATGGATCGCACATTTTGCCGTGGAGTCCCCTCTTAAAACACGACAAATTCTCAATATATCTCACATATCCCCTACCTGGCGTACCGCTGTTTTTGGGATGCCAAGATTGTTTGTCTCGCCAGATTGGGGATGGTCACCAAGCTCCCTCGACGAGTGGCTTTCTCGATCCGGGAGCCGCCCCCTACATCCCCGCCTCACCCTTCACTCGCAATCAGAAGCCTCTGAGAAGCTTCAAATGATGTCGAAGGCTCTGAATCCATACCTTCACAGAGTGCAAACTTTTCGTCTCGAGACTACAACCCGATTTCATGTCGAATTTCCTCCATCCTTTGTGGAATTGTTTCATAATCATCCGCTTCCGCTTCTCGAGAGTTTCGTGATATCCGTTAAGGGGGACCACCGTCTACACTTTGAGCTGAGCCAGGCCCCGCTTCTCCGGACACTGCACAGCTCGCAGCTACCAATTGCGATCAGCGGAGAAAAGTTCCACCTCGAAAATATTGGGTGCCGAGTACATTCGTTAGAGGATTTAGAGCATCTCATAGATATGGGAGCACGCCAGACTACCCCCTTTCACCTATCTATATATGCCCACACTCTCGCTTCCATCCACGATCCCCTAACAACGAAACGCCAATTCAACGGTGGTTGGTCCAACATCCAATCTCTTCGACTTCACGGATTCTGTGGAGGAGATAGGGAGCATATGGGGACTCTCGTCCGCCAACTAGAGCTTCCAAGTCTTTTATCACTTGAGCTACTCGAGCTGAGCAATCGTGTATTGGGCATAGTAGCCAATGAGCTGGTTTGTTTTTCCATCTATCAATTGAGTCACCACATTGACAATAATCTTTGCTTCTAGCCAATTATTACAAATCGTTGCATCAAGAACTTGGTGGTCGCTTGTCTTGAAGGGACAACCGTTTCGCCTGGAGAGTACCTCTCCCCATTATTCCAGACAAGGCCTGACGATGCAACACCATTTCAAAATGTTTCCAAATTCTTCCTTTGTGATTTGGATCCTGAGAAACCCTGTCAATGGCTTGCAAACTTCGAGGCTATCAAGTCATTTGTAGCCGGCAGAAGGGGTCAACTCAAGGAATTTGGCCTCCCGCTATCTTTCCGGCCGCATCCACGGCCGCTAAATGTGACAGTCGATCCTTCAGGCTCTCCAGAGGAAACAGCAGTCGACCCTGATTCGGAAAGTTCCCTCACCAGTGATCAGGAACAGGGCCTGCTAGAGGCAGGAGAACTTGCCGAGGTACCACAGACGGGTAGCCTCGCACGATATGGCATTCAGCTCTAATGAACTACTTTTCCAGATCACGTATGGCTACGTCATTCACCACCATGGCTATGATCTGGAACTTCCACATTACGGTTAACAAGCACATCAAATCGGGACAAAATACGTCATCAGAAGCGTTGATCGCTCCCGCAACTTCTCTTGCAGAGGTAACAGTCATGGGTCGCGTGGTACGCCTGTCGCTATGAAGGCTCATCTACGCCTTGGCTGAACTTTAGGGTCAGCTCTCAACTCGCCTTTCTAATGCATGGAACAAACATATTAGATCTGCTCATAACATTGTGACATTCTTCGGAATTATCGTAAGAATCATACACGAACAATCGATTTTTCATGTAGTACTAGAAGATTGTGCCTTGGTCTCTCTATTTGTTATCCTAGACATATTGATTTCACCGGGGCAAGGCCTAAGCATATCATACGTGCTGGTCTAAAACCAGATTATCGAGGAGGTTTTACATTCAAGCCGTGATTATCAATGCAATTTGTAAATTCGATGTATTGTGAAGGTAGTAGAAGGAAAGCGGATCAGCCAAGTGGGGAAGTTTTGGAGTCGAGATTAGTACGGACCTCAATGCCGGGTTCATCATACCCCCCTGCTGGACAAGGGGGATCCTCTTGAGCCTCTGTCAGAGGTACGGCTGTACTGATTTTATCTATCGCTACCGGCTTGAGGCAGTCTGGCAGCAAAACACGTTCTAGGACACCATGCCGTCGAGCCAGGATACGCTGCATGTCCTCAATATCCAAGTTCCACACGCGCGAGCCATCAGCCCATATGGTCAGCGATACCAGACTAGGAAGAGCGAAGCCTCCATCCACTCTCAGTGTTGGGTCCACCAACAGCTGTAGTAGATCGTCCACCTTGACAGAACGCCCATAGCGAAACGTATTCCTAGCAATAACCAGGCTTTCAACATGGTCCATCATATTTGGGTTCTAGTAATATCGAACGATAAATCGTTCAGTGGACAAGTTATACTTGCTCGACTCACTAGTTCTGTCAGTATGGACTTGCATGTGGCGATACCCAGATCGAAAAGTTCAAGGCCTTTCAAGTGAAAGTTCCCCAGCGCACGCAAATAGGGCCGTATGAACTCCGTATCTCCGCTGCTGTATCCTTGGAAGCGCAGTGACGTTAGAGATCGGTGTGTAATGTCTGGTGTGCTCCAGGATTTGCCGGTGGGCATTGGGTTCACCACGAACAGTGAGGAAATAAACAAGGTAACATGTTGGAGACTATGGCATAGACCGATGACATTGAGCAAGGACAAGAAATCTTCCAGCTCATACATCCTGCAGCCGAAATTTTGGAGGGTGGGAAGGGTGGGAATGGCGACCCTTGACTCGGTAGTGTATAGTGTATCAAGTTCGGGGAGTGATGCCGAGCTGAAGTCTATCTGGGGGTAAAAGCCAGTGATTGTGAGGGAGTGTAGTCGCGCTAGGGCTTGGTAGTTGTCAAACAGAGAAGCAAAAAGCCCAAGATCAACATTTCCAACATCGATACTTAACGTGGTGATTCGCGAGCCAAGGAGTGGCAGTGAGGTCACCAAGCTCTTGAACGCAACCAAACTAGGAGGAATTTCGCATGTGATGGCACGAGAGGCAGACAACGACAACCATTTGGCGATGAATGTGTCTGGCCATGACTCCCAGTCAGGAGCTACAAAAAGCTCGCTCATTCCAAACACCAAGGTGTTCCATAGTTTGCAAACGAGCGAAAGCTGAACTATTCTACCCGCTTGTTTAGGCGTTGTGATCGCGAAATGGATGATGTGTTCGATGATTTCCGTGGGCATAGCATTGAAGGGGGCGACTGAGGCGTAGATAGTGTCCTCAAGGGACAAACATGCGCTATCTATCTCGTCGAGTTTCGTAGAAAGTTGCTGTATGTGCTTCCTACAGTTCTCTATGGAGCGCCCATCTTGGGCGAGGGATGCACGGTAGCCTGGTCGTTCACCGGAGGGTATTGTGAGAATATGGCGCGATGGGGGTGTTATTTCAGCAACCAGTTGGGCCGAAACTAACAGCGGCTGAAGTAAGTTGTTGAGGTCCCTGGATAGTGACTCGATTGCCAACATGGATGGCCGGAATAGACTCGGCGCAAAGTGTGACCGCGCCGATCGTCACACATTCTGTTCCTCATCTTACGAAGCCGGGACCCGGTCTCTTTCGTCTCCCATCATCCGTCTTGCGCGAGCCTGTCCACTCAGGCTGTATCTAACCCGCCAGATTCGACGCTACTCCCGTGTGCTTTATCCAATGACGGAACTGTATGCATCTCCTTCCTTGTCCTCCACAAGTTACTTTGGTTTCTAATCGTATGAGATGACTATATCTCTAGCGGGCAATCGCATTTCCTTGGTGGCTCACCCCTGAATCGGTGCGTGGAATATCGCAATACTCTTCTGATGGCTGAAACCCCATTTTATGATGCGTTCTGGTGAACTTATTGATGGTGGTCCAACTCCCTGTATCACCCTGGCTTCATAACATCCGGACCCACAGTCTGAGTTGGCTTAGAAGCTCCCCTGCCTTCCTATCTCTCGCTTTGGAATCTCCTCGTACCAAATGGCTACTGTTCAATGATGGCCAGCCGCTCGTGACTGTATCTCCAGCTCCCTCTCAATCTTCGTCAGCCACTCCCGCAGCCCCATCCCCCTCTTCTCCTGCTCCTAAACCCCGCACGAAGACTATACCAACCTTCCTCTCTACGTTCAATGTGCGCTCCCTCCTTGGACCTGCCCCCTACTTCGCCCAGGGTCAGCACCCAGGGTCCACTCTGCCCCCAGAACTCATCACGACTGAGCACAACGGTAAAGGGAAATTCCTAGAATCTGCTCGCATTCATGGACCGACAATTGTCTTTCTCGGTACTCTCGAGTCTAAACAAGACAGCTGGCTTGGGCGACCAGCAAGTGACTACAGCAAGATGCCGGAGACGCCGGAGGGGATCATCGGCGATCCGTACTTTGCGCTCGACGTAACGGAAGTGGATCAGCAGTTACTCAAGGATACCTTCAAGCTTGGAGTTGAGAGAGAAGGAGGAATCAAGGAGGAATTTGGCGATCCAAGGGCTGCAGGCTTGTCATTTGAGCCAATGGAGGCCGCTATCTTCAGCGAGGGTAGAACTATGATCGACTGGAATTCGCGGATGAAGGTGTGACCACTTATCCTCTTTTGGCGTTACTACTGATTTTCTGAGCTTTGCCATGTACATTTATTAAAGTTCTGCCCCTCCTGCGGATCTGGGATTCACTCTCTGTGGGGTGGCTGGAAACTATCATGCTCGTCTCTTCTACCATGGGCAGATAATACAGGGAAGAAACCATGCCCGACTGCTAAGGGTTTGCACAACGTCATGCATCCTAGAACAGATGCGGTTGTCATTACTGCGGTCCTTGACGAGACGGGCGATAGGATTCTCTTGGGCCGAAATGTGAGCGTCCATTTCCAATTCAGCATCACGGCATCTGACGTGCTCGCTCACTGTTCTCTATCTGAATAGAAACGATTCCCGCCAGGTGACTCAGCACCCCCCACGCCCTATCAGTTCGGACTTTGTACTGATACGATCCTCTCGTTCCTCAGGATTCTATTCGACGCTGGCGGGCTTCCTAGAGCCAAGCGAATCTCTCGAGGACGCGGTCTCACGAGAGATTTGGGAAGAAAGTGGTATTCATGTGACGAATGTACGATACCATTCGTGCCAAGTGAGCCCTTCACTCTTCGCGCATTGATGCCAAAGACTCACATTACCCACTTGTCGTCGCTCTCGTCGCGCTTGTCCACTCGCTCACTATTCTCAGCCCTGGGTAAGCGCACCCATATCGCCTTATATACCCACCGCTAATTCCAAGCCAATTCGATGCATTACCTCTACAGCCATACCCGGCGAATCTTATGGTGGGTTGCTATGCTATCGCAGACTCTTCACAAACGATCAGGACTGATCTCGATAACGAGTTGGAAGGTGCGTTGTATCTTGGTCCCCCGACCTGGTTAAAAGCTCATAGTCTCATCCTGCCCGCTAGATGCTAGATGGTTCACGCGAGAAGAAGGTAAACTCAACTGCCTATGCTATCAGTTGAAGTCAATTCTCTTGTGCCCATTTCTGACCACATGTTTGATAGTGCTCCTAATGCTCTCTGATGGACCTGGCCTCAAGAAGAAGGAAATGCGCGACATGGGTCGCCAGGTCGGAGATCAGAAGCTCCTCGCACCCGCTGAAGACTCCAAGGCTTCTCCAGGCTCGGATAGCGAATCCGATGGTGAAGATGGCGCTAAGAAGAAGAGACGCAGCGTTGTGATCCGTGTACCGGGCAAGCAGGCTATCGCGGGGGTACTGATCTACAAGTGGGCTCATCGCCAGCTAGACGGCTTAGGGTATTCGTTCATCCCCGCTAAACAGCGAATGTAGATATAGAAGGCGATTGAAAGGTGAAGTCGGTTGACATTGTCTCGACTGCTACGTACAGATCTTTCAGTCGGTTTTATTTCTGTACATTTTCCACAGGCCTGTGGTGTATACTCGTAGCTACGAACAACTCCGTCTAAATGAGAATCGGTGGATATCATGCAGGTCAAAGCCGAAATTCTCGAGATTTTGAATCTGACCTCCACGTCAGTGGCGACGGGACGGGACGGCCTGAGCTCACGCCACAGATGATGAATTTATCGCTTGATCATCTCGCGTGTTGAGACAAAGGGTGCGATAGTGTGGGTTGAAGCACGGAGGTGGGTTGCGTCTCATTGGAGACTCCAACTGCGCACTCCACCCCTTAGCCAACGGCTGGCGACGAGTCGGCCCTTCGAGGAATCTAGAGAGGAGGTACAGAGACAGTCACTGGAGGCTGCTGACCGAGAGCGCCAGAAAATTCTGCTGACGCAAAACAGTCCCACGATCGATTGCTGTCCAGACTCCGCTGCCATTCACATTCCCCACCTTTGCTTGAATGTTAGCGCCTCAATCCCTCTGGGACTCCATCGAGAGCCTGCATAAGGCACTTTACGAAGTGATTCATGTGGCTCTTCAAGCTCCTTCTTTTGCACAAACTCCCCACGTCTTGACGCTCGCTCCTGCTCAACGCAAGCAAGCTTCCACATTGATCAACGAAGACATAGTCCGCATCTCTAAGTGTCGACAGCGCATTCAATCTGCTCAACAGAGACTTGAAGAACTCGACACGCTCTGCGCCTCTGCTGAGAATAGCCTCAGTATGTGTGCCCAACCCATCGGAGCTCTTCCGCTGGAGCTTTTCCAGAATATCATTGACTATGCCGCCGAATCTCCTCATCAACGGAAGCAGGTCATAAAATTATCTCATATATCTCGCATGTGGCGGGCTGCCGCTTGTGGAATGCCGAAACTCTTTGCTTCTCCGAACTGGACCTGGACTCCGATCCTATTGGAAACATGGCTCTCCCGCGCAGGCTCCTGCCCACTCCACGTACACATCTCTATACGTGACGAAAAGAGTGCTTACACTAAGCTCGCTCGCCTGTCGACGGCTATACTGCCTTATCTCCACCGGGTACGAACGGTCAATGTCGAGGGGAAAGGATATTTTGTTGATCAGTTTCCTCCTTCTTTCATCTCGCTATTCCAAAACCACTCCCTCCCGGTTCTCGAGAGCATAGCAGTGTCTGGTAGAGGCCCCCATGAATTGAACATCCAACTGAATCAAGCCCCAAGGTTGCGGACGCTTCACTGCTCCGAGATTCCACTTCATTTTCCCGAGCGACCCCTCGCTCTTCAGAGTCTAGGACTACTAGTCCTTCACCCCGATGACATGCAGCGTGCAATTTCCGCTGCGGAGTCGCAGCAGAATCCATTTCATCTTTCTATCTACGCCCACCCCACAATTGGCCTCAGTGAATCGCTGGTTGTAGAAAACCTTCGACCGGATAGCTGGGTCCAAGTGATATCGCTCCGTCTATACCAGTTCCGTGGAAGCGACCATGATCATGTTGGGAGCCTCATCAGTCAACTCGAGATGCCTAATCTCGTCTCTCTTGAACTGGTCGATCTAAGCTATCAAGTGTTCACAGATGTTGTGCACAAGTTGGTGAGGATCTTATTTCACAGATTCAACATATCGAATTCCTCCTGATTGACCTCTTCGGTCCCCTTCCTAGCCTGACGTCACAAACCGTCGAATCGAAAAACTCCTGATAGCATGTCGCGAACAAAAACCAGACGATAACTTCATCTTACCCCTCAACGCGGCGAAACAAGGAGCAGAAGATCAAATGCCACCTTTCCCAAATCTCCAAGGTTTTGCCCTTCGCGATGCTGATCCTAGGAAGAAATGTGAATGGTCAATTGATTTCGAGGTGATGGAAGCACTTGCGGAGAGCAGAAGAGGTACCCTGACACAGCTCGTGCTGCCATCAGCATTCCGTCCCCTGCTTTTGGCTACCGAAAGAGTTCTCGATGATAACCCTGCTCCAAAGCAAGCGCTGACTATCGGACAGGAGTCTAGACTGAAGATGGTCGGAAACCTAGCCGAGGTGAATATACCATTCATGCGCAATTATAAATTAGTAATGTTTGACCTGCTTTTGGCTAGATTGCGTATGATTTTACAATCGACAGCCATGGCCTGTCCGAAATGTATCCTCGGTACTCAGCTGAATGATCGGAGTTCAGATTTCTGCACCGAGGAGTATCGCATAGTGTCGTTCTACAGAAGATCTCTACCTGGCTGATCTAGACATTCGTAAGCCTTAGAAGTGGTTGAAGATTAGCAATAATGGAGACTCAGAGCATGTGGTCAATAGCGTGCGTACTGTCTTTCAAGCCATTGCAAGTGGCAACATCAGTGTACTCTTTGAACTCTCCAATGATATACGCGCTGCTGGGGAGCGCCCGTTGAAGGATCATGGCCTCATCTGAATCAACTCTCTCTCTCTCTCTCTCTCTCTCTCTCTCTCTGTTAGTGGGTAACTGGCCATGATCTATTCGACATCCCGGATACCTCAAGGCGGTGATGTTTGGGTAATACAATAGCAGTTCCTTCCCGCATTGTGCTACCAGCAGCGGATGAATTAAGGATATAATGACGCAAGCGTTTCTCACGGCTGAGCTGTACTTACAGATTGTGTGTCTGTCACATCGTCGATCTTGACTTGCGATGCTTGCGCCTCAGTCCCTCTGGGATTCCGTTGAGAGCCTGCATGAGTCTCTCTTCGAAGCAGTTTCCACTGTTCTTCGATCTCGTGCTTTCGCCCAAACGCGGCACGTATTGACGCTCCCCCCTCCTCAACGTGGGCAAGGACTCGCCGCAATAAACCAAGACAAAAGTCACATATCTGAATGTAGGCAGCGAATCCGTGCTGCCCAACGAACGCTCGAGGAACTCGATACTATCTGCGCCTCAGCTGAGAATGGACTCAGCATGTGCGCCCAACCAATTGGAGCTCTGCCGCTCGAGCTGTTTCAATACATCATTGATTTTATGGTCGAGTCCCCTCGTCAGTGGAAGCGAATCGTAGAGATTTCTAACATCTCTCACACGTGGCGATCTGCTGTTTGTGGCATGCCAAGACTGTTCGTTTCACCAAACTGGACGTGGTCTCCAGATGCTTTGGAAACATGGATATCTCGTGCAGGCGCCTGCCTACTTCACGTGCATATCCGTTTGAGTGATGATGAAAAGTCCTCCGATGAGCTTGATCGTATGGCTCGGGCAATGGTCCCTCATCTTTACCGAGTCCAAACAATTCGGGTCGAGGGGCAAGGTTATTTTGTTGACGAATTCCCACCTTCTTTTACCTCAATATTCCGGGAACACTTCCTTCCAGCTCTAGAGAGTATCATAGTGTCTGGAAGAGGCCCTTCTGATCTATGCGTTCGTCCTGATCGAGCTCCCAAGTTGCACATGCTCCACTCTTCCGAAATCCCGCTCCGTCTTAACAAAGGACCTCTCAATCTTCAAAGCCTTGGGCTGTTAGTCTTGCATGTTGAAGATATGGAGCGGGCTTTTGATGCTGCTAAATCGCAGCAGATCCCCTTCCATCTATCGATCTATGCTCATCCCAGCATTGGCCTTAGTGAGTCGCTGCATGTGGGGAAGCATCGAATAGACAGCTGGACACAGGTTACATCGCTTCGACTCTACCAGTTTCGTGGAGGTGATCAAGTGTATGTTGGCACCCTAGTGAGCCAATTAGAAATGCCCAACCTGGCATATCTTGAGTTGGTGGACTTCAGCTATGATGTATTTGCAGAGATTGCGAACGAATTTGTGAGCATCCCTCTGGTCTATCACTACTCAAGAGTTTACCTGATTCACGCCTTCTTTCTGGTTAGCCTGTGGTCACAAACCGCTGCATCCAAAAACTCCTCATCGCATGCCGCGACGAGAAACCCGAGAATAACTTCATACTCCCGCTCAACGAGGTTAAGCATGAAATAGGTGATCAGGCCTTACCTTCCATACCTTTCCCTAACCTTCAAAGTTTTGCTCTTCGCGATACTCATCCCAATAAGCCATGTGAATGGTCAATTGACTTTGGGGTGATCGAGGCACTCGTGGAGAGTAGAAGAGGTATATTGAAAAAGCTAATTTTGCCATGTGCATTTCGTCCCCAACTTCCGGTCATTGAGGGAGATTCTAGTACCCGGACAGCGCAGCGGCAGGCACTCACCGTTGGGGAAGAATCAAAATTAAAGGCCGCTGGAGACCTAAGTGAGGTATATATCAGAGTGCTTTCTTCCAGGAAAACAAGTAACGCAGGCTCATGTTTAGATTGCTTACGATTTTACCATGAACACCCATGGTCTGCCTGAGTCGTATCCTCGATTTTCAGTTGCATAACCGAACACCAATTAGTGGGCCGAAACGTGGTGTGCTGTTGAGATCGCTGTCCTTTATCCGCTTACAGTGACTTCACTCTAGCATACATCGTAGAACCTCCTCATGCCATCATTTGATGTATCACACGCATTCAGCGGGATCAATCCATATGCCAGCTGGTGTTTATAATGCTATGAAGTACATGTATCTGTATCGCCTGGGGTCATAATACAAAAAAATACACTTTCCGAGGACGAGGTTTCCAGGAGATGAAGGTGTTAGCGGGGCGGTGTTCCTGATCTACAGATCAAAACATGTAAAGCCTACGATGAGACCATATGCTGTTATGAAGAGCAATCATCGAGAGTTTGCAAGCTAGTCAGATGTAGTCGTGTCAGAGGAGTGATCAACACGAGATGTTTCGTTGCCAACCTGAAGTTCGGGGTCCACGTTTCTTAGTCGAAGCTTTTCCTTAGCTGTCAGCTTCGCTATTGATATTGCAACATATTTAATGTGCTCTGGCCTCTCACGGATGAGATTTTCTAGTTCAGTAATGATCTTGCTGATGATTCCACGCTCGAGCTTTCTGTGATCCGACCCTAACTCAGATCCCGCATTACCCAGTTCAAGGCTTTGAAGATTGGGAAATGGGATAGAGCTCAGGCTTCGAGCCTCCTCTCCATTCGAAGGGGGACGGCGTCCAAGAGATTTAATGAAGGCAGGGAGGTCTTCACTATTATGCAGATCCGCGCTCCAGACAATCGATTCGACGTTGCAAGTAACACAGCTTGACCACTAGAGAAGATATCGTCAGATCACCGGTGTCAACCTAGAGGAACGGCCCTACGCGACGCACCGAATTTTGGACCAATCGCTCAAACTCAGAGGAACGGACGCGGATGAAGCGTAATTTGCGAAGATTAGTAGATAGGAAGGCTTGATAGAGTGAGGTCATGCGCGGTCCGGCACAGGAGTCGAATTCCAGTGTATGGACACAATCAATGGGGTTTATACCGTCCGTCAACATTCTTCCCCTAGCGGTTGGTCCATAGAACGTCAGCTTGATCTGTGTGTGTCTACTAGTGCCTAATATCTTGATAAGGCGACGCAGTTCCTCCCACATTGGTAATAGAGTCGATAGTGTGCGAAGTGCGGGGAATGAACCAGAGAGATCGAAGGGAAGAGCAGCATCGGGCCCTTGGCAAGTCATCAAGGTACACAGCACTGGAGTATTGGCCCCCAAGATATCCATTTTAGTTATGGCCCGGCCGGTCTGTGAGATCGTATGTAGGAGAGGGAAGATCTGTTTGGAAGCAAAAATCCTCTGCATTCTATGAGGAAGAGGTTGGTGGTCCCACAAATGCAACTTGAAGGTGACGCTCTCAATTCGAGAAGAGAACTTGGTGATATTTCCGCACGCTCGTTCAATCATATCTTTACCACCTTCAGAACAGTCTGCTTCAATATGGGCACGTAGTGGCCGATCATGAGACCGATCAAGCCAAAGTTTGAGCTCTTGGCTGGGCCAATGCCACTTAGGTGAGGTGAACAATGATGGAAGGTGAAGTACAGCTGCGCGCCAAATCCGTGAAATTGAGGACAATTCTACTACGCGTTGAGGGACATCTAGCGCCTCTGCGCTTTGTAGAATGATTTCTTGGATTGTCTCGATCGGAAGCATGGCAACAGGGGCGCGGAGCATGTTGAGTGACCCAATAGCAGTCTGATGTCGTTGGCGCATGCTGAGGAGCTCTTGACCGAGCTTATCCAGCCGGTCACATGAATGCTGGACCATACACAAATGTTCATTAATCCTGGACGCTGCATGCGGCCGGTAATTTGGGGTGTGTGTCAAGAGATGTGGGAGGTGTGTCAGAGCGGGCTCGTTAAGCGCAAATCCAAGTGCATCCATCAGCGAGTCTTTGGCTTGGACGAAGTTAGCCCAGAGAGACTCGTCGATGAGTGGAGTATTCAGGCTCATGGCGCCGAAAACTGTAGGCCAAGCCAAGGTGGAGATCCTCTCTTTGATGATAGCGTTGTATGCTATACAGAGCAGATTAGCTTCTTAATCCGAATGCAATCCTATCGTCACCACGATGCACTTGGATTAAATTTACGAGGATGATGGAAGCTTGGCGCTGAGCTTGGCTGTGCTCACAGCGCGAGGCCTCGAACCAAACATGACTCCATCTTGCTCCTTCGGGGGGTGAGTGTTGATCTGGAATTCCATCGGGCTACGAGGGTATTATGATACAAGAAAAGGGAGCAGACAAGAAAGCAAGTCCATGACAAACTCTTTTAGGCGCATCGGGCACAACTAGTGAATCCACCACACGCCGTCGTCACAAAGTTGATATGCCCTCAGCGGACGAGTGATAAAGATATAGCAAAATAACGTTAAGGCAGAGTCGAGGGATTTTGGCAAGCAGGACCAGGGTGAGGGAATTAGGGCGTAAGGTGGGGAATAATTAGCGTTTGGAGCAATACTATGGCAAACAAGATGGACGAGTCTGTGCGGAGTGGGTGCCGTGGGTTGGTGTCTATGCTGTGGCGATTGGTGGATGACTGTGAGCAAGTGAGCGAGGTGCAGTGATGATGCTATTACTGATGCTGATGCGAGATGGCGTGAAAAAATGACGACGGGTGGTGAAAGAAAGTGAAATATTCGTGGATGCCGATGCGGATACGGCGGGGCACAGCTGGAGAAGCTATAGCATGAAAAGCTGCGACAAAGAACGAACTCGTTGGCCTAAACTTCCACTGGTAAGACAGGACCGAACACACCTTTGCCCCACTTCCCTGACGTCTTCTCTCCTCTAGAACCAGCTCGGCCTCCTTTTTCCAATCTGCCTCTAATATCGCGCTTAGCCGTCCCTCTACCGCTGCCATGGTCATGCGTGGGAGAATGTAACTCTCGATTGGAGTGCTGAGCGCTGCCTCAATGGCCTTGAGGAAGCCTTCTTCATCATCCTTGAAGACATTATAAACATATGGCGGGTCGAGCCACTTGAGCCCGGCGTGCTGCGAATCCCATTCTCGCCGATTCATTGGGTTTTTCGTATCCCACTATTGGGCAGAGCCGAAAAAGGAGCACGAAAGGAATGATTTGATCAGTAAACAAGACTCATTCAGGAGAGTGCATATCAAGGGCTTGCGAACGTACTCTCAAGATCGGGTTAATGAATGGTACGCCCAGGCACAATGCCTCATAAGGTGTGGGCGAGCTATGAAAGATAATGAGCAGGTGCCAGTCGATAGTCGCAAGTAGTAGTGTAACGGACGGCTCACATTATAGGATTCCCGACACCTACCAAGAGCCGCGAGTGTGCGATTGCGTCCACAAAGTCGCTCTGCGGCAGCAGCCCATAATTCGTGATGCTCTCGGGCAATACCTCGGGGACCTCTCCATCCAACTTGGGCATATCTTTCCTTCGTGCTCTTTCCTCCTTGTCATTCTCGGCTCCTGCAACGAATCGCACGCCTGTGCGTTTCGCCGCGCGGTCCCAGAATGATAGCGGGAATGCGAGGTCGCGCTGCGGCGCGAAGTACGATTGACGCTTGGCGAAGATGTATGCCTGGCCCTCGGGTCGCTCGTCTGGTGGCACCCAGTATGAGAATTCGGGGTGATCTGGGTGTGAGAGACAGGAGAGCTCGACTGAGTAGCCGAGATAGGTGTTGGTATTGTCTTCCCACTCCGTGGTATAGTTCTCGGGTGAGAGCGTCCATTTTGAGCCGAGTGGGTGATTAGGGGAAGCCCAGAAGTAGAAAGAGAATAGTTTCCAGACTTATGGGTGATGTTAGAAGTGGGGTTGCGTTGAACGAGGAGAGTTGCTGAGACAGAGACCCACCAGGAATTCCATCGAGGTTGACGTCGCTCTTGACACAATCGAGTGTGTTCTCAAAGCATTTTGTCACGTCGCCATCCTCCATAAGAACGCCACGAACGAGGTCGGGGAACATTTGATAGAGTCTGTGAGTTGCACATGAGGTGGTGAAGAGTGAGTAGCTTGAGAAAGGTGCCTCGGTGCCGAGACGGGAGGACGTACGTGACAGCACGGTCGATTTCGGCAGCATATAGATACGAGTACCCCATATTCTTCAAACCCGCAATCTATGATATGCGAGTGTAGTCCGACGTACCGGCATGGTAGGGGAATGAGGACCATCGTGGTTGGTGAGTGGTGTTCCGGCGAAACCGAGCCGGGGTCCAGGAGAAGGCGCCGAGAGCGACCCAGGCAGAGACGTACGTAACAATGAAAATAGGAAGATATGATTATCAGTGCGCGGGCTCACATGGTTTCGGCGGAGAGGGCGAAACACGATATATGTGATCGAGGAGTTTCCTCGACTCCACCACCGTTGTCTCGAACAAGCGAGATGCGTTCGTTCATGAGAATGACGTCGAGTGGGAACACCAAGATAATGCCGAAAGAAAAATGAACGATCGAAGATAGACAGCGGAAACTTACGATAGATCGTGCCCTGTCGAATCGAGACATTGTGGTACATGTGATGGGAGAGTTGTCGGGGATAAGCTTCCGGGTCGATAAAGTGGAACGAAAATAAGAATAAAAACGCACCAGATGTCTTCCCCCGATGTCCAACCCCATAGACCGCCTTTGAAGTGGTACGAATTGAGGATGACAACTAGATATTTGATTTGCAGCGTCAGTTGACAATAGAAAATTTGAGACCGCTCGCACGCGGACCGAGGAATGCCAAGGAAGAGATATGAGGAGCAGCATTGGTGATGATGGATTGGGAGATCTGTGGCCATGCACTTTGACAGCAAGGGTCTCCAGTCGTTGCTTTTTGGGCGCATCATCGTGGTATGGCATGGCATGCAAAGGTGACATGCACGCATGCACAGACACAGCTGAATGTGCCACCGGGATATAGAAACGAAAAAAGCTTACTCACCTTTCCCCTGATTCGGTTCACAGTTGTCTTCCTCGATGCAATTGAAGAGTTTCATGAGAGTGCGGTGGTTCTCGTCCATCCAGACATTGCCAGACTTGCGATTGGGATCACGGATGGGGAACAGGGCATTCTTGAGCTTGCCGTTTGGCTTGTTGGCGAAGCCTGCCAGGAGTGGTGACTCGGCCTCTGGTGTTGCGATGGGGATGGAGGGGCGGGTTAGATAGCTCTGCCACTGCTTGAGCGGAAGACCGTTGATGATAGGGCGCTTGTATCCTTCATACGGCCGTGGTGCATACGAGTCGATGGCGGAGAGAATGAGGACGACACCGAGGAAGATGAAGAGAAACAACCGGCGGTTTGATGAGCTACGTCGCCTGATGTACTCGACCACGTTGTGGAGAGTAAAGGCGAGCATGTCGGGGGTAAGAGAGGTGGCTACTGTGAGTGGGCGAGACTGGGAGGGAAAAGAGACGAGTGGGAGAAAGCATCATACAGAGGTGATGACCATAGCCGCAGGGTGCGGAACATGGCGTGCAGGCGGACAACGCAACACACGAAGCGGATACAGGGAGGAGCAAAAGCCCGCCAAAGCAATTGGGGAGTGTGTGTCACTGACAGGAACGAACCTGCCAAAAAAGGCAACACATCTCACGCTTCTTCTATGCGAAACACTCGAACGCGCTTCTGCAGGCACCATCTGATCGACCGATCCCCGCGATTATTGGTGCAGTGCTCAGTAAGGGGAGACGACTAGGGGCTATATTTGTTCCACGACATGAGGGTCTTGGCCAGCGAAATTTTAAAGCAACGTATGGTATGATAGAATTATGGTATGACGCGGATGACATGTTTCTGTGCCGCGTAGAAATGCTTTGGGCAAATAACAAAGGTACCAAAATGCATAACTTCATCGAATCACCATCATTATTGGACATTACTCGTGCACCGCGAACCGTGAGCGCTTCCTTAGTTGTGGTCCATACCGATAGAATATAAACCTATGATAGCCACATCATTCAGTGGATTGAACATCAATCAGAGAAGCAGAGGTTACACGTACGGAACAGGCGCTAGCAGCGTCATCATCCCAGCTAGGAAGGCGAGCGCCCCTACATTCCCCATGCGATCAAACATCGGGCGTGCAACCAGTGGGAACGCTCCCGCGAATGCACTCCGCATGAATGAGTTGCTCGCCATCGCGCTTGCTGCCACAGGCCGATAGCTCCGCACGAAGAACCCAAACGTGCTCGTGAATGCCAGCACGGCCGCCGCGCCGAACGGTGTGATCATGATAATCGGCACTGCCCAGTGTACGGAAGGGTATACGGTAAACGCAAAGGCAAAGAGCCCAATGGGTGCGAGCACCGCGGCGACCATCGCTTGGTACAACATCGTCTCGGGTGGAGGCTTGAGCCCC
Source organism: Clavulina sp. PMI_390 (assembly GCA_015039315.1). Classification (NCBI taxonomy): domain Eukaryota; kingdom Fungi; phylum Basidiomycota; class Agaricomycetes; order Cantharellales; family Hydnaceae; genus Clavulina; species Clavulina sp. PMI_390. Next base: position 207,678 of record WIDE01000052.1, read on the forward strand.
TGTGCAGCGTAGTGCGCCGCTGTGCGCCGATTGAGGGCGTTCCACCAAGGTTGTGATGCAGTCGCGAGTACCTGGCCGAGCCCCATCCCTAAAAATGCCAGCCCTTCTTGCCAAACTGTGAAGTGGTGGATACCCTCGAAGATAGCTGGGAAAACAGCGAAGGCAAGATAGATGATCCCAAGCACGAGCGACGTCCTGTGTAATGCAGAATGCTGGGGTATGAGCGCTTGCTGCAAGTATACCGAGGTAGCACAATTCGTGGACGTACCAAATATTAAGCAGCAGAATTAGCAGCTCATAGGTCATCAGTTCTTTATACCGAAAGGGAAATGGCCCATTAGGACTGACCCAGTGAGACGAAAATGCATCAATCATCACTCACCGAACGGCCGACTTACGCTCAGCTTGATCGTCTCGAACATGCTCCTCCCGCTTGTGTCAAACGGCGAGTAATACCGCTCGTCACCTGTCTCCCGACGAAGTCTGTATTCGGTGGAGTCAGCACGGGACAGGCGATGGGTGGACGAGCAGGTCTGAGTCAACAGACCTTTCAGCCTTTCGGTTCGTTAATGTGGGTGCATATGTCTCGGGCACAAAGTGAATCGCGACAGTTTGGACGAAGCTCCAGATGAGCAGCGTATAGTACGTCCAGCGCCAATCTGTAGAGTTGTTGATGAAGCTGCGTTTATTGGAGAGACTCGTCAAGAAATGTATGTGCGGCGGCAGAACTGTACATTGACGCACCCAGAGATGATGGGCCCAACGACGGGGCCAATGAATGGACTGAGTGTATATAAAGCCACGGCGCTGCAAGAAATGACGTTAAAAATAACATCTGTGGGGAAAGGCGCATGACGACGCTTACTTGGCAGTGGCCTCTCCCACAAACATATCTGCGATCGTACCACCTGCAAGGCTCAGGAACGCAGAGCCTGCAAAGCCAGTGACGAAGCGAAAGACGAGATGGACGGCTGCAAGGAATGTGGGAAGCGAAATCGTGAAGATTGGGGTTGTTTGTCAGTCGAGAGACTATGCCAATCGGCGCAAGTTCGTGGAGGAGATGACGGACCTAGATGATTCCCAAATGCGACGGGGAAGTTGAAGAGGAAGAACCCAATGAGCGAGATTCGGTAGATGAGGTTCCTCCCCACAAACTCGCTAAGGCCCCCAAATAGCAGCGGTCCCAAGCCGAGCCCAAAGATGTAGAGTGTGATGGTCAAGAGGGCAGGCTCAACGCCAACATGGAATGTGCTCTCTAGGCTGTCAAGCGTACTTGCTGCCTGCGTATAGCAATAGAAAGATATTCGTCAGGTCATGTCACACTGAGTCGGGAGTCATTACAGTCTAAAGAACGACATTGTTCGCGGGGTGGGCGAACGAGATGAGCTCACCATAGAGGAAGCACAGGTGACGCACAGTGCGCTGCTGCACACGACAAGCATGGCGAAGCATTTCGTTGCAAATGGAAGCGCAGGAGCGCGCTCAAACTCGTCAAGTTCGACGAGAAAGGGATCCTTCTCTTTCCCCTGCTTCTCCTTGGAGGCGTCTGACGTCGGCGGCGCATGCGGATTTGCAGGTGCCTCCGGCTCGGAGGCCACGCCCTTCTCCTGTGCGTCTAGTTCGTTTTTGGAAGGGAGGGGGCTTGTAGTAGATGATGATGGGGTAGAGGGAGGCTCTGGGGTCGCTATCTGCTGAGAACGAGTATTTCCTGAGTGAGACATCACCGCACCGATGTTGCTCGCGGGCAGACAATCCGCAGATATGGGTTTCCCTAACCGCTCGACGCAGGCCGCTTTTGCAGCAGTTTGTCTGGAGGGTAGTGGTCGTCGAGGACGAAAGGAAGATCCGAGGGAGGGGAGAACGGGAGCAATTAAACAGGATGAGCCAATTTCCCTATTCTTGTTCTCTCTGGGGACTTCCGCGCCGACAAAAGACTCAGCCAACTTCAGGGCAAAGCTGACGCTGTATGGGGATCAAGAGCAAGAGAAATGCGTTGCTAACAGTCCATACTTAGTTTTATACCAGCCAGTGCAGAGTGTGGAAGCTTACATGAGACGAAAAGTGGAGGTGGAGGCCCCAACAGTCAGCTCCGAATCCGGACCATCTCACGGGGTTGACAAAGGGCGAATACGTGTTTTGAGGACATCGCAGTGGCAAAAGCGCTATTCCACATAATCAACGCAAACTGTTCATGAGTCTGTTGCCTCTTGGGTACCTTGAGCGGGCGTATCGGCGCTTGCCGTCGACTGAACCGAAGGATGTGAATCTTGTCAACTTGCTGACGTGAAGTCTTTTGGACGATTCTCTCGCTTTGGAAGCTAAACAGCTGCATAGTAAGCTGGCACCACCAGGAATGTCACCTTGTAGGGCTAATCGCCCGGCATCTAGCCTCTAGACAGGGGCCTAGCTCGAGTCAGCTCCGCACCAATGGACACCTTACCGATAGAGCTAGTGCATCATATTATTCATTTTGTGATCCTTTCACCAAAAGAGATCCAGGAAATCGTCAAGCTCACATCCGTCTCTCGCTCTTGGCGACTCGCGGTGCTCTCCATGCCAGAACTCTTCACTTGCCCTAGATGGTCATGGCCCAACGATGCGTTCAATGAGTGGAACAAGCGTGCTCGCAGTCAAAATTTGCAGCTTAACATCAAGCTTTGTGACGATAAGTGTACGACAGAGTGGCTATCAAAAGCCGAAGAGCGTATACGGGAGATTTCAGACCGTGTACTTGCCCTCGAAGTAATGCTCTCCAGCCCAGAGCCTACCGAAGAAGGGGCGGTGGATCCACTACCCTGGGCTTTGCGGGCCTTTGAATCTACCTCCCTCGGACTTTCGCTCTCGTTCTTCGCTCTACGATCCATCATCCTCGTGGGTCGTACGGAAGCAGATCCACTAATCCTGGATCTCTCACTCATGCCACTCCTTGAGGTCCTGTATGTTCCGGATACGACCGTTACTGTTCAAGGTAGCATCACGAACCTGAGGACGGTGGGACTTCGAGTTTGGAACGTTTCCGAGCTAGAAACCCTGAGAAGCCTGCTGCGAAACTCATCCTCACATTACCCAACCCACGTCACAATGTATGCCCGCAAGGATGACACATTGGACGAAAGCTTCGGGCATGAAGTGCCTTCGAAAGACTTCAACTCCTTGACCTCGCTCCAATTGTGCGATTTTCGAGGCAATGACGTGTATCACGTTGGCTCCTTGGGTTCTATCATTCACGCTCCTCGACTCAAAGTTCTGGAGATGCTCCGGAGCGACTGGGAAAACAGCACAGAATTAATTCGATCGCTGGTACGCGGCAGCTTATTAAGTCCCCCGGCTGAGGCCTTGTGCGAGCTCATCACGTCTTCTATTTGGTAGCCTCGAGTTAGCAAAGCGAACATTGAGGTGGTGGTCCTTGATCTGGCTCGTGTAAGACGCCCTATGCCGACTCTTAATCAAGTTCTCGACTTCTTTTCATCCAAAAACCAACCGCTGTCGCTACCGAGCATCAAGACCCTCGTCATACTTCCCGATCGGGACTGGACCGGGTCGCAAGTTCGGATTGATCTAGAGTCTGCTGAGCTGTTTTTCCGAGAGCGGCAAGGTATCCTAAAGAATCTCGTGCTGCCTCACTATCTCGATTCGGGAATCGAAGAGCAGCGGTGGAGCACTATTATCGCAGGAGTAGAAGTGAGTACGCATTTCCTGACATGAGAGTCACCGAGCAATTTTGTTAATTATCTTGACTCCTCACAGATCTCGTACAGATGGGAGATAAACAATCATGGATTCTCAAAACTGGATTGAGATATTGCAGACCCCTGATACATGCTCTGATTGGTCCACATCTGCCTTTGTTCATTTCTTGTAATCCAGACAATTGAGCTGCCAACACCCACTATTTCTAGATTTTGCTAACGCATGGTGATATCTACTTGACACTCTTGTGTGATTAAAGTACATCAATACATGCAGTAAAATTAGCTTCCACATCCAGTGAGCCTTTAGCCGTTACCTTTCCGAGCTATCAAATACTCTCTCCCCCTTCCTGATCGAGCCGCTTGGCCTGCTCAGGCTGTAGCCTGAAGCGCGTCTGATGACCGACTGCTGTTCTGGCTCATCGCGGTGAACTAAACGGCTATTCGGTTAATGTGTAAGGCTACGATAGATGGGCGCCGTTGGGAAAGGCAGAGTATATTGATCAATTATTATCTTTGGAGTATAGTCGGCCCGTAAATCCATGGTTGTTTAGTACCCATGAGTAGAGAACCTAATCGAAGGCAAGCAACGGGCGATTCAGCTTGAATTTGGCAAACGCTGAAAAGATGCCATAGCTCACATTTGTTCCGTAGCTCAGCTTCTGCCACTTTTCTTCAGCTTCGGGTTTCAGACCAAGATGACAAGGGAGAACCAAGTGCTCCAGGGAATTTTTCCGTGCCTCAAAGAAGATTTTGCACGCATCCATATCAAGCGCAGGCAACTTTTTAGTCCATTTTCGGCTGCTAACAATCACAAGCGATTTCATGCTTGGAAGGTAAATGGATGAGTCCTCCGACGAACGCAGTGATAGAAATTGGAACAAGGAATTGAGGGTATTCGCATGTACAGTTTCGCTCTCCCTCAAATGAAGCACGAGTATCTCAATGCCACCTGCAGTTTGAGGAACCTGAGTTCCAAAAGCCACAGTCAACAAGATAGTCAGAGTAACAGATTTGTGGTTACAGCTCACCAAGGACTCAATGCTAGCCTTCCACGATGGCTCGTCACTCTCGAGAAGTTCGAGCACTTTGAGCTGCGGGGCAACGAGGTGCGAGAGGAGCGAAGGCACGAACTTTGAATCGTCACCGCGGAAGTCGCACAGCTGGAGGGAGTGAAGAGATTCTAGTGTTTTTTGGGGGGTATTCATAGAAAATTCCCCTTCTAGAAGTTTGCCCTTACTTGCATAAAGGGTAAGGTGCTGAAGCGGGACAGGATTCTTGCCAGAATGGAGAGCATTGAACATAATTTCAAGTGAAAGAGACGTGTAAGACTGGAGGCCCAGATGACGAAGATGAGGGCTCTGCCCATTCAGCTTGATAGCCATGTCAGGCACGTAGAGGGTCTCCAGAGCAGGCATCATCGAGAGATCCAGCACGATTTCTGGCTGCAATGTGGACCCAATGATGACGAGAGTTTGGAGGTCTTTGAAGGGCTGTTGGACGAATGAAGAGTCCAGAGGGCCGAAGCTGTGGGGGAAACCGTGTATTTTTCCCGAATCGTTGGGATGAGGATCGCAGAGCGTAACCTCTAAGGTATGGATACTCGAAGCCTCTTGTTGTATAAGATCACGGGCGAGCTGCATCCGAGCGGCTGAAGCCACGGAGACACCCAACTTGGCATCGTTTAGATTGATCTTGATATAGAGCGGCCAGTTGCCCGCCCTACTCCGCCAGTCTTGGAACACATCTGAAGGCCAAGACCACCGAGGCGCGGTGAAGAGCTCCGGCAGCGAAAGCACAGAAGACCTCCAAAATCGAGATACGGAAGATAGTGCGACTATCTGGGGGATATCGCTAGGGGATCGGACAACAAAGGTGATGATGCGTTGGATGAGCTCAAGTGGGAGGGCGTAAATTGGTAAGATCAGGGATTCCAACACGCTCTCCACATCGCAAGTTCGAGCAATTAGTAGCCCTACCTCCTGTTGAAGCACTTTTAGTTGGGCTCGCGAGTCACGTAAGGCGTCAAGATGTTCGGTGATGTGCTGCCGAGCAGCTGAACGCTTGGAAGGTGATAACAATAGTAGATGTCCATCTTGAACACTTGAGAGCAGCGCTGGGATATAGGAGGACGCGAAATTCTCGAAGAACACGTCTTTTGATTGCACGAAATCGTCCCAGGAAGCCATAGTGCGCAAGACGACATAAATGATGGCCCCAAAGGGGTTTTTCTCACGGCCGTCATCTGGTCACACCCCATCGGAAGTCTCGAACTTTGTAGCCTTTCGCAACCGCATCAAGAAACGTCGTGTCAGTGTATTATAGCTCAGGATTTATGTGATTCGGAGCGAATGTATTCCACATGATCCTGCCCCCTAGCCATCAGGTCCTCCCAGTACCCACCTTGCCAGCTGAGCGAGTATCTTGCGTCGCCCGTTTTTTATCCCTGTCACCCGAGATCTTCGTGACAGACACCCCGGGCCCTATGCTTGCGACCGCTCATTGTGCTCACTTTTCCAGGCTTCCGATGAATGCCCTCCTCCTCAATATCGAGACAAGGTGTCTTCGAGCGCGGATTTGAATCAAGTGCGCTATCCGGTCGATCTGACCCAACAGATGAATTATTTTCAGGGAGTTGTGGAGTCCTTTCTAGGCCGTATTCTCTTACCATCTAACTTTTGGACTAAAGGAGGGACGACGTCGGGAGATGACAATTTTGGGTACAGAAAGTGCGTGTCAGCGCGCTGGAATGTGATGAGTGGAAGTTGAAGTCCCCCACACTTGCATATAAATCTTATCATCACGGAACTTTTTCAATAGTGCCTTCACAATCAAATGACGAATAAAAGGATAAGTGCCATAAGTTTACAATCGGACACCGCTCGATTGGTGTCGTTTTGCGCTCTATCAATATCCTAGCAATTGTCATCCCCATTGTGGGAGTATACTATCTACTTAGTAGGAGCCGCAGCCGAACCGCCAATGACTTACTGTCGAGAAAGACCGACGCACGATGCTCCGCGTCCACGCTCATGCGTATCGGATAGTATGTAAAATTGACTGTGGTCAATAGGTCTTCATAAGAGTAGGATAGTCTCTCGCTCATGTTTAGCCTGACTCCCGCTAAGAATAGTGCTTGATTGTCGTAAAGCTGTCCCCGAATGAGCGGATGGCGCTCCCGCTGAGGTCAGGGAGCCGTCTGTTGTGTTCGAGGTTCATTCACGTGACTGCTTTGATCGATCCAAAGCCTGCAAGATCAACAGCAACCGCTACAGCGACAGCACCGCACATTCCTGACCTCAACTGTGCCCCCTTAAATCCCTGGAAAACATCTCATTTGCTCTCCGCCACCATGTCTAACGAAGGAAAGCCCTCGATCGACACCACCTCTGTTACCTCCTCCACCGCCGCCCCATCGACCAGCTCGGACAGCACCAGTGCTGCGGCTCGCCCAAGCGCAGACTCAGCCGCCCAAGTGGCCGCATTCCAACAAGCCCGTGACATGCTTATCAATTCGGAGGACCAAATCGACTTGCCTCCTGCCCAAAAGGCCACTCCGGCCACATTCTTCAATAGAATAACCAAGGTATGCTCCCTCACATATTCTTTCTCTCCCTCTCTACAAAGATATGTTGAGCTATCACTGATTTGCTCCCGAAACAGTCTTATGCTGATGTCTCCCGAGAGCCTGGCGTCGACACGACGGCGTTCCTGGAGGCTTCGGAAGGTGTCCTCGCACTGTTTGGTCTGTCGTTCATACTATAATCGATCAAGCCCTCATTAAACTTATTCTACGTACTAAAGACCTCTTGGGATCCACCGCTTTTGGGCTGGTCACCAAAGACATGAGCGGGAACATCCAGGTGTGTTCGAGCTCTGACCCGTCTCCCCCGTCCCTGCCGCTCTGAACATACCCTCCCAACGCTTCCTCTGTCTCATCTGACATCCACCACCCCTGGATGTCCTATTTGACCTGAGTACAGAAAACTCGTACCCGGTTCCTTGAGGCGCCTATCGAGTCCGCGACTTTGGAGGGGCTCATCGCTGCCGAAGTTAAGACAGGCAAAAAGACTGCCACTCAGGGTTTACTATGGCTCCTTCGGTAGGTTCTCCTTCTAGCCTCTTTGAGAATCTTGTTTTTTTAAGTCGTTAGGAAATGCTTTTTTATCTCAGCGGTCTAGAGTTTACCTGCACAGCGCTCAGGAGGTCGCAGGATGACCTGACTGAGCGTCTCAATGTCAGCTTCACAAAGGCGTACGAGGTCACTCTTCGCAAGCATCACTCTATGCTCGTCCGACCGCTCTTTGCCGTATGTCCTATCACACTCGTGACGTGTCCCTCGTCCAAAAAACTGACCGAATTATTCCAACTACGGGCCATACCTGCACGACTGTTTTGCAACCTCGCCTCTCGGGATCCTAATTCAACTCACGCGCTTTTCCCATGCCCTCCACTGCATCTTCAATAACTCATCTACCCTCGGACCTCAGGTTGCGATGAAGGCTTGCCCGGAGCGAAACGATTTTTATAACAAGCTGGGGCCAATCGAAATCGTCACAGTCGAGCTTAACGCGTGGCTGGATGGCCTACAAAAAATCATTACTCAACTTCAGGCATTCTATACCAAGGGCGGATACGACAAGGGTTTGTAGACGTGGGGATCTATCACGCTTACGACACATTCCGCTGGGGATTACGCAGGCTTCCTGCGGGGTATGGTTCATCGCACGCATTTTTGTTACCAATGTAAACACCTATACCGATTCATCAATCAGTTTTGTCATGGTTCAACTATCGATGTGCGGTGACCGATAGGCCAGTTACTTCTGAACCATATGATCGAGAAGTTCTTGATACCTAGGGACGACCGCGGCACAGGCATCGAGCGTCTATTGGCGGACGCAGTCGTTCTTATCACAATATTTGATTGCGGCGGGCCAGTTCTAAGCCGATTCAGCAAACAGCTCTCTTCTTCACTCAAACAGTCATAAGCCTTTCCCTCCAACTACGCCACGCTTTCTCGGCATGCGGCACACTTATCTCTTCCGAGCTAAATGCCATCCGACGTGAACCCATGAGTGTCAAGTGTCCACGACGAGCAAATCTGGTGACAACGGAGTGAGATCGGATCCTAAGGAGTTTGGCTGTCCTATGGTAAATTCGGGAATGAGCGCTCACTTCTACCCCTTTGGTCATTGTGCGCCAACGCGGTTCATCATCAATCTCTGCATTGGAACGATGTGGAATGCAAATCCTTCCCAGAGTGCCTTGACGTCTGGTGAAAAACATCTCCGCGGCGTCCAAATCGAGTTTGCTTTCGATGGTGATTCCGTCTCGACTGGAAAAGAATACAAGCGTCTTGAGTGCTGGTAGACGGAGGAATGGGTGAACAGATGAGAAGTAACAGAAGATCGCATCAAGAGATGTTCCAATGATCGAGCGCGTGAAGTCAAGAACGAGGGTCTCAATGCCCCTCGCACTTTCTTGTGGCTATAATCGTGATGATATCCATGAGAGTTGGATACAGAACTGTGCAACGAGAATGCGAACCAGCGATTTGATGACCTCCGTGGCGGTCTTCCAATCACTCTTCAGTAATTCCAAGACCTTGAGTCGGGGGGCTCGCAATTGAGAAACGAGAGAAACAATATAAATGTGATCCCTGCCGCGGAAATCGCGCAGCTGCAGGGAATATAACGCTTCGAGAGCATGAGGCGCTATCTCTGCGGCGAATTCTGATCTGACGGCGGCGTTCCTGGGACCGTACATGGTGACATGAAGTTGTCTGGGTTGAGGTACCGATTGACTCCCTAGCAGGCCATTAAGAATTGCAAGCTCAGATGAGTTCGAGGTTCGCAGCCCAACTGTGCGGAGATTCGAGATATCCCCACTAATAATAAGGGTTGTGTCGGGCACATGAAGGACCTCGAGGAAAGGTGTTAGGGAGGCATCGAGCACCAGGCGATCTGCTCTTGTGCGGCCAATTATTATCAGCGACTGTAGTGAGAGGAAGGGAGAAGGGGCATGGGCGGAGCTGAAGGCATTGAAGGCCCATGGAAATGACATTAGGCGACCATCTCGGCCAGGTGTTGGTTCGCAGAGCACGACACTAATCATGCGCAGATGGCTTGACACCCTGTGTATACGTCCCACAGCGGTTTCGAAGGATAAAATGTTATCATGTTCACCACGCAGATCGAGGTCAAAGTTCAGGCCGCGATCACCAGATCGTCTTCGCCACTCATCAAACGCATCAGTGGGCCATGTCCAACGAGGACTGATGAAAAACTCCGTCAGTGAGAGGACTGCGTGCCGCCACGAGCGCGAGATTGATAGATGATGACGATTTGTGAGACATGGTGCGGGGAGGGGATGGTATAACGGATGATATGTTGGATCAGCTCCAGAGGCAGAGTGTCGATCGGCATTAGCGTAGACTGCATTTTACGTTGGATTGATGAAGAGTGTGAGACACTCAAGCAATCCTTACAAAGCAGGGATTATGTCGGGAGCATATGGACGTGGGACGCACCGCAAAGATTCATTAGAGCAAAGAGACGCCACTCGCCAAGGAGGATTCTGGATTCTGGAGGACCCAGTTGACGCGCCGCCTGACAGCCGGAAGCAACAGTAGACTTTTTATAATTTTCGCAGAACCGTTCTCAACACCTTGAAACGATTTTTTCAAGAAAGGACAATGGCGATGTAGTGGTTGTTAGTGCACTTAGCTGGGATTCGGTAGGCCACCACCAATCGTACCCAGGATTCATGACGAAAGAGGTTCTTGAGAGTGATCGTCACGTCGATCCACGTCGTCCGCAATGGCACCTAGGCATAAATAATGGCCCGTGCATTGTTATGCGCCGTATTAGGATGCCTGCGATCAAATGCCCTAGACGGCTGAGTACTACGGTCCAGTTCTTCTGTGTGGGACTCACGAAATATGTTCGCCGCTGGTTGGCCATTGAGACATAACACTAAAAGGCTGCACGATATCTTGTCGACCGCCTACGATGAACCAATTGGTCACACGGAGTCGGAGGGTAAAGCGGGATAAATTACACCATCGAGCAAAGTAAATGACTAAATCAGACCCTAGCCCAGCGTATAATGTGATATCTAGATAGAGAGCGAACGAAGGGAGCCGGTCGAGAAGTGGGAAGTGGATATCGTAGAGATGGATCACAATATCTCGAAAATACGAGACGTCTAGTAGTAGTGAACCTGTAGCGGATAAGCGTTCGCGTCAGTTGTCAAGTCAAGGAATGGAACAAGATGGGCGTACCTCCTCACGTTCCCGCCCACGCATGAACGGCGGCTCGGTACCCTTGTAGTAGATATCGCTCCAGAGGTCCTTGAGCTCGGGCTCGGGGGATGCCTTGGCCTCCTCAACTGCTTGGTCAACCTCAGCCTTGGCTTGTTGATCAATGCGCTGTTATGACGAGACATGAGCGATCGAGTAGAGAGTCGGCGAGACTGAAAGATCGTAATTACCTTGAGCTCATCCTCGGAGCTGACACCCCAGTTCTCGAGGTATTTTTGCAGACCCTTGATAGGGTCCTGAGTTGAACGCATGCGCTGGATCTCCTCACGGGTTCGGTAGGTGGTACCGGGGTCAGACATGCTGAAAAAAAGTAGTACATTACGCCATTAGCGAGCTCGACGATAGGAAAGAAGGGGAAGGCAACGTACGAGTGGCCGCCGTAGCGGTAGGTGACCATCTCGAGCAACAGCGGGCCCTTGCCGCTAATGGTCCACTCACGAGCAAAGGCGGAAGCCTGGTGCACAGCGATGATGTCCATTGCGTTCACCTGGAGGAAAAGCAGATTCAACGGTTGTTAGAGACAATCCTGCTGGACGACTGGGAGGTGCCAACGAACGAACCTGGAGACCAGGGATGAGATCACCTCGCTTGAAGTACTCGGTGTTGGACGAGGAACGGGCGGCGGAGGTGCCCATGCCGTACTTGTTGTTCTCGCAAACGAAAACGGCGGGGAGGTCCCATAGCTTGGCCTGAAAAGTGAATCATCAGCACAGACGAGTTAGTTATCAGCGATGTGTATGGCCAAGAAGAGAGAGAAATGGAGACGCACCATGTTGTAGGACTCGAAGACCTGGCCCTGGTTGGAAGCACCGTCACCGTAGAGGGCAAAGGTGGTGGCACCCTTGTTGAGGTATTTCATGGCGAAGGCAACACCGGCGCCGAGCGGAATCTGCGCACCGACGATGCCGTTGCCACCGTAGAACGAGGGAGTGAACATATGCATGGACCCGCCCTTGCCGTTGGACATGCCTGCTTGACGGCCTATGGGACGGCGAAGGGTGGGAGAATTATTATTATGATAAGTAAAATGAATAATGCATGAGGGTCCCAAAACGACGCACCAAGCAGCTCAGCGAGAACACCCTTGACTGACCCGCCACGGAGAACGGCAAAAGGATGGCAGCGATAGGAAGTGATGAGCTTGTCTTCAGGTGTGATTGCGCTCTCAATGCCAACAGAGACTGCCTCCTGACCAATAGCGAGATGGCAGAAGCCACGAATGAGCTTTGCCTTGTAAAGGGCGTCTGCAGCCATCTCCATACGACGCATGAGGGTCATCTGGCGGTACCAGTCGATGAGTTGCTCCTTTGTGACGGAGACTTCGAGTGACGGAGCGTCGCAGCGGTACGAGACAAACGAGTCCTCGTGGAGAGTGACCGTGAAGGGCTCAGACTTGCTCTCGGGGAGGCCCGTCTGGAGTGCAGTGGTGTCGGCAGTCGTCTGCAGACCTCTTGCCTGGGCAAGCAGCTGGAACAGGCAAATATTAGTGGGGGGTGGTGTTGTGTTGGGGTAACGCGTAGAAATGGGTGGAGGGCACACTTACAGGACGCGACGAGAAGGCTGAGCGCCGTGCAGCGCGGGCAAGCATGGTGGCCGACATTGACTAACTCGACGTTGACGTTGACGGGGGACGGTGGCGAGAGAAGGTTGGGGCAGAGAAATGGACCAAAAAAGTGTTTCGTGGTGTACCTTCGGCTCCGAAAGTCTCACGCCCAACAACACCACATCGTTCGTTCATCCACCCAGTGTATTTGAATCCACGTCTTTTGGTCTGTCGTGAGCCGTTGATATCATCGGCAGAAGTTTATTATAAGTGGAGAGTGTCGCATTGAGCCCGTGAAATTTATCCCGTGCTATCATGAGATACAGCGCTCGACTTTGGCCATAACACTGGCGCCTGATGAACATCACCCTCACCTGCAGCCGTAATAGTACACTAATTCATGTCTGAGTATAGCGGCATGTTGCTGATGCTCCACTATCCGACTAACTCAGCTACATATAGCGCTCTCCTAATCACACCAGTGATCGCCGTCTTTGCAGGTGAGTCTGCCTGATCGTACTTACCCATATATTAACGATGTCGTTCTGGGCGTAGAGAGAGACAAATCTTGCGCCAAACTCCCCGTGTGGAGGGCATATCTTGGCCTCCTACCGTTATGTGCCACTCACTCCCCATCACGCGTTGAGGTATTCCCATCACCTAGCCGCCCAAATTGGTACGAGGCCGAAATCTCACGAAGTGAACCATCCTACCCTCCAAGTGAGTTTCCATACATATCCTGGGTCTGATTGTGACCCAGGCATGAGCGGTCGACCCAATCGAGTTTTAACTGTGATGGTTTATCGTCTAATAGGGCCCCAGGTGGAGACTCGTCATCATACTCGTTGGCGGCGACGTTGGTCTGAGGGTTGATGCCTTGCTGCTGGGCGCTCTTCCCTCCCACCTTGTGAGTATAGACGACAACTCCAGTCGTCATGGTGCGCAAACAGCATGCTGTCTGACTGTCTAGTGTCCCAGACTTGCCCGACTGAAAGACTACCCGTACGATCGCTCGAAACGCAAGCTGCTCTCGTCCCTCATAACGAGGTCGAGTCCGCCTCCGCAACATCGCTGCGCCCAACGAGTTTGCGCCCTCCATAATACGGAGGAAATATCTATCTCATGCTTCTTACATCTCTTCTAGTAGGCCGTCGAGGCCGCTACTTGACCTTTTTATGTGGCGACGGTGTTTCCATCGATGGGGCGTTGATGGTGATCATTCTGTGGAGGAATTGGGAGGGTAAGCGCCTGAGCAAAGCCACGGTGGTAAGAAAGGTGGAAGGTGAGCAAATTTACATTTCACCGGCATGATAAGCTGCTCACGACATTGTTTCCGTCCCTTCGCTTGACTATGCGACCGTAGAGGACCGCCACTTACACTTATGCCACGGGCCCGCCTATAACGACCTGCTGCCTACTACCAATAACGCGCCCGACGCCTGGCATACTAATCACATCCTCACAGATTCTCATCACTATCTGCCCGCCACCCGCACGCTGGAGCGAGGATACCATACGCCTCACCACCGTCACCGTCAGCGTCCCCTCTGGTACGGCTGTGCTCCGCTACGACGCACGAGGCGAGGCGCCTGAGAGCACTGTTCTCGTTGTCGCATGCCTCATGGAGCGACCCAAGGTGACCCATTTTGGGATCACTTTGGCGTGCTGTGTGTTATTGCTGAGTTATCTCCCCACCTCACCACCACCTGTATATTCATTCTTTCCTCCCCGGCCCTGTTTGACGTCGATTGCGGCTTGAAGATCCTGTGATACGCCCTATATCCGCTCCGTTACGCATTCGATTCGGAGGAATCTCAGGCGTTCGGTCCGAGGTCTCGTTTTCTGGAACACGTTCGTCTAAGCTGCTTCATGGGGCTCTGTACGGACAGAGTTCCGGATCCGGCATTTGAGCTTGAATTCAAGTGTGCCCGTTCAAGCCAGCTTCGACAATATCCTATTATCCTCCGCTAGGGGTCACCGATGCCACCGGGAGCGAAGCATCGACGACCCGCACATGGAGGAAATCCTTGGCTGGGGTGCAAAGCGCTAGAGGTCCCTGGAGGGCGTTCAGGTCACTGAAAACCTCCGTCAAGTGCTGCGCTAGGGACCGCAGGTGGTGCTGGGTGTATCTGGAGCAAGGGCTGTCGTGGTGGTGAGTTTTCGCGCTCCATGTTCGCCGCTATACTCTTTTGGAAGCGTTCGATTCAAGTTCGGTTTTCCTCGTCCTGCAACAGATACTATCAATGTCTCTGGCCGCCGTATCTGGACTGAAGATATCGGGCGAGCCTTGTTTCTCCACCATAGCATTGCTAAGACTGCCGGCACGCATCTGTCGCTCTGAAGCCGTACGTCCCGCTATGTCTCTCACTTCTACCGTGCTATCACCTATTCATCCTTTTTTATTCGTCTCTACCGCCGACGGCCCAACAGACCTCCGGTATGATAGGAACAACAACGGTGTGCTTGTCTTCCTTTGGGCTGTAAGGTCAGTAGATCATTAACCTCTCGAACGAACTACATCATTCTCAATCTACCCGAGACGCTCTAAAAAGATCATCGCCGTTTCTCCTTTCCGCGCCAGCTCAGATGCTGACATTGATGATCCCTCCCTTCTGTGCAGATGCATCATACATTACACGCAAGATCGTCTTGGCGAGAGTAACCACATCGGAGCACCGTCGCCAACCCACCGATTGTGGAAAGAGATCGGGGAGAAGACCGCAACCTCTCCGGTAGGGAGGCGGAGTCAACAGTTTTTGCTTGCCCTCTAGATCGATACGATCGTTCAAAGTGTTCCCATGCTTGCGATCAGCTGGGTTCTCTACCATTGGTTGCTTTCCCCTTCCATAGTGCTTTTTTTCTCCGTATTAACTTCCCGCACGAGTAATACCACTGGTGCGATCGATTTTTACCAAATTCAGCCAGGTGCTGCGTCACGATATTTACTTCGACTGCAACAAACAACATCTGAACGACGAAAGCTCTTGCTCGAACGCTCTTTCAAATGATCACCTCATTCTATGGCGGCAGATATATGGGTTTTCACGGCTCTGAGTCAACAATATAGATGGTTTGTGACCTTTTATCCCCTCGTTCTCTCCTTCTTGCGACTGGCGCAATCCACGTTGGGGTGCTAAAATACGAACAAATTTGCTTCGCATAGATATTCTAGACGGTTTCGATCAGTCTGAGCCCAATGCCCCGCCGCATGTCTTCCAAAATGCGTCGCCTGCGATGCGGTGCTGCAATGTGTTGTCTGCAGACGCCGCGGGCATACAGAATCAGCGCACGATCGTGCTTAATCAATACTAAAGGTGAGTCTCTCTCAACATTCTTTGCTCCTTTATCGCGGTTGTTAACCAGGTTCTTGTTGTTATTGCTCGCTCATCATTCGCCAAAACCATAGCGTCGCAACACCTCTGGCCAGGCACCACCATCGCAGACGCAAGAGCGATCGCCAGGACCGCCAGAATACGCACATTACTATCAGGAGCCGTTGTATTTCACCATCCCCCTCCATCAGCACCTCCCAATCTATCGTGCTGCCACCACCAAACGATGGCACCACTAGCCCTCCTGCGAAACCATCGTTGTTGCCATGCCGGGCGACACCCACAACACTGCTGGCACGAGGTACGCGACGCCCATCCTTATTACTTCGACATCGGGTTTCTGTTTATCGCCACACCGCCAAACCTAGCCGTTTGACGGCTTCCATCGAGCGAACCGCGCGCCCAGCGCCTTGTGACCACCACCCACCCACCCTTTGCGACCGATCCCCCATCGACCAAGATGACACACGCGACGTCTTGTGGTGTTTTGTCATGCTGCGATGCTCCCTTCCTTGTCGACGTCAATCTACTCGCTCTCACCCACTGCTCTGAACAAACCCACTGCACGTCTGCCGCCCGGATCGTCATCGCCGAGGTACGCTAGCGCGACCCAGCTGTATCAAACGACACTGATAGATGCCACGACATTTGTTTCTAGGTGCTTCCTCGACACCACACTCGGTCATGCTCGTCACTGCCTGAACTGGATGTACCACCGTCTCCCCGCTCGCAACATCGCCCATCATTCCATGCGGTTTTCTTAGGCCGCGATGGACACTTGCGTGCGGCCTAGAAGCGCCGTTAGCAGGTGAATATCACCTGGCAGGCTCCTCTGCTTGCTCGTTCTATGACACCGCCGCCTCAAATGCCTGCGCGATCGCCTCGCCTCTGGGATCTCAACCACCATTCCATCTCCCACTCCGTCTCTTGCCACCGCCAAAACAAAGATGCTGCGCCCAGGGATTCCTCAGGTCAGTGGTCATTCTTCTTTTTTTTTAAAAAACTCGACTACACGAGCTGAATCCCGCTCCAATCACCCAGCATCAGCCATCGCCAACGTCGCCAAACCGTCCCACCCGCAGATGGCGCTTTGCCTGCGCCTCGCCGGCGTCCTTTTCTCCAATATTTCACATCCAATGTCGAGTACCCGGCCGCATCTTTTCTCATCCGCCCCACCTCTTGCCATATCCTCCGCCTGCTCATTCAACCGGGTGCTAGCTGGCTGCCCAACGACACAAATTAGTATGGTGAATCATGGTTTGGCGCATCATAGCAAGTCACAACCAGCATTTTTTGTGGTAAGTGTTCACACAGGTTCCCTTTTGTGCGCGCATTCTCATGGACATTTTTCACCTTTCCTTTTAGTTTAACATCTAGTTGCACACCCAGAGCTTGGAGTTCACTTCATCTGTGCTGGAGAGGGCTTGGTTGGATCACCAAGTGGTAGACTTTGTTCCAGCCAGTGTTGGTTAGCCCCCTGGGACCATCTTTGGACTACACTGGCCTTTACTTTTGCACACTCCAAACCCAAGCAACCACAGTGGGCCACCCAAGCCAACTTTTTGGGTACTTTCAAGTCTACTTTAGCTACTCAACAGCAACCACAACCCCCTAAACCTCTCCTCTGGGTGGTTCAGCAGCAGCTTACAGTAGTCATTCCTTTTTTATCTCCTTCAGCTCTGGTTTAACACGCTTGGGTGTTCTTTTCAGCACTAACTAGGACCCTACTTTTTACAAGCCTTCAAGTTGGCACCTTTTGGCCACACACTAACAACTCCTAGTTGGTGGCCACTACAGCTAGTTTTTTCCTCTCCTAGAACCAGAGGCACCTCAAGTCCACACACTTTTAGGGTCCCACTTTACCACCACTTCTTCAGCCAGGCTAGTCACCACCCAGTTAGTACACTACTTTCCCAGGGTTAGTTCTCCTTTTGGCCAAGTGGGTTTCAAAGTTCAGGTTACTAGCTCCTTTCCAAGTGGCCAGGGCCTTTCCACTAGCACTTTTCCCCCAGGCATCTTCTTTCAGGGTCACACAACCTTTTCTTCTTTAGCTAGTAGGGTCAGCCCCAGGAGCCTACAGGGAACCAGCCCCCCTCTCCCCAGCCCTAAAGCATACTCCACACCCACCCTTTTCAGGCCAAGTTTTCACACCCCTCCTTTTCACCACACTTTAGTCACCCCCAGGAGCCCCCCAGGGCTCCACCCCTTCAGCACTCAGGTCCAAGTTTACTCTCTTTTTACAGTCACTTCACCTCTCCACCTCTTTTTCACCTCAAACCTTCACTTTTTCCTTCTTTCAAGGCCCAACCCCCTTTCTTTTCACCAAGCCCAGTTTCTTTCCAGGTACAGGGCTAAGTTCATCCACCTTTTCAAGGGTACTTTTTAGGTTTTAACCCCCTTTTCACCTCAAACTTTTCACTTCCTTTTTAAGGCACAAGCCTTTCTTTTTCCTTTCTTCACCACAACACTACCTCACAAACCTCCACAATCCTCACCAAACCACAACAACACTAAACAACTGGCTTGGGGTCGGGGAGGGGAGGAGTAGCGAGCCGAAGGTGAGCTGATAAGCTGGTGGCGAATAGGATACTTCTCGCTCGCGCGAAGAAGAATTTCGTCGATAGGGACTCATCAGCTATAGTCCACCAGTATATATATACCCGTTCCATTCGTCGCTTACTCAGGCGACTAAGCCTGAGTCAGCGGCTTACATCACTAAGCGATGACGAAGCAGAGGAGTTCTTACTAAGTACATCCGTGACGACGCAGCGCCGATACCAGCTGACCTGGGTGTCACGGAGACCGTTTTGATCTCTTACTCAGCCATCACTCAGCAACGGCCTTGGCGCTTATCAATGCGATTGATCAGCGCAAGCGATATGATCGCGTGCTCCCCTCCGAGATTAATTAATTATTAATTAAAGTTCCTGAGGGTTCTTTAATTAATCTATATATTAATTAACTCTGTTCTTTAATTTAAGAAGCATCGAGAAAATCGTAATCTTAGGTCGGGAACCCAAGAAGTTCATTTTAATCGGAATACATGAAATTTCCCAT
>WIDE01000053.1:2667-92188 GCA_015039315.1 Clavulina sp. PMI_390
CTACGATATTGAAGGGAAATAGGCGTACAGTCTGCATAGCAGTCACAACTCTTGATATTTCGGGTTCTGACAGCTGTAGGATACTTGAACGAAACGCTTTGTAGGACTGGTGGGATTCATCCTCGTTGGAAGACGAGAGGACACGGTCCTGAGGGGCATTGGGGCTGCCAAGCACAGCATGAACTTCTTGATGATTATGAAGATGCCACCTCAGCTCCGGGTAACGCAAATAAGGAGGGCTAGACCAGTGATCTCGGCCTGTTGCTAATGATTGGTCGCTTTGCATGGCTGATCTACAATCCTCAAAGCTTCAGTAGGTGTGTGCGACGACAACCCACGTAACGCGCACTTTGGGCGTGCTACCACTTTCGATACACCAACACTCTGATGAATATTGGAGTACGTGATTGTAGATGCCGGAAATATAACTTCAAGTTTGTCGCCAAGTGACGCGTTGGTCAGCAAGAGGGAGAAGGGGTGGGGGAGAATGTGATGACAGGCGCTGAGAGGCACGTGCGGGATGACGCCAGGAGGGTACCATTGGCGCCATATCGAAAACAAATTCAAAAACGATCATGCGCTGAGTCACATCACTACGTCTTAGGGCTTGTTATAAGACCCATTGGATGACATGAATGATGCTCTATGTAATAGACTTGCTAGTAACCTTTCCTCCCATCCTAATGAACCCTTCATTGTGGGGAGTGTAGATAAGAGGTCAGCCGCTCAATCGGTACAGAAATAGTAAGATGCCAACGATGTTGCGCTTTTTGTCGGCCGCAGTCAGATTTACTTTACTTGCCCCATGACTTTCGAGACGACGGAATACTCATCGTGCGTCATCAAGTCAACGATGCGTTAGATACACTGCCCGTCTTAGAGAAGCAAGGGGAAGCGTATGCTTCATGCTCCACAGCTTATTATTATAGGAAATAGGTCAGGCATTTCTCAGAAACCTTGCACTGGGCCTGGTCAAATTTGGTTGTTTGGCATGGATAGTCTACAGAACGGGAATAAGGTGAGATCATTGAAAATTGCTCTGGATGTCCTTTCAGGGATGGCATGCATCCGGCGAGGCTTTATCGACAGCCGATTTGAACTGTGTGCTATATCAAAAGGATGAGCAAGAAGCCTGCAAACTCACAGGGTGATCGGTAGCGGCGGCAAGCGCCAAGTCCCCGACTGTGTTCACAACTCCGACCACTGAAGACCAAAACTAAACTCACGGCCACAATACATATGTTTTTATATGTCCTCAATCTCCCGTTCCCCGAATTCCGCTCTGGGATTGCACCAGTCCGTCAAGATCTCACTTTACAGGCGCTGTATGGGAATGACCATAGGTTCAGTCACGCGCCGCGGAGCCTTTTGAATCAAATCTATCGCGGTGGGCACAGGCCACTAAGGCCGATGGGGGTGAGGGTTTATAAAATAGTCACGATTCCCAAAAGTCCAGCATAAATTCCCGAAAACCGTCGAAAAAGGTGTTGACAACCCTGAAGAATTACTTGAGTCGATAAACAAGGGAGTTGATGAGAGGATTGCCCGCAGTTTATTTTTCCATATATGCGGGCCAATTGATTGATCAGATATCCGCCTGCCAATGGATATCAAATACTCTCAAACGTCGCATAGGCGAGCACGGGCCGCCGGCGGCATTTACGACGTAATCGTTGTCACCGTCAGAGCCCACATCCCCGTTTGAAATACGATTTTTATGGCATCCGCTGTGCTTATGATAAGAATCAGCATTATTATTTACTGCTTTGAGCTCTTTGTCTATCCGCGTGTGAATACAGCACGGCTTGAATGCCGTGGTCAAGCAACTTGCACCTCTTCCTTGCTTGGGTCATTCCACAACTTTTCCTGTAGGTGAGGTGCTGAATAAGTATCTATGGTCTCACTAGTTTATAGCGCTTGAGCCCCTTGTAAACAAAAGCCTCCTATACTGTCTTTCCGTGTCGAATGTATATTGTGGCTCCGATGGAGGGCAGTACTATTGACACGTGTTTATGTCTTCCTCCAGCTCACAGGACCTCTCCTCCGTCCTTGACGCTCTCTGCGGACCATGAAAAGAGCTCCCGGGGAATATATAGGATACAGAATAAAGGCCTGAATAGTAACCCAGAGGCAGTATGCTCCAAATAATTCCAAAAAATTGCAAAAAATATTCGCAAAAAATCGCAAAAATCAGCCGTGAATACTATAAGATGTCCAGACAGGCAATTGTCGGGCCTTCGTGGCTTAGTGGTATAGCGTCGCTAGGATCTAGCTCCACAACGCGAACGCGGTCGAAAGCTTCAAAAGTGTTGGGTACCGTTGGGGGAGCGCGTCAATTTTGTTGACGTCAACTGAAACCCCCGTAGTAATTTTTAAACACGCTGTATATGATCAAGCATATTAGTTGGCCGAACTCTGAATAATACAGGGGTGCCTTATTGAGTGAGGCGTGAGGTACCAGTATTCATCCATGTCATTCTCTATGGGACTTTTGCTCGAAAGAGTTACTGGGCTGAACATAGATGTATAGTACGTCCCACGGGCATCCAATGAAAATAGTTTGATATTCTACTACCTAATTATGTCCATATCAAGCACGGAAAATGATGAGACGAGGGATTTTCAGGGGGAATTATAGGTCGAACACGACTGCACCAGGAATCGCTTTGAGCCCAAAACAGTCTCGCGTTTGGCCCTTTGGATGATCGAAAGATAGATCTAGTAATGGATGGGTGTTATATGATGGTGGGTGAATTGGAAATCGGAATCGTCTCAGCATCTCCAATGGTGTCAAAGTCATCTCTCCAACTATGGGTCGGTTCCTTTAGCATAAGCGACTGGAGAGACCCTAGCATGGCTTTGTGGGGGACAAAAATTTGGAATAGTTAGGACAATGGCCGCAACCTACATAGGGATAGCACGCACTGATAGCTGCAAATACGACCCATTGAAAATAGCCTCTCAGTAGCTGATGCTCCACACAGTAAGCGAATAACGACGTGGTGAAGGCTGGAGCAAAACCTTGAGGTACTATTAGGGCCATCTGTGTTATCCCTTCTCGGCAAGTCGAATTGCGTAAGAAGAGCAGTCATGGTATATATTGAGAACAGATGGCACAAACCATTTATCGTTGCCAAATCTTCAGCCGTAGGAGCTGCATTGTTACTCATGATGCTTATAGCTCTATGTGTACCAAGGCAACCGAGGACAAGTCGTGTTGGTATCCCAAACTCAAATAGGGAGATGGATTCAGGCTTACGCCCATGACAGCCCTGACAACCCCCAAAGGGCAAAGAATCCGCATAAGCATGTCCAGAATAACCACCCATTTACATCCATCCCTCCTCGCGCCATCATGTTCAGCACCGGATAACACGCGCAGCTGACTGGCCATACGAACATGGAGAGCTTGTATATTCGCACGGCAGAGCCTGCGCCAATCCACGGGTGTGAGACAAGTGGTCCATAGAGAAACATCGTGCCAATCTGGGTGATCGCGCGAATGGATAGCGAGGCACCAATCTGTGACTCCGAGAATCCGAGGCCTCCTAACAAAATACGGGTGAATGAGCTCAAGTAGTTGTGACCTATGATTTCTCGTCAATACGAGGTTAAATGGCCACGAACCTAACTCAATGGGGGTAAAGGCGAAGAGCGAGTATACAGTGAACAAGATTTCGCTTGAAAGGCAGCCGAGAAAGTTCGACAGCAAAAGTGCTGCGATATCCTTGGTCATGACCAAACGCCAAGAGGTTTTGTAGCTTGATCGATAGCGTTCCGCTTTCGGTTGATCGTGAAGCATGCTCCCAGATTCTTCAGGATAAAGGGCTATTTCTGAAGGCTGCTTTCTGGGGCGATAGAGAGTCTACCCGGGTCCCGGGAGTTAGTAAAATTGATTTAGCGAGAATGATGGTAGTGTACCTCTGGAAGGAAAAGCATCCCGCACCCGACAGCAAAGAATGCAAACCCCGCACCCACAAAGCAGGGCAGAGCGAATGGGTAATCTCGCCAAAACCCGCCATCGAATAGTTTAGCCCAGGTTCGCTCTGGGTGAGCAAGGAAACCTCCGATCGGAAGTCCAACGATTTGGCCAATTCGGTATGATAGTATGAGCCCTACGAACGCCTGGTCTTGCGTTGACCTACAGATCCAACAGAGTAAGAATGTTATCGCACTAAGAACAGAAATCAAATCTCGGATATAATGACTGACTTGTCCGTAAGCTCTCCCAGCATCACCTTGATAGCTCTATGAATAGTTTAGTGAGCTCTGTCCTCGTATACTGTGTCATTGAAGAAACTCACGCCCAGGCGCCTCCCATCCCGCCTCCAATGCACCTAGAAATAACCAGGGCAAGGAAGGACCGGCTAATGCCGAGAAATAGGAGCGAAATTCCGAGGCCCGTCATTCCTATGAGTATGACTGGGCGACGGCCATAGTAATCAGAAGCATAACTCAGTGGCAGGACTATAAGAACAGAAATTTCAGATTCGGGAATCTTTAAGCACGTATACCCTGAAAAGGAGATAACGAACGTACTGGTGATGAAGCTGGTGACGCTAAATATGGATTCCTGCGATAACCCCAAGAGATAGCAAGTGGATAAATTGATCACGTGCATTCCGCAGTTTGCTCACAATGAGACCAGAGTAGAAGCCCACTTGCTCGGGGTCGTCGACGACGTGGAGCTCGACGAGCATCTGGTCTATATTCCGCAGGAGATATGAAGATGAAGACTCTCAGATTCGCGACCTCGGGAGTCAAGTCGTAGTAGTAAATCTCACTGATAAATGGGAATACGAGATCATATGCGAGGGGGTGGACGGCGTTGAGTAGGAGAAGGACTAGTATGGGCCGCCAGTTGCGGGGTGGGGCGAAAGCCCCTGAGAATGTCTTTGGTGGTCTCGATGTGGCACGCTGCGGAGCGGATTCGGGGTCGGTGTCGTCGAAAATAAGTGGTGTGCGCTCTGTAACGTCCTCAACGCTCTGCCCGTTGTCAGCCATGAAGCTCTTGAGTGTGTCGTCAGATGGAGGTAAGAAACAATACTGCGGACCAAGCAGCCATTACCACTCAACCTTAACATTGGGGGAACCTAGTGGCTGTGTGATCGCGATTATCAGATAAGATTAGATCCCCGCGTGGTTTCTACTGCTTTCCGCGCTAATAATAACGGTGCAAGTGTGGGGATGCTACGGAGATGTAATTCAGTAGGCCGTCGGCCACGTCGACGCGTCAGCAAAACCCGGGGGGAGTAGGGCGAAAGGCCCTCGCCGATCAACCACGGAGGCACGTTGCATTAAGTCAAGTCATAGCTCATATTGACCATGGAATGAGAACGGATGATCTGACGAGGGTGATATATTGATAAAGCTACCCCATTGAGGATGTGGCTGAAACAGAGTTTGTCAATGACTCAGTTGTCTGCCGAGGATTTAGTTGTCCACGTCAGCCAAGCGTGATTTCTCCATGCAATAGCATCCCCACAAATCACAGGCCTCGGTGGCAAGCCCTCACTCAGGCCAAAGACGGGGCTCTGGGAATATATATCACGCTGACTTCCTCATCCAAATGCTGAATTATTGGCCCATCTCCAAAACTCGTTCTATATGTTAGCCACCTGATGAAGATAATTACATCCAAGAAGAGATAGGGGACACACAAGTATATGCTACTCTAACGATCACCTCTTATTCCTGTCTAGCGTCGCAGCGCGAATTCCAACCCCAGCCACAGATGGAATCTTAATCCCAAGAATCGGAGCAATGACGCTCTTGGCAAAGATCTCTCCAAACCCAAGCATCATACCGTTCACGAATGGCAAGAACATGTTGATAGCAAGCGACGAAATGAGAGCCAGTGTGCGTGCGCGCGGGGAAAGGCCAGGGCTGAAGACGGAGAGAGTCATGGACGGGGGAGGGGCAGCTTTGTGGTGATCGTGATGCTTGTGGTGCGAGTCGTGGTGGTGGTGTTCATGGTGCTTCTCGCCTGTCTGGGGTACGGATCTGGGTGAACCTTTGCCGGGTTGGGAAGCGGGGGTGGAGGTATGATCGATCAGGGATGGGTAGGATGACGCAAGGGATGGGACTTCTTCCCACTGTTGGCGATGATCGTCGTCTTCAGAAACGTAGGTCTCTGAGTCGGCCGTGAAAAGATGCGACGACCGCGACACGGGGGGTGAACCTCGAGGGAACTATACATTCTGGTCAGGGATCTGCAAACACTAAAGAGCAAAAAAAGAACGTACTGGTAAACCAGACACAGCACCTGTCCTGGGAACCTCCCCAGAAACAAGATCGCGAGCATCAGCCGGGCTGGCCTCAGGGGATACCTCCTTGCCATACTTTAGCTCGTGGTTGTGCGCAGCAGCCTGGGCGGCTCCAACACGCTGTGCAGTTATGCTTTCATCCAGCGTGGTGGTCCCACCAGCAGCCGGTGCGCCTGGGACACTGACGGTTTCCCACCCAGACACGACGCTTGCCGCAAGGCTGGGTGCAGCAGCAGCAGGAGTCTCTGACTTTTGGCTCGCTGCTTCCTGCTCTTCCTGCTGGCGCCTGACCTCCCATTCTGCGCGCACACGCTCAGCCTTTTCACGGGCGACAGCAGACTCTGCACGCCAAGCGGCAAGGTGGCGCTCATACTCCTCTTTTGCCGAGTCGTCACTCGACACAGCGGCGCTAGGGGCGGGTGCAGGTTGAGCTGGCTCAGGAGCAGGTGCAGCAGCGGCAGCAACAGGAGCTGGTTCGGGTGTAGGAGCAGCAGGCAGGTGGGTGAAGGAGGATGACAGAGTAGCCTACGAAACAGGGATTAGAGGAATCTACCCAATCAGATAGAAGGAAATAGACATTACCTGCAACAATGCCTCATCTGCCTCTTTCCGTGCAGTATCGTTGCCCTCTGCATTGCGCCGAGCCTCGTATTCGGCACGAACGCGTTCTGCCTTTTCGCGAGCGACGGCAGACTCGGCACGCCATTCGGCTAGATGACGCTCGTACTCTTCTTTCGCAGAGTCTTCTGCAGAGGTACCGGCATCAGCAACTGGCGCAGAAGGCGCGGGTTGCGGGGCTGGTGCTGGAGCAGCTGCAACAGGAGCAGCTGCAGGGACAGGTGCAGGGGGCAAGTGTGTGAACGAGGACGAGAGAGCAGACTAGAGAAAAGGGAAAGCAAGTTAGGATATTAGGCTGATTTCTGACTACTCCCACCGCTTTCAACAACAATAAAGAGAAAGAAAAGTTGAAGAGGCCATACCTGCAACAGAGCCTCGTCAGCGGGATCGAGTTGGCCAGACATGGTGGTGGAGATCAGGCTGTCAAATTCGGGTACTTAGAGAGAGACCCAAATAATTATAAAAGAGGCCAGAAAATGCGCCGAGAGTCGTGAATGCCTGTCGGTCCGACGCGGCGACAAAAGGTGGGCCTCTGACGTGCTTTCGTGGGAAAAAGCAAAAGTTGTTCAAATTGTAAGCGCCAATGAGCAGCAGCACTGGCAACAGTACCACGACTGCGAGCGGTTCTGGGAATCCACAGGCTCAGGTGGACATTTACAAGTCGTTCAGCTCTCTTCGGGGCCAAAAAGTCACCTTCTCTTCCGCAACACCCTTTGTGCCCACATATGTGCAATCGAATACACCAAGCAACCCTGCTGCTTATACCTCCCGAGTCCAGGATCGACAAATTCTGCTAGAGAATCCTGTTCGAGAAAGTCGAGCTAAGAAAACTCGCGATGCCCAACGAGCTCGTCAGGAGAAAGATGCGATTCGTCGCAAAGCAGGCGTCATGAGTCGGCGAGAAGCCAAGCGATCTGGTGCTTGGGTGTTTGATAAGAATGAAATCAAGTGCGTTCATCAACCCACTATTAGCTCTGATATATATCATCAATGTGCCTAATCGGAGACTCCCTTGGATGACAGATACGATACATTCCTCCCCATTCATCACATGTGGTGCACGTACATGGGTGAACTGCTAAATCTCCCCGCCGCTCCTCCGCCTCAAGGAACCGCGGACGCTCCGGTCCAGCACAGAATGCCGTCCGCCGCAACCATGCAACCAAAGCTTGTGAAAGCCGAGTTTAATGGAGCGATCATTGAAGGTGTGATTTTCTGTTGCCTCGTCGTCGGTCGCCCGTCCCCCAATAAAGACTCACCATTTTTGATTGCTCGCTACTTCTAGTTACCGACAGCCGCAACAAGTCGCTCATTGGATGTCGCGGTATCGTCATATTTGAGAGCGAGAATACGTTCAAGATTGTCACTCAGAAAGATGCTGTCAAAGGTGCGTGCTGCGTTTCGTCGAACCGTTACATGCGCGACTCATCATCCTCTCATCATTTACTACTAGTCATCCCCAAGGAAAACTCTATCTTCACGTTTGATATCCCCCTGTATCCTCCTCCACCCCTTGACCCATCGTCCCTTCGAGCCCCATCTCCAGAGCCTGCAGACCCCTCAACCAGCTCATCATCCTCTGCTCAACTACCAATATCGAGCCACCTCGAATCCTCACCTAAAATCCGATTCCAGCTCTACGGCAACCAGTTCCGCTTCCGCTCAGCTGACCGCGCCACTCGAAAGTTCAAGCCGAAAGAGACGATCGAGCTGTAGCGCTGAAGCCGCGTTGAGGACGAGTGCTTCCTTCGACACAATCGCTTCCTTTTCACTACGTCACCTGCCCCCAGCAAGTGAAGATGGTGTGGTGGAGTAAAGGTTTTAGCACACCCATTCGACGCATGTTGACAGCGCGGGAGAACCTGGGCGGCACTGACGAGCAGCCACCACTTCCTTGCGATGATGAAAACACTCCTATCGCGCGCCTACTTCGCAGAGACAATAGTGCAGATGGCCGCCATCTACTGGCCGTTACCAGCGATATTCATGACAAGTGAAGGCTTTGCTGGTTGTCCTTGGTATAACGCCGAAACGTACATACGTACAATCATGTACAGTACAAGACAGGTGATAAGAAGAATGCTATTGTCGATTATCGCCGACCGTGATATTAGATGCTGCTGAAGGTGGTGAAGAGGGAAAAGTTGAATGGTGCGGAAAGACAGTGATGGTGGAAGCAGGAACGAGAGAAAATTGGTATATGGATCGAAATATTAATGCCTTCCCATCTCATAGTCGTGCGTTCTTTGGGATGCTCCTCATTGCTTGACGAACACCCAAATCACCGAGAACATCCTCAGCTGGAACGGAGAAGTAACGAGGGTAAGTATCCACTGAAAGAAACCGTTAAAAGAAGCTACAACATACCTCCTCCTAATAGGGCGTCGAAAGTGACTGTGCGGTGATAATGCTCGATGTTCTTCCCCATCCCGCTCTTGGCTATGAAAACAGACGTCGCAATCAGCACAAAATCCACCTAGGAGTTCAGCGTGGAAACTAGGACTTACTGATTCCTCGTCCACCAAAGATCTGGACAGCATCAGCCGCCGTTGCCTGAGCGGTCTGAGTGCAGAACATCTTGAGGAACCCAATCTGGCCTGCGAGGTACTTGGCCTGCTCCCGATAGCTCATCTTGCACATCTGGAACGTCATGTTCTCAAGCCAGTTCTGCACTGCCTCTACGCGCGCGACCATGGCGGCCAGCTTGGCGCGGATCACAGCTTGCTCGAGCAAGGGTTTGCCAAATACCTTGCGTTGATGGGCCCACCTGAAGGGAGAATGAGATGTGGTATGTAAGTATGAAGAGCGTATCGGAGAAGTATGGGCCTATGAGGTACGCACTTGAAACACTCCTCGACAATAGTCCTCTGGGCCCGAGCGCTCGAGCAGCAAATCACCCACCGCTCGTGGTTGAAATTGCTCAGCACGACAAAGATGCCTCCATTCTCTGGGCCAAGCATGTTCTCGGCGGGGACCTTGACGTTGTGGAACTCGATGTAGGCGGTACCGGCGGTGGACGAGTACGAGGTCTTGATGGGCTTGGTGGTCACGCCCTCGCCGCGCTCCACAAGGAAGACGGTGAGCCCACCGTCGGTCTTGCAGGCGACAGTGAAGTAGTCAGAGAAATGCCCGTTGGTGATCCATCTGCAGATGAGGGCAGCAGATATGTGAGTTAATCCTAGGAAAAGTGGAGATTGTGGGCTTACTTCTTCGTCCCATTGATAGTCCAATACTTCTCATCCTCAGACTTGACTGCCGTTGTTCTGCATACCGAATCGTATTGAATGTTGAGAGCGAGTTTGCTGTAAATGGGAGAATGAGACTCACCGAATTCCTGCGACATCACTACCAGCAAAGGCTTCAGAAATAGCGAGCGAGATAAACTTCCTTCCAGCAAGCACGTCGGGGACGATCTTCGCTTTGAGCTCGTTAGAGCCAAAGTTGAGAACCGGGGGCAATCCAATGACCATCCCAGACTACGAAAGAATTCGCAAAGCAGATTAGAACCTCAGATTTGGAAGGAATCAGGAAAGTAGAAGGAAATGTACCTGCATGCCGTCTCCGTAGCCTCGTTGCCCGACTCTTGAGAACTCCTGGTTCACAACAAGCTCGTGGAAGTAATCATACTCTTCAGGCTTTACGCAGCCATCAGCGAGCGTCAAGCCCTTGAGATGCTTGCCAGGACCCAAACGCATGGCGTGGACGTTGTATTTTCTGAGAAATGTATTCGCGTAAACACAGATGTATCTAGAGATCAGATAGGACGACCCTGAAAGGGAACAAACTTACGCTGATTCTTGAACCACTGACAGAGTGGGTCGCTTTCCGTCTTCTTCACGAAGGATGGCATCAGGTTTCCTAATAATCAAATTAGTACTGTTTCGATGTAGCAGCGAAAGCTAAGGACGACCCACAAGACATCATCGACATGCTTGCGCATCCACTGCTGCAGCTTGCGATGGCTCTCAGAGTAGTACGGAGAGTGGTAGCCCTTGGCCAACCAGCTTGGCTCGGCATAAGGGATCTGGCTGAGTTCACCAGGAGCAGGAGCGGGGATCAGCTCCTTCTGCCCCTCGATTGTCCCGATTTGCAAACGCGCGTATCGTGGAGTGAGCAGCACCTCATGGCGATGAAGGCCGAAGAAGGCATCGGTAGCGTCCTTGCCTGCGACTTCTGGGTCGAGTAGGACAGAGAGGCCGCCAGGGTGGAGGTTGGCGAATTTGGAGAGGTCAAAAACCTTGCTGTCAATGACGACCCACAGATCACCCTCTTTGTTGTGCTAAGAACGGAGGGACAAGAAGGTTACACGTTAGGACGAGGAGTAATACGCGTCGATGACGACTGGAGAGGCGCGTCTTGGGGATTGACCCCTAATCGATGACGTCGTGCAGATGGAAGATCGCATACCTGGGCGACCTCGTTGAGAGTAAGGGATCTGAGCTGTTTGCTAGCCATGGCGAGAGACGAGAAGAGGACGAAGGAGGGGGAGATTTTCTTGGTGGAGACCGGGATACTACTTGTGATTGCTGGCAAGAAGTATTTGAGGAAACATGGGGTACATATGTACCTATGATGCACGCGACAACACAAATTTGCTTCGGGTGGACTACACCCGGGTGCCACCAATTCAGTCCCGCTTCAAGCTTGTGATCGAGTTGCCGGGGGAGCACCATTGGCGCATAAAGCACATGCAAATTGATGTCGTAGCAATGTATCTGCCAATAATAATTGCAGCATATGCATTTATCATCGTACGTTGTCGACAGCACGAGGAGATACTTTAGCCTCCCTTCTTGCTACTGCTACTAGCGCTAGATCGTTGCTTCACCCAGGGGAATGAAGGAGGTTTCGGCGGCCGCCCCGCACGGAGCTCGTTGCGTTCCCATTCCTCGTCCTCCAAATACCGGTCCACCGCTCGAGCTTCCGCGTTCCTCGTCAACGCGCTATCCACATCCCCAGCACGTCCCCTTGCTTTCTTAGCCTTCTCTCCAGAACCATCATCCGATGAGTCACTAAACTCCTCGGCGAGAGCCACGTACGCCCGGGCAACCCTATAGTCCACCTCCTTCGTTACAAACGCAAATCGTTTCGTCGCGCGTTCCTGTGCACGCTCACGCTCGCGCGCTCGCCTCACGTGTTCTTCTGTGTTATTTGCAGGGGTGGTAATTGATTGGGACGCGTTCGCATTATTTTGATTGATGGAAGAAGAAATCATACGTGCGTTTAGAAGTGCGCCCTGAGGGAGGTTCAGGAATCGGCGTGTATGGAGTAGATGCGGGGTGGTCGTCAGCGTGCTCGGCGGCAAGTTGTTCAAGCGTGCCAGCCGGCGACCCTAGTAGGTGGCGAGAGAAATGAGGTCAGATTTATAGCGCTGCTGGAGAAAGGTGTACTCACATCAACCCCAAGCTTGAGTGAAATACCAGATAAAGTGTCTCCTGGCTCGATATAATACTTCCTTGGATCGGACGAGGAGGCGGTGGTCTGTAGAGAGGCCTCCTGACCAGCGGTGGATAATGATGGGGAAGAAGAAGGAGAAGAGGATATAGTAGCGGGTACTGCAGATGAAGACGGAGCTGAGGAGATTGCTTCGCTCGCAAGAGGAGGCTCATATGTGGTAGTATTCGAGTCTTCTGTCGAATAGGGAGGGGGAGGGGGCAAATCCTTCTCTGCCTCGCAGTCCAGCCGAGAGGGAGACTGTTCCTCTTCTCCATCATCTTCGTCATCCCCGATCGTAAACATGTCATTCTCCAGCACGTCATTCACTTCCAGCCCAGTCTTGACGGTGATATCCCCATCGCTCGCTCCGCCTCGGACAGCAAGCTGCTTCGGTGGTCCACTAGCAGCCATTCCTGAGGTTTTAGAGCTCGAAGAAGTGGCACTAACCCCGCCGAGGCATGCAAGACACGGGTCGTACGCCCTCAATCGCGGATTACGGCTCTGGCATGGTGCGCAGATGTATCGCTCGCAGCACTTGGTTTGATGGACGTCCCCAGCCTCCAGAGACTTTTGGGTTATTGTCGAGGCACATGTAAGACATAGAGTAGAGCTCATTATCGAGTCAAGGTGTTGATGATAAGCGTGGCCCCTCGAGTGCTTTTTGTAGAATGGGGCGATCAGTCTGAGAGTTCCGAGTGATGTCAGTGTCACGCCAGCTGAGTCACCAGATCCTCTCCCCATAATACCATTCATACTGGTCTCTTGCTTTGATACACTACTTAGTCGTCTGGCATGACAAACACTCTGCACTGGGGCTAAGACTTCCCTCGGGGGTATACTTAATTTTTAACCTGGAATTGTGTATTCGTGGCTTCACAGTAACACTCATGAATAGCAAGTTGCTGATTGGATTCTGGCGGAATTCTAACACCTAATCTACAGAAATTACTAATTTACAGTCGCCTCCAACGTCTCAATTGATAAGCTGACAGATCTTGACAAAAGGGAACGTGGGGAAGCCCAGCGATAGGCCAGCCCCACCGCTGCAAGGCTCTCCGCATCAGATCCAACAGCGTGATTCATTTTTGCTGATGGCGCGGAAAAATAGAAGTAAAAGTAGTGTCGTGATCAAGGAGAAAGGAAGTACGCTGAGCCTACTGGTTCTGGATTGAAGAAGGGCTCGATCTTCCGAGGGCAGAGAGCATGAAGCAAAAAGCTCTCGATTGATCTAGAGAAAAAGTTCATTCTAATCACTCTCAAACGAATTGAGGTGACGCTGCACCGGTTAGGCAAGTGGATGGAGAAGTAACAGCCTCCATTGGATATGCTTGGCTCGTCGTGTGAGGACAAAACATTGACGCGCCACCGCGCAAGTAGTGAGGACAAGATATCTTCCTTGGAATAGAACCTATTATAGAGCGGGGCATTAGGCCGCAATGCTGAATTGAGTCGTGGATTATATTGGGGTGTCGACGCAAAGGGAAATATTCAAGCATATCGGATGATCATAGCAATCCATTGTGGAGCGGTGTCTTGAGTATGCGTTATGAAGAGCCATGAGCCAGATCGTGGGCAAACTCCTTCACATTCCCAGATGCTTGGACGGGCCCCAATGTCTGAGGGCTGAGTAGGTACAGATAACACCTCTCGCTGTGTGTAAAGTGATGGATGTTCGCGACCGTGCGGCATGGCAACAAGGAGCAGCTCCTTATCGTCTGATCTGACTTTGAATCTCCTGTCATGATATGGGCCCTTAGCGAGTTGGAAATGAAGTACGGGATCGTGGCTCCATGTCGGAACTGAGTATTCGTTCCAACGCCAGGGCTCGCTACTAAGCGGCAGATCATGGCGGGTCCCAGCATCGGACACGGCCACCATTGCGTAGAAATTGTACTGAGGCGTGGTGCATTGCACTCGAACAACAGTGAAAATCTCTTGCTCTGAAACTCGCAATATGCCTGGTGCAGAGACATCGTAGTTTATGTGGCCACAGGATTTATAATCATCCCCTCGGACACCGGAGACGCAAAATGTTCCACCACCACCAGGATGAGGTTTCGACGCTGGGTCGGCTAAAAGGCCCAAATGGAGATCATTGCCGATTACCTCGCCGCGAACTCGTAACACGGCTCCACCAAAGGTGACTACTACTGTCTCGAAAGAAGTAGGTGTCGGACGTTCTACCGCATATTTGATGGTATCTCCACTCCTTGGATCCCACAGAATCGCTACTTCCTCGCCTTCTGGGCAAATCACTGCTGATCGACTTGATAGTGAAAGGCTAGATCCTGGATCATCGGTCCAGGTCATCATGCGTCCTGTTTGATGGAAGGAGGGGTAGACAGTTTCAGAAAATTCGACCTGGAATGTAATCATCTTGGATGAATAACTACGATGACTATGGTCAGTCTATCTGTTGGGATAGTGAGTGGAGTAGGCAGCTTACATTTGATCTCTGAGCTCGCCAATAACGACGATGCAATAGATTGATTGTGATTCTGGATCATATCGTGGGTTCTGTAGATAGACGTGTGGGTGTTGGCCAGAGGGTAACTCAAGCTGGAAAGTCGCGACGGGGAGTCGAGCAACTGGATCACCTGTTTCGACACCGTAAGTATCCCAGCACAGCAGGTGAGCGGCTGGACCAGATTGAGAAGCTCTAGCGATGGCTACGACCCATCGACCACCGGGGGTTAATCGCATAGCCCATGGCTGGAGGGTGAGGTTAGGGTCATGACCCAGCTGGAATTGTGTTCGCTCGCCCCGCGGGGGAGGCAGCCAGTAATTCGGATGCGTGGCTCGTGAAATCCTCTCTTTTCGGGTAGCCAATCGACTAAGCGCAGAAAGCTCTAACGAGCCGAAGTTATCAGGCAAAGGCACATCCTCGTCTCGGAGGAGGTGGCGGCAGTAAGCTGACCAGAACGACTTTGAAAGTCCAATTGATTGATAGAATTTCGTTGAGATCTGTATAAGGCGGTTAGATATTATCAGCTTCTACTTTGTTTTCTTGAAATCGAAACCGTTCACCCAAGACAGTCGAATCAGACTGATAACATCCAGACACTCTGTGATACGTAGTACCAGTTCAACTGGAAGGTAGTCCAGCTGCGTCATGGCGCCAAGTGATAGCACGATAATTCTTTATGCACAACTTGAAGGCGTGCTAGTTTTTGGTGAATGACCCGGGCCACTGAAACGTCGAGGTTGGCGGCCAAACATCCCCGACAAAACGAAGTGGAGGGTTTTATCGTGAATCCTTTCAATTCAGTAAACTTTTTCACAATCTGCGCCCGGGACTCTAACGGCGCTTAAATATTGCCTTGCGTCTTCTCCGCCAATTCTTTATATTCCTCTATAGAGTGACTTCACAGATTATCCATAATGAAGCTTTCCCATCGCATGGTATGGCTCAAGTGTGGGCCACCCATCTAATATTCTACTCCTGCGATGCGGACCCCCAACGGTCCCGAGTCAGCATGCCACAAATCACAATGTGACTTCCGTCACCCCTTACTCTCCGTTCTCCTTGGACGCTCGATCCAATCATAACAAAGCGAAGATAACTGTGAAAATCGTATAGAAATGCACTTTATCGCTCCTGCGGTGTTGTTGGATTGGATCCATAAGTTCTTCAAGAGCTGCTCTATCTGCCGAATTTTCTTTGCCAGCGCTTTTTGCCATATATCGATTTCTCAATCCGTCCGCGTAGCTGCTAGTCTTTCCCATACACTCCAGTGAATCATTTTATCAAATTTCAGTGAGAAATAGCCACGTTTTGGTTCATTGTTGTGTTTTGTCGGGGACGGGGCGCTTGCCGCCGCTACATTTGGTTCCGTGCCACGAACATGATCATCTTCCCGGAGCGACAGCATTGCGAAACAAGGCATAACTTTCGGGCGCTGGATCTTATTAGGGTACAAGTCTTTCAAGTACCCGCACTGATTCCGCGCCTCCTTTGTGAATTTTTTATTGGGTTGGGCTCTAGCGGATCTGAACTGTGTGATATTCGACCCGCAATAGTTATCCTCCCCTTCAATACCCTAGCGGGTGGGCCGATAGATTGTAAAGCAGTGTGCGGTGGAAAAGCCCAGTGGTAGGTCGGCTCACCCCTGTAGACTCCTCTTGCCCACAAAATAACATCCCACAGCGTAGCATTGTGCTGTCATAATACAGAAAAGAGGGGGGTAGAGGCACTATTTTGATTGAGGAGATGGAAATGCGCGTCCGCCGGGTTTTGATCGAACGAGAGTTTGCTTGCGAAGACAGCGAGTAGTGCAACGGTTTACAGAGAGGACACCATCCCATATCCAATATCCCTCAAGCAGGTTGAGGGGGCCACACGCGAGCCTTTCAAGCGGTAAAAGGATTGCCGTCCACTGAATATGCATGCATATTGTCTTACAGCGAATAGGAAGTCTGAACAGGATACAGTCCCTGTTCTACAACCTATTACAGAGATTATTGCACTATGGTGGTCGAGTGTTCTGTAGATCGGGGTATTGATGCAAAGGGGAGATACTCAGGCATATCGGAGTACCATAGCGGTCCATTGCGTGGAGGCGCCTTTAGTATGCCTCGTGAAAAGCCACGAGCCAGACCTTGCGCAGACTCCTCCGCATTCCCAGGCCGCAGGGTGGGTACCAATGTCTGAGTGTCGAGTAGGTGTGGTTAACAGAACTCTTTGTGTGCGGAGCATTGGATGCTCGCGATCGTGAGGCAGGGCAAGAAGCAGAAGCTCCTTATCGTCTGGGCCAATCCCGACTCTCTTGTCAGAATCGGGAATCGCAACAAGTCGGAAATGAAGGACGGGATCCTCGCTCCATGTTGGAACTGAATATTCGTTCCATCTCCAGGGCTCATTTTTCGATGGTAGATCACGGAGGATCCCAGCATCGGACACGCCTAACATTGCGTAGAAACTGTACTCCGATGTAGCGCACTGCGCTCGGACAACAGTAATAATCTCTTGTTCTGAAACTCGAAACATCCCTGGTGCAGTGATATCATAGCTCATGTGCTCAACAAAGGCACGATCACGACTGCCTGGGAACCCGGAGACGCAAAACGTCCCAGAGAGGCGCTGTGACGCTGAGTGGGCCGAAAAGCACAGAGTAAGACTGCTGCCGATCACCTCGCCGCGAACTCGTAGCACAGCTCCACTAAAAGTGACGATTATCGTTTCAAAAGAGGTCATTGTCGGATGTTGTACCGCGTGGTTGATCGGCTCGCCACCCCATGAGTCCCACAGAATTGCTGTTTCCTCACCCCCAGGACAAATCACCACCCATCGACCTGACAGGGAAAGTTTGGAGCCTGGATTATCGTTCCACAGGATCACGCGCCCATTTCGATGGAATGACGGGCGAAGCTGCTCAGAAAATCCCAGCTCTATTGTAACCATCTTGGACGAATACCTACCAGGGCTAATAGTTAGTCCTATGTGTTAGGAAAATGAAGTCGGCAACTAACATTTGATTTCTGAAGCCGCTGATAATGAGAACACAGTAGAATGATTGTGAGCTTGCGTCATATTGTGGGTCCTCTAGAAGGACATATGAGTCTGGGCGAGAGGGTGACTCAAACTGAAAAGTTGCGACGGGAAGCCGAGCCTCTGGATCACCTGTTTTGGTTTTGTAGGTATCCCAGCACAGCAAGTGAGTTGCTGGACCAGAGCGAGAAGTCCTAGCGAGGGCTATGATCCATCGACCACCAGGGGTGAGGCGCATCGACCAGTGTTGGAGAGTGAGGCTGGGGTCATGGCCCAGCTGGAATTGCGTTCGCTCGCCTTGCAGCGGAGCCATCCAGTAGTTCGGATGCGTGGCCCTTGCGATCCTCTCTTTACGGGTAGCTAATCGGATAAGCTTAGGAACCTCTGAAGAGCTGAAGTCATTAGGCAAAAGCAAGCCCTCGTCTCGGAGTAGGTGGCGGCAGTAAGTGAACCAGAACGACTTCGAAAGCCCGATGGCTTGATGAAATCTTTTTGAGACCTGAATGTTGGCGTGTGAACTTTGTCAGCATACACTTTGGTTTCCTGAGAGCGAAACAGATGTGACCCAAGACAATCGAATCAGGCTGATGACATCAAGACACTCCGTGATATGTAAGACCAACTCGAACGGAAGGAGCTCCAGCGGTGCCATGATTCCAACTGATGGCACGGCACGCCCACACGAATGGCTCGATTAGTGTTGTGTGACGCGGGCTAATCAAGAGCCGAAGGGGGAGGCCAAACATTTGGCTCGAGGCACCGAAAGCTCAACCCCTCCGAGCGACAGCATTTGCACATATATATCCTTCATTTTCACACATTTATTTTACGACATTTTGGTAGTTACAGGCTAGATGGATTTATCAGCAAAAATTAGGACGAAGCAGCAAGTCCGTGTCTGCTATGGGTACTCGAGCTGGGTACTACTCCCTGGAAAGATGACATTGCAAACTACGGAGTCCCATTTTCGACAGTGGGAATTATCAGGGCGCAAGTCTTTCAATTGTCCATACTGATTCTGCGCTTTCGTCTGTGTCGCTTGACTGAGTTTTCCGATACCGTACTCGGTCATGCAATCGGCTCGGTTTTCCAGCCCAAAACTCTACCTCACTGGAGGAAAGAACACGAAGAAATATCAGAATTCATGAAATCGGAGCCCAAGTCGAGAGCATCAAACAGGAACTCACAAGGGTACGATTCGCCATCCTCCCCAGAATTCTGGCGGGGGTACCTGGACTTCTCCAGGGGCCTTAGATATCCTTTCGCCTTTCTCACCAACAGAGACAGCGCCGAATCTCTCCTCGAGTTTTTCATATCGATTTGTCACCTCCCCTTCTCCAACAACAGTACTTTGTCGGCTCGCCCATGCTCCGATCCGACTACCAAGAGGCCGGGAATTATAATAGTCATCGCTCTCCCGCCGATCTACCATCTCTGCTTTCCCAACCACACGCACTTGGCGATGCATTTCGCGCCAGTAGAACGCGAGAGACGCATACGGGTTTGCGAGCAGTTCGCGCGACTTGCGCGATGTGTAGTTTGTGAAGAGAACAAAGCCTCGAGCATCGACAGATTTCAGGAGGACCACTCTGGAAGAAGGGATAGCGATTGGGGTAGAGGTAGGGTTCGAAGGGTCTGTGAGTGTCAACAACGTTGTGCCGAGCGTCATCGTCTCAGGCTCGAAGACCCGCGAGTCCTCTTGGGCAGTTTTGAACCAGAGCTTGAATTGCTCGATTGGTGATGGGAGGACGGATGAAGGCGAAAGCGCATCTTCTGATTTATACGTTGATCTTGTGGTGATTTTGACCACAGGCTCGACCGTGGAGCCTTCCTTCTCGACCTCATTGAGGGCGGGGGGCGGGGCGGCAAAGTCCGTCATGGTGTGACGTGATCGGAATGAAGAATATGTGGCTTTGGAGGTATATGCACAAGATATCCGACTGAAGGCCCTCAGCCTATAGTAAGGGAACTTCACCGATCTGAGTCACTGCCAAACGGCCGATTGGGTCGCGCGTGGGAATCCGCCGTTTGTTTGGGCGCTGGTGTGCCGATTCGTCGGATCCCAAGCGTGACCAGTTTTTTTCCATCACTACTGTCGTGGTTGCTTGGTTCTTGTCTTGGGCGCAGCTCTTCCCTCCTCGCGTAAATCTCGATCGTGGGTAGCTCAACGTCTCTGGGACATTCAACGGTTTCACGGGAGCAGCAACGAAATTTTTTGCCACCTGCCACCATACGATATGGGACAAAATCATTCACTGTATTAGTTTATGCTCAATCTAATACAACCATCACCACAATATGAAGCTTGTTAACCTGAGTCCGGAAACTACGCCAAATTTTGTTCGCATAGGTCCTAGCTTCATGGTCAATATCGTAGGGAACCAGCTTCGGCCACTCGAAGAGAGCAGTCATCGTTTTCGGACCCATCATTAAACCCCCAAAGCCCTGGGTTGCCCAATACGTAACTCTTCGTGTGCCGGGTGCCACGAGAAAGGCGTAGATCAATCCATAAGATCGGTAAGTGCGTCATGCCTCACCATTTGACAGGGTCAGAGGTCTTCTCTATACAAATCCTAGGAAGCGCGGCCGCACTACTTGTCCAGGATGATCGTGATGCGCGTTTTCTACTCCCTCGCTACCCTCCAGCGATGCGGTGCCCGTCGGCGTTCAGAGACCGTACTGCGCGGTTTGACTATAAATACTGCAACATTTTGGACCTCATTCAGGGATCCTTTCCTAGCTCCGACTTCTGAATCTATCGTGAGTACGGTGCCCAAGGATGTGGCCCTGTTTCATCAAAGCTCTTGCTGCTGCCACTCTTGCTACTGCAACACCCCTCTCGGATTTCGTCCTCAAGTCATCCTCTAGCCCTCCAGCAGGATGGCGAGCAACTGGATACCCATCTCCCTCATATCTCATCACCCTTCGTATTGGACTTGCCCAGCCTAATCTTCCGTTGCTCGAACAACACTTGCTCCAGATCGCCGACCCAAGCCACGCTCGGTGGAGAGAGCATCTATCCAAGGAAGAGGTCGAGGAACTGAGTGCTCCTTCCAAGGAAGCATTGATCGCGGTGGAATCGTGGTTGGCCGAATTCGGTCTTGACGACAACCCCTTGGAGCGAACTGCTGCAAATGATTGGCTCATCATTCATAACGTCCCCATTAACCAGGCTGAGCGCTTGCTCAATACCACGTACTCCATTTTCACTCACTACGAAAGTGGAAGGCAGGTCGTCCGCACG
Organism: Clavulina sp. PMI_390; assembly: GCA_015039315.1. Taxonomy (NCBI): domain Eukaryota; kingdom Fungi; phylum Basidiomycota; class Agaricomycetes; order Cantharellales; family Hydnaceae; genus Clavulina; species Clavulina sp. PMI_390. Next base: position 23,720 of record WIDE01000053.1, read on the forward strand.
ACGAGCTATCGGGTCCCCGCTATTATCGATGAATACGTCGACGTCGTACAGCCCACAGACTATTTTGGAGTAGGAATGAAGGCTTTGTCTAGCTCGGTCAAGATTGAAGACACGTTGGGGCCGTCGACGACCTATAACATCACTCTGTCTCAACTCAAGGACCTGTACGGAATCACAGGGTACACACCCTCTGGGAAGAACAGCCTGGTTGGTGTAACAGGGTAAGACCAATGGTTGAAAGGCAATACTTAGAACGTGTCAATTAATGCCTGATACTTTATGATTCAGATACCTCGAGGAATACGCAAACCTTGTCGACTTGGAGCTATTCTATGAGACATTCCTTCCCCAAGCCGCAAACACGACACTAAACGTCGAGCTAATCAATGGTCTGCAGACCCCTATTGACCTTGACATTCAGCGATGCTTATTGAACTTCCTATTCAGGCGCAAACAATTCACAAAATGTTGCGGACGCTGGTGTTGAGGCTGTAAGTGGTTCACCGCTCTCTACAACCATGCGGTACTAATTCAACCCCATTTCCAGGATCTGGATGTCCAATGGGCGGGCGGCCTCACAGTGAGTCAAGCAGAATCGATTACCAGTCCCTCTATTTCTATAGCATGCTTATACGGTCTTATCTCAAAAGTGGCCCATTCCCAATACTTTCTACTCAACATATGGTCGTGGACAAAACACCCAGCCAAACATCAGTTACGAGGATAACGGCAACGAGCCGTACGTTTGCGTCACTCCTCATTGCCATTTACCACTGATAATTCGATGCTTTACCTGTCTAGTTATGACGTGTTCCTCAACTACCTCTTGTCGCTACCTTCGAGCGAACTGCCGCAAACCTTGACCACCAGCTATGGTGCGCTCGTTATTACTTCTTTCCGTCGCTTCTGATGTCTGGTCGGCTGAATTGGACACATTTACTTCTTCAGCTGAGGCCGAGTCCGACGTCCCTCTCAACTACGCCCGAAAGGTCTGCGCTCTGTATGGCGCAGTGGCAGCACGCGGCGTCAGCGCGCTTCACTCAAGTGGTGATGGCGGTGTTGGCAATGGGAACTCCACTCTTGCATGCTACACTCCCAATAGGTTCGCTCCTCGTTTCCCTTCTTCGTGCCCGTATGTCACCGCCGTTGGTGGAACATACCTCATCCCTGAGACGGCAGTTAGCTTCTCTGGCGGCGGGTTCAGTGACTACTTCCCGCGCCCGGCGTGGCAAGATGACGTTGTTGATAAGTATCTCAGCACACAGCTGAAGGGAACCTATGAAGGGCTTTTCAATGTCTCTGGGCGGGCACTCCCTGATATCGCAGCACAATCCGTCCGTTTCGCTGTTGTCTATCAGGGCCAAGTTGCACACGTTTCTGGCACGAGTGCATCTTGCCCTGCTTTTGCCGGAGTAGTCGCCCTCCTAAACGATGCGCTTGTTTCCAAAGGCGAAAAACCCTTGGGTTGGTTGTAAGTCATATTGTTGTCTCACACGTTGAGGAATCGATACATTCGTCTCCTTTCAGGAATCCGTGGATTTATTCGCTCAAGGATGGATTCAACGATATTACAACTGGTAGTAACCCTGGTAAAGCTCCAGTTATTCTGCCTGCTCTTGATTATTCTCATCTCATCGATTCTCTTGCTGTTACTCAGGATGCGGAACGGATGGCTTCAATGCCACGGAGGGTTGGGACCCCGTTACGGGCTTTGGAACGCCCAACTTCCCAGTGTTGTTGAAGCAGGTCACACCAAGCTAAGATTCTCTTCGGATACATGGGCGCATTACACCTTAATTGTTGGGATATCAATGGGATTTTGACGTTGCGAAGCAGAGCATCTCGAGTGATAACGCTGCACTTCACATAGCCTACAACCCTCGTGTCCATTTGCTGTCTACGAGTAAGCATTTGAGGTACTCCTAACTGCTCCCCTCAAGGGGCCTTCCAGCTCGCCACACAAAGAAGGTTCACTATCCCCTATCACACGCAAGTAGCTGACCTAACGTGAGGAGAATGTAGGTTCAGTTACGGGGCATGAAGGGAGCTGATGATAAGCCAAGTGTCTATGAACCCTTGGCTGAGCATTGCCTACAAGAGAAGTTAGCCAAACACTTGGAGGTTTTGAAATTAAACTGTGAAATCATCCTCGATGTCGCCATAGCCGCAGTGTAGGATGTGACTGTATGTCTATGGGCTGAAGGCTCAAGCGTGGGAGTGTTGACCTTTGTGTTCGCAAGTGCCTCGAAATTCATATCTTTCCGCAATGTTGAGCACGCGCAACTTCTTGGCAGCATTTCTCGTGAGCCCATGTGGGCTCCCAAATTTTATTGAATTATCGTCGCCTGAACGCCGCTAGGCTCGCGGCTTCTCCATGGTGACTCTAGGCCACTAAAATAGGCTTCTTTCATTGATCTTAGGATAAGATGTGGAGTTGCGCCATTATGGGCGTCGTTGATAACTCGTCTGACCTCGCCTATCGATGCTTCTATTCCACACAGTAAGTGCCACAAGTCTCCTCGGCCGCCTGATCGACTCAGAAAACGTCAACATGTAGCGCTTCAACGCAACCAAGGCCACCCATATGGTTGCGTAACGTGATGCTTGACTGCTTCCAGCGCGTGGAGCTCTTTTCAGAGGAATTTCCGAGAAGCATGATAGCACGCGATACGCGGTCACTCTACTTTGCGGCGTATTGCATAGCAGAGAAGCTCATCCCGTTGGTGATCGGGACTGGTGCCGCCAGATAATAAATACATCAACCTTTCACTTTCTGTCGACCTTCCTCGTCCAGTCCCCCTCCAGTTTCGGTTTGGACGATATGATGTGGTCGACGTTTATCAAGGCACTCGCTGTGATCTCCTTGGCTCGGGCCGGGTCCGCATCGATATATTCCTCTGATTTCGTTCTCAAGTCCTCCACTCAACCTCCTGCAGGGTGGCAAGCGACTGGTTTCCCCTCTCCTTCCCATCTCATCACCCTCCGCATCGCCCTGGCCCAGCCTAACCTTCCTTTGCTTGAGCAGCACTTGCTACAGATTGCTAACCCAAGCCACGCTCGGTGGAGAGAACATCTGACCAAAGAGGAGGTCGATGATCTGACTGCCCCCTCTCAGGAAGCTTTGGGTGCTGTAGACTCATGGCTAGCGGAATTCGGCCTTGATGTCGATGTGCATCCGACCGAGCGAACGTCCGCTAACGACTGGCTCGTCGTCCACGACGTCCCAATTAGCACGGCCGAACGGTTGCTAAACACGACCTACTCCATCTTCACTCATTCTGAAACTGGCAAGCAGGTTGTCCGTACCACGAGCTACCGTGTTCCCGCCGCAGTGGACGAATATGTTGATGTCGTGCAACCCACCGACTACTTTGGAGTAGGGATCAAGCCCTTATCGAGTGGATTCACGTTTGAAGAGGAATCAGCGTCCGCGACGACCTTCAACATCACGCTTTCTCAGCTCAAAGAGCTGTATGGAATCACTGGCTACACACCTTCAGGGAAGCATAGCAGAGTCGGCGTTACAGGGTAAGCCTTGAATCTGTCACCCTGGTATGAATTGGACTAATCCATTCTTTGTGATCTAGATACCTCGAGCAGTATGCTAACCTTAACGACCTGGAGCTGTTCTACGAGACGTTCCTCCCGCAAGCCGCGAACACTACACTTACTGTCAAGCTGATCAACGGTTGGTCTAGTTGATAAGATTGTATGTTTCATGGCACTTACGTCTCTTCCATCAAGGTGCAAATAATTCGCAGAACCCTGCCGATGCTGGTGGCGAGGCTGTAAGACTCTAAAAGCTATATGGTGGTGGAAATTTTCTGACTGTTCTCCAAATGCAGGAACTTGATGTCCAATGGGCGGGTGGTGTTTCCGTGCGTTCAAATTCATTTTGGTCCCTTTTTTCTACAAGCTCACGCAGCACCATATCATAAAGTGGCCCATTCCGAATACATTCTATTCGACGTATGGCCGTGGACAGAACACGAACCCTAATATCAGCTACGAGGATAATGGGAACGAACCGTATGTTACATCCCTCTCCCTGAACACAAATATAACGCTGTAATTAACAAATTACTTAGCTATGATGTCTTCCTCACCTACCTATTGTCGCAACCCTCAAGTCAACTCCCTCAGACACTGACTACTAGCTATGGTGCGTTCCTGCGTTTTCTATTAAGTATTGTGCATTCTTCGCACAACTCACCTGAATCTTCTCATCTAGCTGAAGCCGAGTCTGACGTGCCTCTCAACTATGCACGGAAGGTTTGTGCTTTGTATGCCGCAGTTGGCGCGCGTGGCGTCAGTGCCCTTCACTCTAGCGGTGATGGTGGCGTTGGTAATGGCGACTCTACCACGCCTTGCTACACGCCGAACAAATTCGCTGCCCTCTTCCCTCCCTCGTGCCCATATGTCACTGCCGTCGGTGGAACTTACTTGATCCCTGAAACCGCCGTTAGCTTCTCTGGTGGCGGATTCAGCGACTACTTCCCGCGCCAGTTCTGGCAAGATTCTGCTGTTGACAAGTATCTCAACACACAGCTGAAAGGAACCTACAAAGGCCTCTTCAACGCCACTGGACGAGGAATCCCTGATATTGCGGCACAGTCCGTGCGCTTCAATATTATCTACCAAGGCAAAGTTGCGCTTATTTCGGGCACGAGTGCATCTTGCCCTGCCTTTGCTGGTGTCGTCGCACTCCTGAATGATGCGCTCGTCTCCAAGGGCAAGAAACCACTTGGATGGCTGTAAGTAGACTGAATACCTTTTAGCAAATCGGAGACTAACCTTCCGGTTCAAACCAGAAACCCCTGGATCTATTCACTCAAAACTGGATTCAACGATATCACCACTGGGAGCAACCCAGGTATGCATTCTTGCTCTAATACTTGGCTCGCAGCATTGGCTTACCGATATTTCTCATCTTTTCGCACAGGCTGTGCCACCCCTGGCTTCAACGCTACGGTTGGTTGGGACCCAGTGACGGGCTTTGGCACGCCAAACTTCCCTGAGCTATTGAAGCAACTAGTATGACCCTGAAATGACTCTCGGCTTCGACTACTCGTAGCTATTTTGCCAATGTACATATGACTTGAGCCTGGAATGCTGGACTGATGTAAGGATAACCCAACGACCACCATCTCCAACACCTTTGAAGCACTAACTCAAGAGGGAACCATTCAGTTTTCAGCGACCGTGACCCAGAAGTGAACAAACTCTCAGTCGTCGTGACGCTGAGATTTCATTCATGGATCGGCGTTCGGCCATGAACATGATCACAGTTCAACCCTTGAACCTATGGTCATTCTTGTACAGCAGACCATTGCCCCGCTCCCTTGACCCTGGCGTAGTAGAAGCCGATGCTCGGTGTCATGGGCGTGAGAATGTGTCCCCGTCGTTTCTCGGAGAAGCCTGAACTATAAACCAACCTTTGGTTGTGTGTTTCTGCCTCCCCCTCTATCAGGACTGCTGGGATTTGTTAGGCGTCTTCAGTCCCTTTGACTTGCTATCCCTGTTCTCAGTGTGTTTCTTTCATGATGGAGGCTCAGCTGTCTCTCTTAGGCCCCAAGGTTGCCAGAGTGTCCGTCAGCGATAGGTGAATCAGCTCCCCATATGCTGCAAGTTACAGCTAGTTTCTCATGCAATTCTATAGCTTTTGGCTAGACACTCGTATACTTCCAAGTTATGCTGCAGTAGGTTCACTACTAGTCATCATTATGAGTTCTATTCTCCAAACCTTCCGTCAACACAAAGCGCCCATCAAAGTCGATGAGGAGCCCACCAACATTGGGCTTCGCGTCCGCGCAATCATCAAGTCATCTGGGATTTACCTTTTTCTGCTAAGAGTCCTCCGTGTTTTCCTTTGTATTGCTCTCCTCCTTCTGTCGATTCGGTCTGTCGACGTCGAGGTTCCCGACGCGTCCTACGTGGCTGAACCCTATGAACGCTCTATTATCATAGCTGAAGCTGCTTTCTTTGTGAGTTCCGAATGAATAGGATATAGAGTGCTTGCTAATCATAACATTAGGCTTACACGACATGCATATCCATTGGGACCGTGGTCTTGCCTACACGACAGAGGCACATTGCCATCAGGCATGCATTTGTTTTGCTTCTGGCAGAATTCGGGGTATACTTCTATCGAGATTTATATCCCCTCTGCACGTATACCCTTCAGCCTATGGATATCGCGGAAGGAGGACGACTCTGGACCAGGGTAGTTATGTTGGCGTTTGCGTCGTTGGTAATTCCACTGGTGGCCCCGCGTGAATATATTCCGATCGATCCGAAGGTCCGTAGAGACGCGAAAAAAGCCACGTAGGAAGCTTCATACTAAACTAGATACTCTTATAGAACCCCAACGATCCGAACGCTGAGCAAACCGCGTCAGCGTTGTCAATCATTTCTTTTGCCTTCATGGATCACTTGGTCTACCTTGGGTACAAGCACCCTCACGTTCCCTTCGATCTCCTCCCGAGCCTTTGTGACTATGATCGTGGGGTTTACCTCAATGAACGTGGTCGTGAGTATATCCGACCCTCTTTGGCCAAGAGGCGGCGCTCCTTTATATGGAGACTACTATCACTATTCCGTAAGTCACCTTTTCTGATTCGAGTCGTCCTTCATGTTTCTGCGCTATGGCTGAATATGTTGGGTAGGGGTCGAGTTCCTCGTCGTGATTACGTGCACAATCACCCGCACTATCTTTGGATTCCTCGCCCCAGTTTCCCTGAACCGAATTTTGAATTATATTGAGACTGATGGGGAAGGTGCGATAATCAGGCCATGGTGAGCTCACTGACACCTGTGATCAGGCCATTTCTCTCACTCCACAATCCCAGGGTCTGGATCCTCATATTCTTCGCGGCCCCTGTGTTAGCCTCGATCTTCTTCCAGCTTTATATATTCGGTGCTGTACGCCCGTTGTCGCTTTTGCTCCTATCAGGTTCCTCTGATCTTATCTGAATGCGACAGACCCATCTGCTCGCTCAAGTGGAGTCAGTGGTGACGCAAGCCGTATTCGAGCACGCTCTGCGCATTCGCATGAAGACAACACCCAATGATGACAACTCTTCTTCGGGTGTCGGTCCTAAGCAAGATAACCCCAACGGCGGCAAGGCGAAAAATATGGAGGGAAAGATCAACAATCTGATTTCTTCAGATCTGGAGAATATTGTCGATGCGAAAGATATCATGCCAACAATATTCTCCTCTCCCCTGCAAACTGTAATGGCTATTACTTTCCTCTACACATTACTGGGATGGAGGTGCGCCGCTTATTCTCGAACCCCGTTTACTAGATCACTCACGTTGCGCTTCATGGTTATACTCAGCGCCCTGGTCGGTTTGACTGTCCTAATGCTTGGTATGTACGTGCCTGGCAAGATTACGGCACGTATCCATGCAATCCAGATCCTTCAATCCAAAGCTGTAAGCCTCCCACTCTGCTCAACCCACCTTGCATGATTGCCGAGCCGTCATCGTCTTAGACCGATGCTCGAGTACAATATGTTACGGAGAGTGAGTAGAGCCCCACAGCTGATATTAAACTATGCCCCTTAACCAAATCTATCTGTACTTAGCATTGAGTGCCGTCCGACTCATCAAGATGTTCGGCTATGAGGCCAAGATGGAGGAGAGGATCAGCGAGAAAAGACATGCTGAGATCAAGCTAGTCAAGAGGAGATACAACATGGGCCTCGTCAACGCCATCTACAAGTACGTTTGGGATATGGGACACTTCCAACTCATGCCCTCGCTGATTCTCGTTTTGCAGCTGGCTTCTCCCCGTCTTCACTAGTCCGTGTCCATTCTTCACTACCTCACTGCGAGACCTCACGAATTACTTGCAGTGCTTGTTACCTTCTTCACGTATACGTACTTCATGGGAAAACCCCTTACTGGTATGCAACCCAGTTGACTTTGGCTTGATGACGATCGCTGACTATGGGCTCTTTTCAGCTTCAACGGTCAGTTTGGATATCAATCTGCTGCCTCCCTAGACACTCAGTTGTATTCGAGTAGGTATTTTCTTCCGTTGCTGTGTTTGATTCTTTGCGGCAGGAGGTCAGTCAACAACACGGTTACAACCGATCTGTCAAATAACCTGATACATAAATGGACCCGCCAGCTATCCCGGCTAAACTGGACCGTACCCGCCTTCATAGCGGGCAAAGTCAGCATGGATCGTTTGGATGGTTCGTCCATATCTCCCCTCTATAAACAGCATCGCTAACTTCATCTTTGTATGCAGAATTCTTCTATGAGGTGTGAAAGGTCATCATCCGTGATAGTAGCAGAGGACTGACCCGTTTCCCAAGACCGAGATGCTGGATCGATTCATTGAGGATGACGACAACACAATAACTGGCTTTCTACCACCAGTCGCGGATCCGGATGCTCCCGGTTTCCATAACGCGGTCTTTGATTGGGACAGCTCCCCGCTTTCGGCATCGGAAACTGCTTCTGCGGTACTCACGCCATCCTCCAGGGTTTCTAGCTCCAGTAGCTCGCGTCGTTTCCGTCTACAGATCCCTGGTGACCTCCAGTTCCAACCTGGAGTTCTGAACCTTGTTTTGGGCCCGACAGGTTCTGGGAAGACTTCCATGCTACTAGCTTTACTGGGAGAGATGCACTTTGTTCCCTCTGGTCCTGATTCGTGGTACAATCTTCCGAAACAGAATGGGGTTGCCTATGCTGCGCAGTCACCTTGGGTACTGAACCGCACAATCAAGGTCAGCCAACTCGAACCCCCCATGAAGTGTCAACCCACTTAACTTTTTGAACCCTCAGGATAACATCCTTTTTGGAGAAGATTACAATGAGGAAAGGTACAGAACCGGTTCGCACAGCTTTGTCCTCGGTTGTATGTCAATAGCTGCTAACGAGCTAACGAAACACCAGTTCTCTCACAATGCGCTCTGGAGCCTGATCTAGAGCTGTTCCAAGTGGGTTTTGGCTATACTTTAGAGGTGTTATTCATGTTAACAGTTTCCACTGACTGAATAGGCTGGAGATGAGACGGAAGTAAGTTATTCCTATCAACAATCAAAAATCAGGTACACTCATAATGTTCCCGTACCGGGTAGGTTGGTGAAAAGGGTTTGACCTTGAGGTGAGGTACTAACTTTCTGTCGAGGACTGAGTCTCACGATCGAATGCTATGCAGTGGCGGCCAGAAGGCCCGCATCAGTCTTGCTCGCGCCGTCTACTCCAAGGTATGTGACCTTTGGTATCTAGTTACTACGCCCAAATGTCCAACGACCTATGCAGGCCCAAGTTGTTCTCCTCGACGATGTACTTTCTGCCCTTGATGTCCACACCGCCCGTTCAATCGTCAGAGAATGCTTTGCTGGAAGTTTGCTTTATGGGCGGACTGTGGTCCTAGTGACCCACAACATTGCACTCACCGCCAAATATGCAAAGTACTTCGTGACGATTGCCGCAGATGGATCGATCTCAGGGAGCAGCTTCCTGGCAGATGCACTAATGCAAGAAAACGTGCAAACCGAACTGATTCAGGAAACTGAGACTATCAAAAAAGCAGAATCTGTTATTGATGGCTCGGCAGTGCCACCTGCCAAATCGGAGGGACCAAAATCTGGCGGGAAACTGATTGTCGGGGAAGAAGTGGCCCTTGGTCGTGTCACTACACGGTCCTGTACGCACCTCGTCTCTGTCTTAGAACTCCAGATACTGACAGTCTGCCCCAGTGAAGCTCTTCCTGTCTAATGTTGGGAACCCCATCTTTTGGGCCACTTGGTTGAGTCTCAATCTACTCAATGAAACTTTTGCAGTGTGAGGTTTTTTTTCTTTGATTTTGCATGCCTCAATCACGCCGTGACGTGAAGTAATGAACTTATTGGGCTTCAGGTTCCTGACATGGTGGCTGGGCACGTGGGCTCTAGCTTATCAAGAGGCGAAAGAACCATCTGATGTCTCCGTACCATTGTGAGTTTCGGCCCCTGACCATGCGACGGACTCAACAGACTTTGACATCGACTGTTAGCTATATGAGCCGCTACGTGTTGATTATCCTCGTGTCTCTTGTGAACTATGGTGAGTCTCGCATATTATTGTACCAAAACCTAACTAATAAGCTATGCTCAGCCGTTGTAAGCTTTTGAAGATATTCTATTCCTAAGATGACCCTTCGCCCACCTCGACTTTTTCAGATCTGGCTATTATTTATCCATGGTGTTACTCGAGCAGCCAAGAAAATTCACAGCCTTCTCGTCAATTCGATTCTCCGCAGCACCTTAAGATTCCTGGATACCACTCCCACTGGACGTATTATTTCTCGTTTCACCCAAGATACTCAGACCGTGGATCGGGTAATATCGAATCACCTACAAGTTTTGACATCGATGACTTCCGCTATCATCCTCAAGCTCGCCACGATTGTCTTCTTCACACCTGTCTATCTTGCTCCAGGCCTGGTGCTGGCCGTTGTTGCATTTATTGTGGGACGGATTTATATAGCAGCTCAATTATCAGTGAAAAGGTTAGCATCCACATACGAGAGAATCCACCCTCATAGCTTATGACGGCTCCAGAGAGCAGAGCAATCGTCGATCCCCCGTTTTCTCGACCTTTGGTGCAGCTATTGGGGGACTGACCAGCATAAGGGCATATGGTGCTCAAACAGCATTTCAACAGGAGCTTCTGCGACATGTTGATGCTTATATGAGGTCCTCGCGAGCATTCTATAACCTCAATAGGTATGTCCTCATCCCTTGTCGTTGTCTTGGCTAACGATTCGCTACAGATGGATCAGTGTCCGAGTTGACTTTATGGGGGCAATTTTTTCCGCAAGTCTTGCCATGTGAGTATGTCTCTCTTATTATCCCAATTATACTCATTTTTCCTCTAGCCATCTTGTTTACTATGTGAAGGCGACAAATGCATCCATCACTGGTCTTCAGCTGAGCCAAGCGATCGCTTTTTCGAGCTTGTTACTGTGGTGGTCTGTGCATTTTTCTACGACAAGTTGAACAATTATTCATCCTTCCTCGCTAGGGTACGGTACGCAAACGATATGGAGGTGTCTGGTTAGTCCCGCCACTGAGGGACTCCAAACGAACCGTTCTAATCATCACCTCGCATACAGCAAATAGTCTCGAACGAATCCAGAATTACTTGGATATCGACCACGAGGCGCCTCCTTCAACCGAGGGTATCCCACCCGCAGCTTGGCCAACCAGTGGAACTATCACTGTGAAAAATCTCTCTGCTCGATACTCTGCCGATGGCCCCGAAGTGCTTCACAAACTTTCATTTACCGTCCATTCGGGGGAGAAGATTGGCGTCGTTGGCAGAACTGGCTCTGGGAAGTCATCCCTTACCCTCAGTTTACTTCGCCTAATTCCCACCCAGGGGAATGTGTTTTATGACGGCCGGGATACTACCACGATCAACCTAGAAGACCTGAGAAGAGCTGTGACCATCATCCCGCAACAGCCAGAATTACTCGTGAGTCCAGAAGGATACTGCTCGCTTTACAGGTACTTAATAATTACCACACTGACTGGGTGCTTCAAGTCTGGAACGATCCGGCAAAATCTCGACCCTTTCAGCGCTCATGATGATGCCGCTCTGAATGATGCTTTGCGGTCCGCTGGATTATTCAACCTCCAGGCTGAGCTCCCCGAAGATGAGCGTATCACGCTTGATTCCAAGGTGGGAAGCGGCGGTGAAAACTTCTCACTTGGACAGCGCCAGATCATTGCCTTGGCTCGGGCGCTCGTTAGACACAGCAAGGTGTTGATCCTCGATGAAGCTACGGCATCATTAGGTCTTTCGACATTCTTTTGCTCTGGTCCTCCCTCGGATTTCTGACATTCGTTCTAGATCATGCAACGGATAATCTCATCCAGGAGACTCTCAAGACAGAGTTCAAGGACGCGACGCTCATCACTGTCGCCCATCGCCTCCAAACAATCATGAGTTCAGATAAGATCATGGTCCTCGATGCTGGCAAGGTTGTTGAGTACAACTCTCCGAAGAAGTTGCTGGATATTTCAGGAGGAGTGTTCAAAGCTCTTGTTGATGGGAGCGGCGATCGTGAAAATCTCTATAGGATGGCGGCCTAGGTAACGAGTGTCAATTGCCAAGTACCAATAAAGTCCCTTTTAGAATGCCCTTGACAACAATGATGACAAGGTTTTCATCGGAGGATCTACTACATGGGTGATCGCCAGCACGAGACGCGGGAAGTGAGTAAGGAGAGGGAAGAAAAGGGAGTGTATGATGTTTGGTAAATGCCAGGAATTGAGCGGATGGGATCACGCTGATACCAAACTCAGCAAGGCTTGTGAATCGGGGCCATGGATTAAGCTACATCTTCCAGGTTGAGATAAATTGTCATGGATAGCTGGCAAGATGGAAGAAATGAAGGTCTCTCTAGCCATGATCACCAAGCAAACGCTCTGAAAAGTCAAAAAATAGCAAAGCCATAATCAATGACACGAGCAATAATTAGACAAGTGGCAAACATACTCTTCGACAAGCTCCACTCCACCAATCGCATTGCGCACACTCCTCCCAATAGCATGCTCGGCCTTGCGGACGCTGTCCATCAGTGATTCAGGGCCGCATGCGCCCACTACGACACCATACAACTGCTTGCGCCCTCCAGGGGTCGGTGGGTTTTCAATTCCGCTTGTACAATCACACAGGGCAGCGAGCATATCGCCGAAATCGGGGCGGCCGGGGACCAGCTTGATTGCTTCAGGAAGATTGAGGTCGCCAATGGACGAGGCTGCATCAGCAAATGCCCGGCGGTAGGTTCAGGGGTTCCCCGGTTTCACACCCCTGAACGCATACACTCTGAAACCCGCCCAGATCTGAATGGGGATCCCAGACAGTTGGAGTTCTCACGCCTTGATGCGAAGGGTCCTTGATCACGGAGAAGGGATTTATAGCAGCCACAATGTAATCTCTACGCTACTGTACCAACTCTAAGGACGAACCAGTACTTTTGAAAGAGTCTGTGACCAAGCAAGGCTAGAAAACCAATGAGATTGTTTGACAGCATTGGTTAATGTCTCAACATCTATATTACTTGCGGGTAGGTAGGTAGCAGATCCTGTAGAACGGCATCCCAGTACATCATGTCGATATAGAATCGAACCAGCTAGGTCGTGTTCCTCTGTCCCTGCTTGTGATACCAACCCTGATGAGACCAAACGGTCGCTCGTATTTCCATGGGCGTTGATGTTTGGCCATGTTGATGCTTTGGACAACTTAGCGTTTTTTCGACCAACCCTCACGCCTTGTCTCCGCTCAACTCCGTCTTCCTCCGCCACCCATCTCGTCGCTCCTTCACGATTCCTATCACACAAATGACACCCAGCCGCATATCCAGCGCTCCACTCGAGTATGTGAATACAACGTGTTTTTAATCATGACTAGCCAACTCATTCCAAGATACTACGCTGCGGGATGCACGTCTCACCGTCAGGTCAGCGCCCGCCTCTTTACGCACTGCAGGTATGTCCAAGACATCCTCCTTGAAGTCTAATGCCTCAACTCCTTTACTTCGCCGCCCAATTTGCCTTACCTTGCGTCGCCACGTCAGTATTCCAAAAGCTGTTTTTGTTGTTTTGCTCGCTCGTTGTTTTTTTCGATAGCCCCGGCTCCAAATAATTACTAAATGGTAAGCCGCCTCTTTCGCTCGTGAGGCAATGATCCCTGCCCTGACACTCGCCTCCCCATTTTTTTTTTCTTCGCCAGATCGCAATTTCACCCTACACCCATGATGCTATGTTCTTTAGACCTCTCTTCTTGATTACTGCACAGTCGTCCGTAGATAGACCTTTCTCTTTGTTTTGCCTCACTGTATATTACATGTCTTGTATAGTTGCGCAATCGATAATATTTTGCTCTCTCAAATGGTGAACAATTGTGAAGCTCCAAACCGAACAGACCACTCCCCCTGTGCCTGTGAACCCCATGAACCCCTGAATCATTGATGCGATTTCGAACCCGTGCTACGGTTTGCTGGTGTAAACCGGGGGGGGCATGTTCAGTGAGTTTCAGAAGTTTCGGGGGTTCAAGCCCTCGAGAACCCGCGAGACCGACTGAACCGGGCCGAACCTCGGGGCCGGGCATTTGCTGATGTGAGAGGTCAGAAACGCGAGTGTAATGCACATGGATATGCAGAGAGACGGAAGAGATGGACTCAGAGGCGGCGATGAGGCGCTTGAAGGTCGGGAGAATGGAGATCAGGGCGGCTGTGATGGTATGTATCGGATAAGATATCAGCCATAGCAACACGGAGGTATCAGACAGGAAATGAAGGGTCAGCGTACCAGGATCTTTCACAACCCATACAAGATCAATAATACGGACATGGCTGCTTCCTTCGAACAAATCACGGATGACATCTTGTGTGGCACTTAGACCGAAAGTGATCCCACTACCACCACAAATGAACATAGACGACGAGAAGCTGGAGAAAATCACATTCCCCGGGCCACCTGCAAAATAAACACGGGTAGTGGAAGCCAATGATGAGTAGAGAAGGGGAGATAAGACCACCGAGGGGCCACGGAGGAGAGGCGGAGGAAGTCATAAAAGGAGAAGAGTGACCGAGCCGGGTCAGTGAAGTTCAACGCGGCCGACGGTTCTAAAAAAACGCACCATATGGTCCTTGAACTAGGACACTGACGGTTTTCTTCGACCCAAGTCCTGCTTCTTTGGCGGCTACACCCGCAGCCGGATCCTCCATCGCCAATTTCGCTAATTGACGCGTCCAATCACCCGCCTCGTGGCAGTACAGAACGATCCCTTCACGATCCTCGCTTATCGAAGCGATGGTAAATGGGTGGCTTTCCACCGCATTCATGACTCCCATACCAGTAGATAGCACAAATAGGCGAACGTGCTGACCGGCACGCCACCCTGACCGCAGCGAAGGAACTACGACGCGTGTAGCTTGGAGAGTTGGGAGATACTCGACCGTGGCGCTCGTGTAACGTGCTTGTACAGCGCGAAGGATGAGATCGAGGGCATAGATACCCCCTGCAGCAATGCTCCAGGGAATGGCAGCTGGTCGATGGATCCAGACCTATTATAACCAAGGCACGAGTGCGCCACAGGAGAGATTCAACGAAGTTGGGAGGATGAGAAAAAATTAGTAGATCACGAGGCGATAAACGGTCTGCTCACCCCGACAACAAAAGTAACGAAGCCAATTCTGTGGCCATAAGCGAAGACTGTCCAAAAAATGTTCCTCATAAAGGGGAGAGAAGTGAACGTTATCACGATGATGCCACTGAATGGGATCATGCCGGTGACCAAGTCCTGGGGACTGAGACCGTTGGCCACAACATTGCCTGTGATCCATATAACCACTAGACGAAAAAAGAAATCAAGAATCGTCGGATAAGCAAATGTCAGTAGGATCTTCAGCGACAAACGAACGGAGAAACATAGCACGAGACTTACAATAGGGGATGCCGTGGAACAAGGAAGCAACAAATATGATTTGGCCGACCCAGCGATGAAGGTAGTTGAGCTTCTCATATCCCTTGCCAACCAAGAACCCGATCAATGAGTTCTTCGACGCCAGCAGGAACGCGACTGGGATCTGGGATAGAGCAATCCAACCAGCCCGTGTCGGGTTGGATACTGGGCTGGATAAGATGAAGAGCCCCAAACAGATGAGGGCCGTATATGCGAAGAGGACTACCACTTGTCCAAGCGAATAGCCCATAATCTGCTGTGAGAGCTGGCTCGAGAGCGGATAAAGGAGTGTGCGTAGCGACGGAACGTGCTTGGGAGGGATCCGAGGGTTAGAAGCGTCGGATATCTCGGCCCAGCGACGCGTGAGGTCGTTGAGATCCGTGCTCCTCCGTCCCAGACTTCGAGTAGACGACGCTCGGCGCGGAGTGGTGATCTTCTCTTCGGCATTCTGAACCTCTCCATGTCCGGAAGGACGGGGTCGTCTAGTCGAATTCCTTACCAAAGAGGGCTCTCGCTTGAATCTCCAGCCCTTTTTAGCGGTCTGGGAAAATGAAAGACGAGCGGACACCCGAGGGAAGGAAACGCATGCAAATAGCGCCAGCGCCATTAGCATAGCGTAGATAACATAATCGGCGGCTCTATTGGTCGATATGGATCAGAGGAAATAATAACCTGAAGCGTATGAGATTAACGCACTGATAATCCTCTAGCTGAGGGGGTGGTGGCATGGAATCAGCAGAAGGAGCGTCCCCTTGAGCTGAGAGAGACATGATCGGTCGGTAGTCGAGGATATTGTTGGTCCCGAATGAAAGTAATGGCAGTTCCTCAGACGTCAACCTTGAGAGCGCGCGGCGCAAAATATGGTTGATGAGGAGTAACAACCTCTACAACGAAAAGAGGGTGATGGTAAGATGGTTTGATGTCCGAACGAGCGAGGGGTGAAGTAGAAGGTCAGCCAGCGGGTTTATGCGCGTAAATTTATTGGTTTCAGAGGGCGTAGAAGGCATTACACATGAGCGCAGCATCAGGAACAGCAAGTGGCCTTCGTAATAACCAATCGGTGATTATGGCATGTTGTCACCACAAACACATTCTTAAGCTGCGGAGGCGGTAGTTACACCCCCTAAACTCAAATACCACATATATTTGCACACGAGGGCGTGAAGCAGGCCTGAGGGATCGAATGCATCAGGGGCCAACGAGCGGACAGTGGATATTGGAGAATCGCTTCTGTGTCAGTCTAACGCGCGGGCTCGTGAGCAACTGGCGATCAACGTGGTTTTTCGTTCGTTGACTGTCAGAAAATCGCAGCAATTCCCAGAATTCATCCGTGCTCCATGCACTTAGCCCAGCATTTTGATGTCTTCAGGCAGTGGGCTCCGATTTGATGCGGAGTAGGGGTCGATAACCAAGCGATATCATTCTGGGGGCTGATATTGCTTTTAACGGACTAGGTTTGTGCACGGCTGTAAGAACCAGGGGCTCGCTTTCGGATCTTCAGCCTTTCAAGAGTGCCTACTATCCGCTCGCACTCGTGGCGCCGAAAATTCTCACGCCAAGGCTTGGCTGCCCTATATATACATTCAGGTTTGTTATTCAAAAGCATCCTCCCCAATGGCTGGCTCTCATTGAGCACAGGCCTGAGTGAATCTGAGCTAGAATCATTTTGTCTATCGTGAAACCCTGGGCATTAAATTCCAGCTCTCCGTTGACTAGGCCTACCTTGATTCGCGTTCTTGCAGAGAGACCAGCATGTCTAAGCCATTACGATGGTCACTTCATGTCTTCCAGTCGGAATGAGCCAAAGATGCGGGTATGTTCCAG
This sequence comes from Clavulina sp. PMI_390, assembly GCA_015039315.1. NCBI lineage: Eukaryota > Fungi > Basidiomycota > Agaricomycetes > Cantharellales > Hydnaceae > Clavulina > Clavulina sp. PMI_390. The sequence continues at coordinate 41,018 of WIDE01000053.1, forward strand.
GTTCGGTCGTTGTTTCACTAGGATCAATAACGAAGCGAGGGCACATCAACGGTCCACAGTCTCGCGGACGGCGAAGCAATAGCAGCCCCATCACTTCAAGCAGAGCCCCAACCCAACTAGTTAGACTACGTCCGTCGTTACGACGGCCTTTCCTGATCCTTGTTGTAAGCCTTCCATTCTCTCAGTAGCTCGCATGGCACCATTGAGCGTGTCCCATATGATGAACCTCCCCTCGAGTGAAGGCTCTAGAACCACACGACTGCAGGACAGCTTCGCGTATCCATTCACTTAAATGATTGGCTATGCCGATGACGTGAAAATACCTCATATTCCATTTGGCGCCTCTTCCCACTGCGCTACATGGAGATCTTGTGTCAGGATTTTTCCTGAGATGATGAAAGAAAAAATTACCTGCCGAATCCAGAAAATGACTCCCGCCCCTTTCTCTTGCCGATCTAGCGTTCCGCCAAGTACTCTAGACGATTGGTTCGATCACCTTTCTCATGGAAAAGATGATCATCCAGCCTGCTGCCCGGCGCTGTATGCTCAAGACAGAAGAACTCTAAAAAGTCGTCATTAAGCTCGACAGACCCCCGCATATGCCCGCCGTTAGCGGTAGGTATCGGGACGAGGATAGCGGCTTCAGCATTGACTTCGGGTTCTACGGGACATAAATTCAAATTTTCCGTCCTCTGCAGTCATGATTTGTCCCCTCTTAATGGCACCTGGTCCAATTGCGACTATTGAGGCACTCAATTATACGAAGATTTGTCAGAAACGATAGGGCAATAGCCCCTGCTACGTAAGATAGTCGTACTCGTATGCATGTATTTAGCCTTCCGTTTCTGAGCTGCGCAGTTGTGCTGATATCTTTACGTAATGCCGATCGATCCCATGGACCAAGGTGCCACCACAGAAGGGACTTAGGAAGTATCCATGTCTCCGTCGAATTCCTTAATTTCTAACGGTAATGAGCATCATCAGGAGAAGGAGAGTACAAATTATTGATTTTGTTCTCACTATCGTACTTTGAGACATTGGCCAGCAAGTCGAATACAAGTACAACAGGAAGCGGGCTGATGATCTTACAGATAAGAAAAAGATGTAAACTGGAAGGTAAAGAGAAGGGAGAGCGATTTTTAACAGATACGGCAAAGAGATAACGTGAGATCAATGACCCGTCGAGGGATAAGCAAAGGTGGTAAGTGCGCATGTGGGGCGTTGTTTGATGCACGGTTACCAAGCAAACGCTCTGATGAGGCAAACCAGGGGGATCATCGTTAGACACCTCATTCAATGATTGGGTAATACAAATGTGAAATACATACTCTTCGACAAGCTCCACTCCTCCGACAGCGTTGCGCACGCTCCTCCCAACAGCGTGCTCGGCCTTTCGCACACTGTCCATCAAGGGCTCAGGACCACAAGCACCGACTACCACCCCATACAGCTGCTCACGCTCCCCTCCAGGTGCGGGAGCGTTCTTGATCCCGCTCGTGCAGTCGCATAGCGCGGCGAGCATATCACCGAGGTCAGGGCGGCCTGGGACGAGCTTTATTTCCTCAGGTAGATGGAGGTCGCCAATGGATGAGGCTGAAAAGTTCGAGGCGCGGGTGTAGTGCACGTGGATGTGTAGAGAGACCGAAGAGATGGACTCAGCGGCGGAGACGAGGCGTTTGAAGGCAGGCAGGATGGGAATGAGGGCAGCTGTGATAGAAGGTCCGTGAATTGGAATGTTAATCACATAGAAATGAAGTCACGAGAATGCAGAAGGAGATTTGTCGACGTACAAGGATCTTGGACGACCCACACGAGATCAACAACGCGAATACGGCTGCAGCGGTCGAACGCGTCACGTATGACATCCTGGGTGGCGCTCAAGCCAAAAGTAATCCCTCCGCCACCACAAACGAACATAGCCGAGGAAAAGCTTGAGAAGATCACGTTCCCTGGCCCACCTGAATATGGGTGCATGCGAAGGCGTGGGGTTCCATAGGAGCGAGAGAGGACAGGCGAGAGAGCGCAACCGAGAATGGAGTCACGCGATGATAGAGAGCCGACAAGAGAATGTGTTTGTGAGTCAGGAAATGTCCGATGTGGTCAGGTAGGAGAGAAATCGAAAAGGAGAGCGTACCATAAGGGCCTTGCACCAGGACGTTGACTGTTCTCCCAGAGCTAAATCCTGCTTCTTTATCACTGGATCCATATCCCAATGGTGCAGCCGGGTGTCCTCGTGCCAGTTTGGCCAACTGGCGGGTCCAGTCACCCGCCTCACGACAGTACAGCACCATTCCTTCTTGATCCTCGCTTGTCGATGCAATGGTGAATGGATGACTTTCCACCGCATTCATCACGCCCATTCCGCTGGAGAGCACGAATAGGCGGACATGTTGCCCCGCGCGCCACCCTGAACGGAGCGAAGGGACGACGACGCGTGTAGCCTTGAGAGCAGGGAGATATTCGATTGTGGCGGGCTTGTAGTGCACTTGCACAGCCCGTAGAATGAGATCGAGAGCATAGATGCCTCCTGCGGCAACACACCAAGGAATAGCAACCGGAACGTGGTAGCACGCCTAGATTCATGAAAGAGTGGAGTGTTCCAAAAATAGAGTTGCCGAGGGAGGGAAGTGGTGAGAATCATATGTGAATGAACGGATGGACCGAGTGGTTACTATCAGATAAACCACTTACCCCAACAACGAAGGTAGTGAAGCCAATTATGTGGCCATAAGAGAAGATCATCCATAACTTGTTCCTCATCACAGGGATAGAAGACAGCGCGAGCACGCATATGCCACTGAACGCAACCATGCCAGTGATCGAGACCTGGGTGCGCATGTTCTTTGTCAGATCGTTGGCTTTCGTCCATACCACCACTAAAGGAAGGGAGTAGAAGAGGTTGAACAGTAACCATGTCAGTAGGGGACTCTTCTCCGCAGCGATTAATACATAAGTGTGGGTCCCGCGAAAACGGTCATGCGAAGAAACGAGGGAAGAAGCGATCACTTACACCAGGAGACGACGTGGAACAATGCCGCAATGAATATCATTTGGCCGACCCAGCGGTGGAGGTAATTGAGCTTCTCGTATCCCTTCCCAACGAGCAACCCAATCAGCGAGTTCTTTGAGGCAAGCAGAAAAGCGGCTGGAATCTGGGTTACCACGATCCATCCGGCGCGCTTTGGGTTTGACACTGGGTCAGAGAAGAGGAACATGCCAAAGCAAATGAGGATCGTGTACGCGAGAAGGATGACGACTTGGCCAAGCGAGAAGCCAAGGACACGTCGGGAGAACTGGCTCGAAATCGGATACAGGATGGTGCGCAGCGAGGAGACGTGCATGGGAGCTATGCGTGGTTTGGAGGTGTCGAATAGCTCGGCCCAGTGGCGTGTCAGGCGGTTGAGATCCATGCTCCTGCGTCCGGGATTCTGAGCAAACGGAGCTCGAGGTGGGGTCAGCGTTTTCTCGTCACCATCCCAATCTGCGCGTCCACCTCTGAGCGTCTGGACGCGTCGAATCGGATCGCGCACGGGAGGAGACCCATGCTTGATCCACCAGCCCTGTTTAGCGGTTTGAGCGAACGAGAGTCGAGCAAATGCGCGGGGAAGAGCGGTGATTGCAAATAGCGCCAGCGCTATCAGCAAACTCCAAATGACGAAGTCCGCAGCTCTATCATGATAATTGCGATAAATCAACCAAATATAAAATATGAGACCGAAGCCTCGGGAGATCGACGCACTGATAATCCTCTAACCGAGGTTTTGGAGGTGCGAAGCCAGCTGCAAGAGTTTCTCCTTGAGGGGTAGGGGACATGATGGGCTTCGGGAGAAAGATTTGGGCAGTCTCAAATGAAGGTGCAGAAGATGCTTGTGTCAACAGCAGGAGCGCGCTGCGCGATATGCAGTCGATGAACAGTGACGACCTCCAGGGCCAGTGATAACCTCTAGGGTCGCAAGAGAGTCGAAGTTAGCAGTCAAAGAGTGTGAATGAGTGGTGGCGAAGCAGTGAAGGGATGAGCGGAGGGAAAATAGTCGGCGGATTTATACAGGGATAGCCATGGTGGTTCAAGGAGGGGTGGAGCGGTGTCAAACATATATCGCAGTATCAGTAGGGCCGGTTGTCGTTCGGAATGACCTATAATGCGATCACAGTATATTGTCGCCACGAAGGCGCTCCTAAGCGGGAGGAGTTGGGATGCTCGTAGTTCTGCTGCGGATACGGTAGTTGCCCCCTTAAGCTTAACGCGAACGCGCTTCCCGCGTGGGGACGGGATAGGGCTGGAGAACGGGGGAATGAACTCGCTAAACGAGCATTTGCAGAGCCCGGTGCCACAGTTCTGGGGCGAATCAAAATAGTGTACGCGGGGATCGACGTCGCTGTGTCATCGGGGAGCGTCGGATAAGCCGCCCGAATCCATCCATGCATTCGCCTGAGGCACTTCGATCAAGCCCAACGATTCACAGCCCAGATAAGGAGATTAGTCGAGAACATGAATTGAGGATAGATTATCTTGCGCAGCTGATACCATAATCAATCCTCAATCACCGGGGCCCAAAGGCTTCGCAGGTGGCTGTAGTAGGTAGCTGTTGTTGTTGTTGTTGTTGAATTCTCGTTTATTAGTCGTTTCAGGCTGCGAGCTGCTTGCCCACGCCAAGAACGACCCGGTGAGCTATACTACGAAAGGATAACGTCCGGAGATAAATATGAAATCATAGAAGAAAAATAAGAAAAGAATAATCGTGGGGGCCTTATCATAGAATATAACGTGGAAGTAGCGTGGTAGGTATCATAAGAAGAGTGTTTCGTGAGTGTTTGTTTTGCGTGCGGGGGTATCAGGGTTATGATGCGGTGCTATACTACTATAGAGGAGTTTGTTAGTAGGGAATAGAACCAGAATAGAATGATATGTGGAGGAAAGTGTCCGTAGGTCGTAACAGAAACACTGCCGGCGTAAGGAAGGCCGGCGTGCGTAATAGGTGACCAGTGAAGAGCTGAGGGAACCGGCTAAACCTTTGCAAATGCATTGGTCGCCTCAATAAATTCCGCTAGTCGGGCAACGCCATCGCGCGACCCGAGTAGGGTTTCCATCGATTGTTCCTCGTCATCTTCTCCCAGGAGGTGACGGAAGTGTGTGTATCGGGGGCAGTCGAGGTAGCTATCAGTGTGTCAGATAAAGTATCAATGCTGCGCTTCTTCAGGTGGTGTGGTTGCCGCTGGCCTCCGTAGCGTGCGAACCGAGAATTGCTGCGCTCTACTGTCTACACCGTTTTGATGAGAAGCCTCGTTTCCAATGTACTCGTCGAGGCCGTGTCCTTCGATGTCATCATGGTGTCTCGTGAACCCGCATGTCAATCTCGCTTATTGAATTGTGGGATTACAAACCATGAACTTTTAGCCAGCATTGAGTTCATCGAGTCATTTTTCTTTCACATACGTCCATCTTCCTTTGGATACGAGCATGTCTGAACGATATTATGATCGTTTCATGTCTGCCTTGAGTAAAACCTGGGTTATCAGTCCAAGTATGTTGCTGGTATATACGTTTGCTGCTCAACTGCGACTTACGATGAAGCTGGAACGCATGTGCACGTCTAGTTCACAGTCTCGTGGACGTCGAAGCAACACCAGGAGTTCTATCGCTTTTAGCTGGAAAACCCAATTCCACTACGTTCCCGATCACGAAGATCTCTCTTGATATCTCTTCGTCAGCCTCCACTTCATCACCCTCCGATGAGGCCGTCGAGCGCGTTACGTTTGACGAACAAGCCCTCAAGTTGGGGCTCCAATACGGAACCACTACTGGGCAGCTTGGGCTATTGAATCTTCTAACTGAATGGCAATGTAAATGGCATGGTCTCACCGTCGACCCTAGCCGGCGTCTGTCGTTGGCAGCAGGCGCCAGTGACTTATTATTCCAGGCAATTAAAACCATTCTCGATCCTGGAGACGTGGTACTTGTCGAGGTGAGTAAATGATCTTCTGTGATAATTCCTGGCCCAATATTCCTACTGAACGCGCGCTTTCATACTAGGATGCCGACTACTGCAGCGTCCGTGCGACAGTGGAAGGCTGTAGTGCGGAATGCCTCGCAGTCCCTGTCGATGATCATGGTATTGTACCAGAATCTTTACAAAAGCTCCTCGCAGAATGGCCCGCAGAGAAGCCAAAACCAAAATGCCTCTACACTATGCCTGTCGGGACGCCGCTATCTGGTTCGTTGTCATACATCAGGTCCTCAAATGCAACAGCTGAGCACGAAACCGTATCCAGGAAGTATCGTCCCTTTGGAACGGCGATTACAAATCCTCGCGCTCGCGAGAGAACACGAGTTCCTGATCCTCGAAGGTTATTGTCCCCGGTTATGACCGTTGATCTACACCTTTTCTCACTTCGACTATTACAGATGATCCATTCTATCATATCTCCTATGGAACAGGTGATCCGCCACCTTCGTACCTTGCACTGGAGGCTCAAGACAGAGAATCCCCAAGGCTCGTCATACGATTTGACAGCTTCTCGCATATTCTGGGTCCCGGGTTGAGAATTGGATTCGTTACGGGTCCTTTTGCGCTGCTGGAGATGATGGAGAGATTTGTGAGTCTAACCTCTCCACTACAGGAATCGCGCGTCTCGTTCTGCTCACCTTGAACGACTGTCCTTTGTACCATACGCAGGCGGCGGTAGCGATCCTTCAACCACCTTCAATTGGGCAGTCGATTGTACACACAATATTGTCCAAATGGGGCATACAAGGGTTCAAGGAGTATTGTCAAACTATCGGTGACTCGTATCGCTCGCAACGAGATCGATTCATTCGTTCGCTGCCGAAGCAATTCGGGGAGGTTTTCCACTATTCAGATCCTCAGGCAGGACCTTTCCTTTGGTGAGGTGTCTTCCTCACAGACACCCAATCTCGTTCCCCTGACTATAACTTCCATTCAGGCTCAAGCTTCGTGACTCCTCGACTGAACCACTTAGCACGTAATTCGCAACTCGTTTGAGTGGGGCGCTTCCCAACACAGTAGCATCGACTGCATTAACTTCCCTTAGCGGTGTGGAATCGCCATACCTTCGTGTAAACTTCAGTCTCCTCCCCGAAGCAGACATCACCAAGGTGGCCTCTGAGCTCATGGATGCTGCTTTGGGAACAAGGGAAGTTGCGGCACATCCGTAGATCTTGTACCAATATACACATATCTCATTGGCTACACCAAGCTTGATACTTTTGCTGAAACATGTTGTGGCAGAGGACGCCTCGCTGTTGTTTGTTCTGGTGTGGCTGTGGTGTCAACGCCAGAGATCTTGGCGCTGCCCATCAACTTTTGTTGGTTGAAAAGCCAAAGTCAAACCATATTACCCTCACTGATGTGACACCTCATCAAATGTAATTGGTCGTTTAGTCACGGCAACCCGCAAATCCCCTCCTGTTGAAAAGATTCAATCACTGGCTGTGCTTCCCTGCTCCCAATCTGCTCCCACTCGTGTATATCAGGCTGCCCAGCTCTCATAGGGCCCCCACTTCCGGCAACGTATCAACTTGAAACCATCCCTTTCTTAGGCTTCCGATTTCGGGACAGTCTGACACTCAAAGCACGTTCATTGTTGGCATGAGACAGGTAGGATCGGACATATCGTCTGACTGCGTCACACGCCCAACAACTAATCAATAAAATGACAATATTCGAAACAATTAGAAATCTGAAAAGGATCGGACCTACAGCTTGCCAAGTCCTCGAATATCGCTAGACCTGGATACCGTCGGGCTGGTCCAGGGCATCGGAGTTGAGAATGACAGTGTTGTGAGCATGAGTTCTGGCCACAATTATCGATCTTTTGCCACTTACACTATTGCTTTAGGAGAGCTTTTTCGATGATGAACAGGGCCAGTCACTGTTGCCACGTAATAAATCGACTCGAGGACGCAGAAACAGCGATGCACCAAAGGCTAACTACACGCCTGTACCACTGACAAGGTCCCCGACCATCATGTCAATTGACTCTGTAGTACTCCCCACTACAGGCTTCCTCAACTTATCGCTGGATGAGCTCTGCGATGTGATCTCACAACACCGCTCACTCCAGGCTGCTGAGATCGTCTGTACCGAGGGATACGCAATCCGAATCGGTGCCATCATGCATCGACTACTACTCCTCCAACTTCGACGGCCGAGAAAGAAGATGGTGTGGCTCAGACTAGACCGACTACGTTCTACCAAAGTATCCAATTTCAGCTTTCTTCTTTCAGGAGGGTCCACTCCAGCCAACGATAGGGTACGTAAAGTCCCAGCCACCCGATATGACTCACCTGTTGATACAACTTTAGGCCCAGCTCGCAACGGAGAAAGAACCGCTCATTGTAGGGGCCCGACTGGAAACCCATCAAACCTTCACCAGCCTTCCAACCCTTGGCGACTTGAGTCGCATGTTTCGCGTAATATCAGCGGAACTTCGTACATATGAGCTATGGCCAGTATGTCCAACTCTTTCAATGTCCAAACGGGCCTACTGACAGTGTGATTACTCGCAGGCAAATTGTTGGTTCTTCGTATCTCTGCTCCAGGAACACCTTGGCTCCACAGCTGAAGGGACATTTCTTCGTGGGGATCTACCGCACCCTTCCTTAGCCCAGGAGATCAGGCGGCGAATTAGAGAGAAGCTCGCCACGCTAACTGAGCATCTCGGCGGCTCTTCAATCAATCAGAGTCCTCAACAGCTGAAGGAAATCAACGAGGTGATGAACCAAAAACCCAATCGAGACAAAATTGTCACTGACGCAGGCTGACAGCTGGTGATGTTTCTGAGAAACTCCTCAAATTCAAACTCAACCTCATTCCTGAAAGTGAGTCTTAAATATTACCTGGGGGGCTAACTGTCGCTGAGCTCTTTTGTAGGCTTATGTGGATCAGTTAAGCACCCATCATACATACGAGCCACCAGAGGCTCAAGATGCGCTCCTCGAGCTAGCCCAAGCAGCCCAGGAACGAGGGCCACACTTTGGAACTGAAAATGGGGAGCTCGTTCGCCTACTCCTTGACAATATCAGGGTTGCCGCTCAAAACGGTCTTGATCCTACCCAGTCAAGTATAGCCTCCCTTTGGCTATCCTATGGGAGGGTTCTCAAGGTAGAGGGTTATAAAGACGACTCAATTCGCGTTTTGGAAGAAGCTCTACGCCATATGAGGAGTTTACCCAGTTGGCCGGCTCTGGCAGAAGCCGATAAACAATTCGTGGCCTCGCTTATCGATGAACTAGTTCCTCTCCTCTCTGATAACCAACTAAACGAACGTGCAGTCGACCTCCAACGTGATTTGATTGTCCTACGTCAAGAAACTCACCGGCGTGTTCGGTCAGAAAGTTCAATGCGTGCATTGATTCAAAATCTCAACCAGCTTGGAGACCTGCTCCTGGCCGCCGGGCAGCCAAAAGCGGCCCGAACGACTCGCATGGAAGCTCTCGAACTGCACCATGATATTGATGGCCCAGTCACCTTCCTATCTAACCTCCGAGCTCACGCTTCATGGCTATTGAAGGCTGGGTTTGACGAAGAAGCGTACCAAACAGCCCAAGAAGCATATAGAAAGCAGGGCCCTCTTGAAGTCATTCCACAATACAAACCCTACCTCGCCGATGGGCAATTTGTGCTGGCTCGCTTTCTCGTTAAAGCTGGTCGCCTTGATGAAGCGTTCTCTATCTGGGAAGAGACCATCACGGCTCATCGTGAGCATCGTGTTCTCTCGTCCGGCCCACCACCACCCGATATCACCTCACATATGCGAGAATATCGGGATGCGCTGCTTGCTGACTCGCGCTTCACAACTGCGTTTACCGTCGACGAGGAGATCGTCACGAATATGCGCAGACTATATGCTCAGCGACCCACACTTTACACAAATAATCTCGCGAAGTCACTATGGAACTACAGCGACTCACTAACCAAAGCGGGTCGCCTCGACGGAGCCCGAGATGCTTTGGAAGAGACGGTACAGCTCTATCGGGGCCTATTCCTGGCAGATAGGAGCATGTACAGTCCAGTTATTGCTCCGGTGCTATGCGAATACGCATGTGTCCAGCATGAACTTTCCATATCTCCATCACCTCCATCCGATCTCTCGCCCGATGTGTCAGAAGCTGTCGCCTCAACAGCGCAGGAAGCCATCCGCATCACTCGTTGGGTCTTATGGGCGAAGGGCTCTACAACCTCTCGCCTCCTTTCGTCTTTGGATCGGCTAGCAGGTGTGCTCCTGCGCCGGGAAGAATGGGAAACTGCGCAGGATGTTACGAACGAGATCCGACGGCTTCTTCCTCACCCGTCAACCAGCGCAGATTCGGAAGGTGATGAGAAGCCCACTGTAACGCTTGAGCGCGTTCATGCGTTAGACAAAATGTGCCGAGAGCGCACTGCGCACTCAATAATTTAAGCAGAACTATTCACCTTGAGCACTTTATTGTCTGGGACTGTGCCAGAATATGGGGGGCATTCAAGTAGGATGTAAAATTATGTACAGTAGCGTAATAAGGATAACGACATCGGTTCACGAGCACTCATACTCATTATGATATATCCATCCCCATTGGCTCATTGCTGGTGTCCACCAAGGGTGCTCCAGGGTTTCGTTGCCGTGCAGCACCTAACTTTGCTTCAGCATCCAATTTTTTCTGCTTCAAGGCTTCAACCTCAGCCGTCAGCTTTTCCTGTAATATTGTAAATGAGTGGGCGGTTTATTTGCCAAGGCACGGATTGCGATGTGTGGAAGCTCTGAATGCTCACCAATTCAAGCTCCAGGTCTGATGCCTTGATATTCTCATAAACCGGCGGGGGCGCAGGAATTTGTGCTACGTAGGTCCATATGGTAAGCAGATAGGAGTTTAGGGAAGACGTTTGCCACACACCAATAGCAACAGGACTAAATATCTCAGCCAGGTTGTCATGATTGCGAGTGAACCGCGCTAGTGCTAGTGAGCGGTTTGTCACATACGACTCATCTAAAATACCAGAATGCAATTGAGTTTGCGAGATATATAGAGGAGGCAATGCATGGACTGACCGTCATCGTCATTCCCATATTGTTGTAGTGGCTGTAAGGTGGGTTGGTCAGTCAATAGGAGTCAAGAAATGATGCACGGGACTCACATGAGCATCACGCGGGCCAGCCTCTCGCCGTTGCTCCATTCTCTCCATAGCAGCGTTCTGAGCAGCAACGTTGCCAATCTGCTGGGGGCGATTCTGGTTCTGCTGAGGGACTTTCTGGCCGATACGATCACCATAAACAAATATACCAGGCTCATTGATATGGCGGAGCGGATACGCGCGAACGGGCTGGTGCAAGAGGTGTTGGGGAATCTCTGCGATGCACGAGAAAGGTCAGTGCTAGTAATTGAAGGAAGTTTGGTGGGTACAACTCACGGATTGGAGGTCCTCGACTATAGTGAAGCATGGCCATTGATGGGTGGCCTCCCCTTGCTAATCTGAAGACGCGACGAATTCGATGGGCAACTTGGTCCTTGCCAGGAATGAATCCTCCCCTCGATTCGATCACTTCTAAATCCTAGACGAGAGTATTCCTGTGAGAGCATACTTCATATGAATATACGTAATAGACGTACGAATTGGGGGTTTTGTACTATGGACCGCGTGTCTTGCTCTAGGTAGCGAATACCATCCGGAGGGAGGTTCCTGGCCTGGGGGTTCAGGTACACAGCATGAGTTTCTCCCTCTGTTGGGTAAAGTCAGTGGGCTCCAGAATCGAAATATGAAAGCAATTAATCATACCTCCGGGCTGGTCAATCTGGACATAATAGTACGGATATCTCTGGGAGTAGTCTGGGAGTCTTTGTAGTGCTTTCACTGCCGTGTCATTCGGGTAGTGCACGTTGTTCGCGATATCATAGTCCATCCGCAGCCACAAGTCATTCTGCATATTGCGAGACATTGGCCACAACAAGCTGATGCGCTCTCAAGGACGCGTTCGAGGATGGCGTTGTTTGGACAAAGTTTGTTCGAAGCGCTGCTCGCACGTGACCCGTCATCGTCAACGATGCTGAGAACAAACGCAGTGCGTCTGGCCCGCACAAAGACGGCCTCAGTGTCGACCTCGGTGCGATATCTACTATTTCTGTCATATTCGCTGCGCGTTCTAAAGCCAACTCCGGATGTTGTGGTTGCAAACAGCGCACCTATGCAGACTTGACTATTCTTCCCGAGACCCGAAAGCCTGTGATTTCTTATGGACCCTCTGGAAGGAGTGCCGTTTCAGGGCATGTGGCGACTGTCTTCGGTTGCACTGGTTTCCTTGGCCGTTATCTTGTCCACAAACTCGGTCCGTCTAATTGGCTCGTTGGTCCTCTGGGGTCCAAAATAATGACCCCCAATTTTGGTATTCGGTTTCATATTTTGTAGCTAAGGCAGGGACTCAAGTAATCATCCCATACCGTGAAGAAGACGAAAAGCGTCACCTGAAGGTCAGCGGTGACCTGGGGCAAATCGTCTCCTTGGTGTGTATTTTAGTCAAACCTTTCTAATATTGTGAGGCTAAAACTAAATAAACCCCTCCATTCCAGGACTGGGATATTCGTGATGAGGACCGTATTGCAGAATGCGTTCGCCATTCCGATGTTGTTTACAACTTGGTAGGACGAGACTACACCACCAAGTGCGCATCTTGGTCCTTCATATGATGTCTCAATGTTCTAATCAAACACGTCTCTACTTTCTCGTAGGAACTTCAACTACGAGGATGTTCATGTTGCGGGTGCACGCCGGATTGCTGAGATTAGCAAGACCAATGGGGTCTCCCGCTTTGTCCATGTCTCCCACTTGAACGCCTCATTGGAGTCTCCTAGTGAGTTCTACAGGGCCAAAGCCTTGGGTGAACAGGCCGTCCGCGAAGTGTTCCCGGAAGCCAACATCGTCCGACCTGCCTCCTACTATGGTCACGAGGACAAATTCCTCAACAGCATGGCTTGTGAGTGCCCATGGAGGTGTATATGAAGGTCTGGATTGCTTACCACTCATTTCAGTCTGGCCTATCGTCTGGAAACTGAACAACGGAGACACAGTCGTTCGGCCGGTTCACGTAGGTTTCACCGTTCGTTTAGATCAGAATATGCCAGCTGAATCCTGTTCTCCATTGGATTATTTAGGTGCTTGATGTTGCTCAGGCACTATCAAACTTCACTTCACTCCCGGCGGTAGGGCAGACCTACAATCTCCCTGGTCCTCGCTCCTACACCTACAACGACATCATGGATATGATCTCATCACTCACTTATAACCCACAACCCACCGTCCCCACAATACCAAAGTCCCTCATGCTCGCAGCTTCCAAGGTCGCTCAGCTTGCCTGGTGGCCACTCGTCAGCCCTGATGAAATCGAGCGTCGCTACCTGAACGACTCCGATGTGAAGGGAGACTGGGAAGCTCTAGGAGTTGTCCCAGAGGAGCTTGAGAACGTTGCTATTACCTATGTGCGGAGATACAGGAATTCGTCAGTCTCAATCTATCTCTGGTCGCAATTTGGCACAATGCTTATTTGTTTCTTGATTCTGCAGCACCAACTACGCGCGTCCCGTCAAGCTACCAAGCAAGGAGGGTGGTTCTTCCTCGGTGTGTATCTTATTCCTCTGAGTTATCGATTCTTTGCTGATTTCGGTTGATATATCTCCCTCAGTATCACACCGTAGATTAATTTTGCGTCGCCAATGTTCCGTAGACTACAACGTAGCATCCAATTATTTACTGTCACTTCTGAATCCAGTGCTCCGCGAACTTTATCTTATAGTGAGATAAACATAACAATGGCGGGCATCGTGAATGCCTCGGAAGCTTACGTCTAGGCCGACCGACGGCATCATCTTTGTATTGACTCGTTTTGCGACTGCGCAAGCGCCGTAACAACTCGAAGCGCCCAACTTCTCTCTGCTTCCAACCCTTGAGCGAGCGTGATCGGCGGTTCAGCCGTCCACACACCACTAGCCCCACATCAACGGCTTCTCTTGAACAGGTCAGTTAGTCTTCTCATTCTGTGTGGCGCTGGCTTTGCAAGCGTCGAGGGATGAGTCGGTGCCGAACGGGACCGAGTGTCTTCGACCAGAGCTCGCTCTGCGCGTCGAGTAGGGCATACTTGGCATCAAAAATGTGTCTATGGACGCGTTCATGTGCTGGCTGCCCTAGTTGTAGCAGGTTCCTGCCGCGTTCTGTGGCTGGAATGCCCCCAAACGCTGACTACCATTCGAACGTGAGCTGATGATGGCCCTTCCTACCAACCAGCCAATCCTTGCTTCAGGAACAAACGTGCTACGATGGCCCAACGCAGGCAGAACTCAGCCTGTGATCAATGCAGGTTCGTCGCGTACAGTCATCCCTCTTCCGGACCCAAATGTCTCATTCGTCCCCCATCAGGAATCGAAAGGTCAAATGTAATATCATGCCTGGGGAAGATAAGGTACGCTAGCCACCCTAGGAAATATCTGCTATCCCTTCTAACATGCACGTTATCTAGTGCCAACACTGCGTGAACAAAAACTATCAATGTACTTTCGTCGCCCAACAAGAAACCGAGAAGAAACGAAGTGTCACTGGCCGACGCCTCGTTCGAAACTCTCCTCCGAATATGCCTCTCAAGCTACCCCCTGGATATCACCAATACCGCCCCCCAACAGCAGACTTCCTAGGCACAGATCCCTCGATGAATGGGCCCGACTTCCGAGGTTTGCAGCCCGGTCCCTCGGCCTCCTTCCCTTACCCCGTCGATCCCTCTCTTCAAAGCACCCAATCACTTCCAAACATGGGACCTAGCTCTCCGCAGAATATGGTTGGTGGTCCGATCCCCTCCGCCTGGCCTCCAACTCGAGCGACATCACAACTACTTCAGGACCGAGCCCGCTTGATTCCCTCTCATCCAGGCGGTCTCCAATCGACCGCGAGACCTTCTGCGGCAGCCCAATATCCCTATCCGGGTCTTCCACCGCCGCCTACTGCCCCAATCCAGGACTTCTTGGCATATCTATTTGCACCTGATCCCACTCAACCGCTCGAATACAATGGTGCAAATCAGGAGTACCTGCATGCACGCCGTCGTCTTCAGGAACCGGACTACCGAGTCGAGTATGTTTTTGATCTCCAGCAATCTAACCCCTGGTGTTGCTGACGCTCGTAATCAGGTTCGCAACTGAGCTCCTTGAGGTCTATTTCCAAGTTTATCACCCTCGCGTACCTATCGTCAATCCCACTCGCTTCCGCGCTCAGCTCCGCGAAGCGTTGTATGGCCCAGTGAAGGAACGAAGTAATTCCGATGGCGCACCACCCGCAAAGCGCATGCGCATGGGTGATGATGGCGCAGTGTCGTCAGCTAGCAGCTCATTCGCGGAGGGCATGGGCGCTAGCCCAGTGAATGGAGAAGGATCTCCAGCAAATAGTGCAAACGGAGCTTCTTCTCTTCGCCCTATCAATCGACCCCTACTAGCTTGTTTGCTCGCGTGGGGCTCGAAGTTCAGCGATCATGCTTTGCTCGTGATGGATCGCGCTCAAGGCTCCCGGGAGACCACATCACCCATGCGCAGCAACATATCCCGACTCCTAGTTGATCGTGCGAGAGAAGTTTCCGAGCAGGAGAAAGTATACCGGATTGCAAAGCCAGAAAATGTCGTTGTGTGCATGTTGATGGAAGCTGTGCAGCCACTCCAAAGTTGTGAGTTCCGGCCGCCTCTTTTTTCGCCTCTTGTCCTGCATACCTTAACGAATTCTCCTCTGCGTTTGACCAGATCCAATCACTGACCCTAGAGGTGCGGGACCTGATCGTGGCCTAACGGTACGCCCGTGATGGACAATAACAGAATATCCTTTGCTTACCCGACAGGTATCAAGTGTTTCTGGATTAATGCCGGTATCCGACACTTGCTCGAGTTGGGCGTCAATCACCATCCATCGGATCCTATTCCTGCTGGACAACACACTGGCGATCCTGATGACTGGAGCTGCATGGTATTCTGCTGGTGGCTCGCATGCATCAGTGATGCGCTCTGCAGCCTGTATTTCCACAAGAAACCCCTGTTGTGAGCGGTCCCGCGCGCTATCCTTTCCGCCTTTCCCTGCTGAATCTGTGTATATGCTGAAATGATCAGGTCGGAGGAGGATTACGATTTGAAGGAGTTCCAGTTGATCACGGAACCTCCTGCGCCATCTTCAGAGAGTGGCATGTCTGACCCTGCCAAAGAACGTGCCGCTGCTCAAGAACAAGCGGTAAGTCCTCCGTGATTCTCTCTGTGAGGTTATTCTGAGCTCACTTTATACTCTCATTATTTTACCCAGTTCATGGTGAGTTGATATTGACAGAACATCTGAACGACTGAATCCACTAACTTGTATCCCAGCTATGGTATTCCTCAGCGCACGATCTTGCAGTTGATGCTCGTAACATGGCACGAACGCTATTTACACCGCACGTCATGAAGTGGGGGATTCCGCACCAAGTCGTCACCACCCATGTAGCTGCTCTCACCAAATGGCGAGATCAGCACCTTGGCGTCGTTGGCGCGAACAACGACTTGCAAAACATTGGCGACTACGTCGCTGCTGTCACTGCATGTGAGTGCTCTAGTCAGTCTAACTGATGCAGTCAAATGTCTAATGTACTGCTACGTTCAAGGTACTATCGATTGTTCATACCATGTCATGTGGATAGAGCTGGTCCACGCGATATCGGACTATGGCATCAAAGAAATTAACCTTGCAGTTGAGAAAGCTCGCGAAGACTCGCAGAAGACTTCGATGTTCTCTGCGCGTGATTCTACGCTTACTGCAGAAGCTCTCAAGGCTTTGCCTTCCGAAGTTGCTGATATGCTGGACACCGAGCGAATGATTGCTACTGAGGCCTTCAAGAGTGCTACTAGGATCGCTGGCTTGGTGCGTATTCTTCTTCGGCTGCCCCTCCAGTCAGGCACTCGCTGAACATGATGGACGCATTTAGGCGGGCGTCTTGACTACTAACGGATATATGAGGCTTGACCCTAACGCAATGCACTGGCCGATCTACACTGCTGGTCGGCTGCTTGCCACCATGGGACGTCCAGAGGTGGAGAACTGCATTGCCGGCCTGAATCAGAACGGATATGCCTACGATGGTGAGTCCTCTTCTTATTATATAGCAATCCATGAGCTGGTGGCTTACTATCATGCATGGATTCAGAGGCGTGGATGCATTCCAAGAGCCTAGAAGACACATACGATTTGACGACACAGGCTGAAGCCAAAGACGCTGACTCTCTTATGCACCACTATCTCAATCCAACGGCTCGAGCGAGTAAGCGGCCATCCCCACCTCATGTAAGTTGTGTATATCTGGGTGGCGCGCAGTATCTCACTATCATACTTTAACAGCCTCCGCGCAATACTGTCTTCGAGACGTTCAAGCAGAATGTTGATGCTTCATACGTGGACGACGAACTAAGACACAAGCAGGCTGTCGCCGACGGTCAGGTGGCTGCATAAACTCCGTCTGAAAGGGCTCCTGAAATAGTAAAAATCTGTTCTTCTCAATAATTCTGATATTGGCCGGCGTCCGTTTTCGTTTTCGGTCGTGAATCCTTCGTCACCTTTCGTTTGTTTCTGTCCTTTCTTGATCCTGTGTCTTGAAAAGCTACGCTATTAATGTCGTCTCTGTCTTTGTATATAATCGAATTGGTCTGCTGTTACGATACAAGTGTTTTTCAGTGGATCACTGGCCCCCCGAAACCAAGTGCACGATGAGACACGAAGTCTGAGCCAGTATTTGTCGCTATTTACGCCGAACGCGCATTTCATGCGTTCCCTCTTCTCAAATGCTGGCCATCTCACGAAAAGAGTTTGGCGCCCTGCTCCTAGGCCTCGATTTCCAGCTGTCATAGTGAGACACAACTCGAGTAACCCGAAAGAGACGTCACTATACTATGTATCAACCCCAATATTTTATGTGAATGCCGGTGAGAAGCGAAGCACTCCTCACGTCGCTATATCCTAAGCTCATGTTGTATATCCCATTCCAGTCCCTCATATAGGTCACCTGTATACATCTGTCATCGCAGATATCGCTACGCGCTTTCATCAACTGCGGCACGACATCAAGGATCCCAGTGGCACCTTCCTGAACACAGGCACGGATGAACACGGGTTAAAGATTCAGCGAGCGGCAGAGGCTGCCAGGAAGGATCCAAAACTTTTCTGCGACCAAATTAGCCGTCGATTCTCGGTATGTGCCTACTACAGTCTCGACACGAGAAAGCTATATTCTGATTCGTGGGCGAATCATGCTTAGGATTTGGCATCTGCGGCTGATGTGAAGTATGATCGTTTTATGCGTACGACAGACGAAGATCATATTCGTGCGGCCCAGCATTTCTGGGTGAGTTTTGTCTGCGCTCCTGTTACCCTTTCCTATCACAATCTAACCTCTGACATGCTTTGCCACTCCAGACCCAGCTTGTCGAATCCGGTGCGGTGTACAAAGGCGAGCATTCGGGGTGGTACTCCGTCTCGGACGAATGCTTCTACACCGACTCCCAGATTGAGCCCGTTCCCTCGAACGATTCATCGTTGTCAGCACCGAAGGAGATCCTCTCATCACAGTCTCCTGGACAAGAGGCAGAAGCCAAGGGGCAAATGCGATCAATAGAGACAGGGAGTATAGTAGAGTGGACAAAAGAAGAAAACTATAAGTTCCGCTTAGGGCTGTATCGCGAGCAGCTATTGCGGTGGGTGGAGGAACATCCCGATTGTATGTTATTGCGTTTGATCCCCTCCCAGGCTGCAATGGTAGAGCCTAATTCTCTGACAAGGATATTCTCTTTTCTGTTTGATTCCGCTCAATGACTCCCATAGTTCTCCACCCACCGTCTCGCCGTGCTGAGCTCCTTGAATACTTGTCGTCTCCGGACTCCACCCCAGATCTATCCATCTCGCGCCCGCGGAAGCGTCTTCAATGGGGTATTCCTGTTCCCGGGGATGAAGAGCATACGATCTATGTCTGGTTAGAGGCTCTTGTCAATTACCTGACGGCTGTAGGGTATCCTCGGTCTCAACCGCGTGGCCTTGGAGCTCCGAACAACAGCGGGAGCGAACTGAACGTAAAAGAGGGGCACAACCAGGCATCAGACGTGGTGGAAACTGAAATGGAGAAAAATGGATGGCCAACGAACCTGCATATTGTAGGAAAAGATATCACAAGGTACGCAAATAGTCTCATACCTCAATATACTCCCCTCGACATTGGTTTTCTCGGTTCCCTTAATGGTTGCGCTCTGCATACCATATGTAACTGACTCTAATCCTTCCATAGATTCCACGCTGTCTTGTTCCCTGCTTTCTTGATGGCTGCCAAACTACCTCTGCCTCACACTGTCCTCGCGCATGGGCACTGGACGGTTGACCGTTTCAAGATGTCCAAGTCTCGGGGGAACGTTGTCGATCCATTTGAGGAAATGCAAACATACGGAACAGATAGTGTCCGTTTCTTCCTCATGCGAAATGGAGGGAACTTCTCGTCTGACTCCAGTGAGTTTGTCCTGTGCTATATCCTGATTATGACTCTGATCGATCCGTCTTATGACTCTACTTTGAATGATTAACGTACATATGAAGATTGGTCGGATACTGAACTGCGAAAGGTTTACGACCATGACTTGCGGAACACGATTGGGAACTTGCTAGCGCGCTTGACTGGGCCAAAAATCGGCCAATCATTGGCCCATGCAACGGACTATCTTGAGTGGCACTCGCAACATGGGCCCAAAGACGTTCTCGGCTTACCAGCACAATCTGAGTTTATTCCTGTGAGGGCATCACCAGGTTTAGATTCTTCGCCGTACTCACAGTCGACTAATGCGCAGGACCCAGCCCGCGCCAATTTCGACCTATCTTACTCCAATCTTCTCACTGATCCTGCTGGACACTTTGCAAGTGAAGACGGACAACTCAAAGCCTCGTTGACAACATTACGAGATGATGTGGGTGCTTTGATGGGACGATATGAATATGGCAAAGCAATTGAGAGGATTATGAGCGTCCTAGGAATAGTAAGCCAAACCCAATGTACAAGCTTGCGGATCACTGATGCAGTTTCCTCCTTCACTGTCATTCTCTACTAGATGAATGAGCACGTTGTCCAGCTAATGTGGTGGAAGGCCAAGTCGCTCAAGGGGCTCAGTCGCTTTACATCGCAGTCACAGGACTCCACTCTGGTTAATCCTCACGGGGTCGATGCAGAACAACATCCAACTCTCCTATCTGATATCGCGAAATTGAGGCGCACACATCTCTACCTCCACGAATCCCTCCGAATTAGTGGCATCCTGCTTCAACCGTTCATGCCAACAAAAAGCGCCGAACTGCTTGACGCCTTGGGTGTGTCAATAGAGGAACGCGGGTGGCAAGATGCGGTGCTGGGCGGAAAATCGTGGGCTACTGCCTCCCAGTCCCGCGTCAGTGCTCCCAAGGACCTAGGAACGCCGCCAACTGTACAGGAAGACGCACCCTTAACGCTCGAGAGCCAAGCAAAACATTATTCTGCTCGCCCTGACCGCAAGACTGTCGTCCTTTTCTCCAACTTGGAAAGATAACGTAGAGTAATGCTTAAAGCACCCCAGCTCAGCCTGATAATGAGATCACTAATTATTTTGTACGGTCAAAGCAATAATGGTGGACACTATTTTAGAATCCCATATTCTGCTCAATTTACACTATCTTACAGCTGATTCTTGCTTGCTCACAATGACCCTCAATATGTTTGTTTGGATCGAGACAGTGTCATCTGAGCCTGAGGTCAGTATCGATGATGCATCACGAAGCCATCACCTACCAGCAGAACCCTGCGGTAAACCTCCCTCCCGAACTCCTCTCAACGGTCTTTCTCTACGCTCTGCGTAACTATGGCCACATCTGCCCTCAACACATCTCACCTGCCGAGATATCTTCGATGAGGCGTGCTCGACTGAATATTAGTGCTGTTTGTGTCCGTTGGCGGGAAGTGGCCCTATCCACGCAGGTTTTGTGGAGCATTGCGACCTTTCCCCCATTAGTGTCGACCTCTCAGCTGAGTTTCAACGCATCTACGAGGGATGCCTCGAGTTCTGAGGCTGCCAATGATATTGACGGAGTTTCGCGCTTTGTGATGAGTATTTTCGATGACGAAGTTAGTCGAGCGGGGAACTGTACACTTTCGCTGCATATCATAGATCTTAACCCTCTACGAGCGCTTGGAAGATCTCCTATCCCCATCCCTCCCTCTCTTACAGAAAAGTGTTTCAGAATAATCGAAGAATTGCTTCCACACTGTAAACACTTGGAAGTCACTGGAGATACAAAGCTGATACACCGTCTCTTATGCTTACCGGGACCCACACATTCGCCTCTCCCGTGCCCGGCCTTACAATCATTGTCGGTGTCCACTTGGCCTGACCACGGTGCGCGACACATGTCAAGTGTTCTGGATCTATCGTGGGCCAAGCATCTGCGCGAATTAAAACTCACCAACCACGTGTACAAGCAACGTCTGGGGCTCAAAATATCGTCAGAGGCAGTGCTGCAGCGTCTAGAAGCTGTGAACATGCTATTACAAGACATTATGACAGTTCTTGCACAAAGCCCTCATCTGGAAGAACTGTATTGGGAGTCTTCAGATCACGATGTCGCGGTTCCACAGACCCCTGTCCACATGCCATGCGTTATCCATTTAATACTCTATGGCCCAAATATGCCATACCTCCTTCGGACTCTTGATGCCCCTCAGTTGGAACGCCTGGAAATTCACTCGCCATGGGGCTCTGTAGATAATTTTCTTCCCTCACCACCCCCCAAGCCTTGCCAATTTCCTCGTCTCAGAGTTTTCATCCTTTTTATGCCCTTGATGCTCTTTGACAGTTCGGAGTCAGCGTTCGGGCGGTTCATTCAAGTTCACTCCAACCTGCAAGTTATACGGCTACAGCATGGCTGGATTGCAGGCTCCTTCATTGAGAGCCTTTCTGCTCTGCCTTCGCTCCGTCATGTAAGCACGCAGTATCGCTCTCTTCATGAGGATATAGGCCCCATGGCACTTCTTCAGGCATGGTATGCGAAAGCCAGCCTTGGGCCCGCTGATTCCCCCCTTCCAACTCTCTACGTGCGTGGGGGAACACTGTCCAAAAAGATCCAGCTCCTTGAACCCTCAGAGTTTTCGGAATTTGCTCGCAACGTGGTAGTCTCTTCGCCTTTGATTGCATCAGGACTCCGAGGTGCAGAATACTGGGACGAAATATTTCACGCGCTGGATCGTGGAGAAGGGTTAAGGAGATTCATCAATGCTTGAAGGCCCATCCATGAAAGTTAACCGCACCATCATTATCCGTCAAATACCGTAGACACTTGCCGTCGTTATTGAGGCTGCTCTATATCAGGTATCTTGAAGGACAAAGGGCTTATCTTAACGTGGATAGTTCCCAGCCTATGATGGAGATATTGCTTGGCCCGATGGCAGATTCCAAAGCTCTGGGAGAGGAGAATGTATAAACACGAGTCCGAAGAAAAGATGGAGTCAAGCGGGCCTATTGCCACTGGCTGGATGTCATTCTGACATCCGGAAATGCTGATAGGTCAGACAATTGCTGGTTCGGAATTAGAAGAATTGATTTCAATCATAGCGTGTAGGCAATTTTCAGTATAAGCTAGGCGAATGCAAATAAGAAGTACAACATGTAGTATCCGTGAATCTAGAATCAGGCCATTCAAACGAAAGCTGTCATTCTAAGAGTGAAAGAAGGAAGGACGCCCCAACGACAGCCCCTGCAGCGATTACTAACGAGGATCCAACTGAACTAGCCCACGAAGTTGAAGGCTCACCAGAGCTGGTAGCGGAGGGTGTCGTCTCTTTCACCTCGCCGAATTGTTTGGTCTGCAGCAGACCCTTGGATTGCCAGTAGTGCAACCATCCAAGCGCATCGTTCTTGCCCAGAGGCGCCAACGTGCCGCGGGCAAGCGCAGGGGACGCCTTGACGGCCTGCGTGGTCTGCAGCTTGGGCACACCCATGGCCTCGCGAGCCTCAGTAGTGTCGAACCCGGCGCGGAACATATCGATAAGGCGGAGCACAGGGTTCGCGGTAGCAGCCTCGACCTCAGTGTGAGCAGGGTTCTTGAGGTCAGCTTCGAGGCGGGCGAGCCAGTCGTTGTAAGGGATGAGGGGAACATTCAGGGCTTGAGCGATGGGGCCGAAGACCGCGTTCCATGCGACAGGGTAGGGATGTGCGAGGTGAACGGTGCCAGTCTCGGCTTTCCTGAAGTCGATGATAGCCGAGGCAGCGGTTTGAAGAGGGAGCCAGGAGATATCCTAGAAATGTAGTATGTAGGTCAGCTCCATCCCAAAAATAGCTAAACAGGAGCGGCGTACATCGTCGCTGGCAGGAAGGCCGCCCACAACCTCTCCAGAGCGCACGATAGCAGGAATCCACTCGGCGGTATTCCACGATCCGTTCTTCCCTCCGCTAAGCTGGCCGATACGAGCGATGACAGGGCGTAGAGGCGTCTTCTCAGCGGCGTTGGCGAGCACGCGCTCGGCAACCCACTTGGACTCTCCGTAACCGGAGCCAACGGCGATCGTAGCATCAGCGATGGGGGTCTCAGCTGCAGGTGTTTTAGAGTGCCAGTCTGGTGAGAGGCAAGGGAGAATAAGTTATGGGGGGATGCAGACAATATAAGACAAATATTGCTCACTGCCGAAGATGCTGAGGGAGCTGGCAAAGAGGAGCCTGGGAGGCGTGGGTAGAGGCGACTTGAGGGCCAAGTCAACCAATTCCCTCAAGCCACCGAAGAGGGGCTCGAAAGTTGAGAGTGAGAGGTTGAAGTCCACACGCCAAGCAGTGTGCAAGATCGAGGTGGCGCTTGAGCGGATCTGTAAGAATAGTGCGAAAAATCAGTTGAGGCGAAAGGGTGTAAATCATCTTGGACGTTGCAGTCTCACCTCATCGTACACCGCTGGAGTCAGGCCAAGGGGACCATTCTTGGCATCGGTCTCGACGAGAACGACCTTGGATGAGCTCACAACAGTGGCATCGTAACCCCTGTCGATGAGCGACGCAACCTGGCGCTGCTTGAGGGTCTTGCCAGCACCCTTCCTGTTCAGGGCGTAGATCTTGGATACGCTGGGGTTGTTGACGAGCTGTGCCAGCATCGTCGTGCCCAGAGCGCCAGTGGAACCGGTCATGACGATCACTTCCGAAGTGGGAGCGCTCGCGGTGGGGGTGTGCACAGGGAAGTCTGCAGAGTACTTGGCGACCAATGCCTCCAGCTCGGCGACCTTTGCAGCGACCTTGTCAGCAGCAGAGTAGGACGAAGGGTCAATGATAGCGTAGGTGGCGACAGCTAGCTGAGCGACTGAGGGGTTTTCGTAGATGAAGTTGGCGCCAATGGTGGTTGTTGCATAGCCAGAAGCAGTGAGCTTGTTGACAATGGAGTTGCGAATGACGGTGGATTGCAAGCTGTAGGACAAAAATCAGTAACAAATGAGGGCTTATCAGCAAAGTTGACGCATACCTGTCACTGCCATGCTGGAAGATATCATCTCCATCTTCGACTTTGGCCTCCATCACCTTGTGCACGACCTTCCTGACGTAATCGAGCGTGCTCTCCTTGTCCCATGTGGCAGGAGCCTCGACATCCGTGGACGTCCCAGCTTCGAGAGCGGCGTAAGCGGCATCGATTTCCTCAGTGTACTCCTCAACGACGGCACGCTTCCTAATAGAACCCTTTCCAGTGAAGGTGAAGGGCTTGGTGGGCTTAGCAAGGATGACCATCTGTAGGATATACCATTGAGTCAGATCTGTTGTTCCTTTCTAGCAATGGAAAAAGTAAAGTACTGACCTCACGGAACAGGCGCGAGTGGGCAGGAGCATAGTCGTTGGCGAGTTTCACTGATGGCCTAGAGTGCATCCAAAGCATTAGAATAAAATAACTGGGATTCGTGATGTTAAGACTGACCAGATGGAGTCGAGGTAGTGCCCGACTTTGGTGGGGTCGCTGACATCGAGGCCAAGGCGCGCGGCAGGCTGGACAATGACACCGTTCTGAGTCTTTCCACGGCCGAATAGGACTGCGCCATCGACGAGCGGGTCCTTTGCAATGATAGCCTCGATCGGGCCGGGGTTGGTCTAAAATTCGTTTGGATTACGGTAAGCTGAAGGACTCGTCAAGAATGGGAGGGAGTCGCACAAACCTTCTCGCCGGTGGACAGCATGATCTGGTCGTCAGCGCGTCCGAAAACCTTGTAGTATCCCTTCTTGGTAGGGTGCTCCATCATCAGATCGTTGGTGGCATAGCCATCCTTGCCGTCGATCTTGCAGTTAATTACGGCGGGGGTGTGGGTCGCGCATGGCTGAGAACGTGTACGAAGAATACCGCATCGGGGGAAGGGGGAAAGTCGAAGCGCGAGTCATTAAAGGTGATCGAGATCGAGGCCGTGGAAGCAGCAGCAGAAAGGGACTCACCAGAACCCTGAGCTCAACGGCATCGGTGTCGGCCTGGGGCTCCATGACGACATGGAACTGGTCGCCGAACTTGAAGTACTCCCACAGGGTGGGCTCGACGTACGAAGGGATGTAGACATTGGCGCAGCCAACCTCAGTGCTAGGAAGGGGGAAAAGAATAGGGATAGACCATAATCAGAATTTGCATCGACTCCCAACATTGAACCAGGGACGGTGAAACCAAGACACGATAACGGGATGAAGTCCGCAATGAACGGGGAAGTAAATGGTGGTAAACTGCCTCAGATGAATCGCCGTGGGCAATCATTGTCACCCATCAACGAGAGCCACCAAAGACGTTGCAAGCCGCACACACGAATGCGCATGAAATCATGACATGAGCGGAGGAAAAGAAATGTCTCTCCGGATATTCATCCAGCCTCAGTGCCCACGTCAAAACGGCGTCCAGCCATCTCTTCACCAAGATTGGACATTGGAAGGACACCGGAATGAGGCAGGGACGAGAGAGGAAAGAAAGGCACGAGAAAATGGAGGGGGGGAAGCGAAAATAAAGTCTCGTGAGAGGAGGATAGGAACTCACATTCCGAGCACCTGCATGAGGTGAATGCCTTCTGCTGCGAGCGCATCGCCGACGACCTTGCTGAGCGGACCGCCGCTGAAAACCTGTAGAACGGAAAATCGCAGCCAAGCAATAACGGAGGCACTTAGCAAACTATTTTTGGCGTAGAGGCAATGCGAGAGAAAGAGAAGGAGAGAAAGAAGAAGTTCCTGCGCCTGTGGGCTTGTGCGCTTTGCACTTCGCCTCGGAGGTGTCATAATTGCAGGAACAGGAAACTCGTCCCTGGTGGGGGCATGACGTGACACGACTTTGACAATGGCATGGCAGAGGCCCCGCGCGCGCGCGCACCGACAGGCGCACGTCAAGCTTGTTTTTGGAGGAGGAGGGAGCCGGCGTCGGTAAATCAGTGCCTGACGGATGACACGGAGCTCATTCGCCCTGCTCCCTCCTGTCCCTGCGCCAATCGTCCCATCGCAAGCGAATAAGAGCTGGAGATCAAAAACTCACCACTGCACGGCATGGCTTGAGGGCTTCAACGTAAGCAGGGTTATGGGACCATGCCTGAGAGAGGAATGGGGTTTCATTTTCCAGCCATGTATAGGGTAAAATGTGGGTAAATCACATACCTCCAGGAATACGGGAATGGCGAAGAGGATCTCCATCTTGAGTGCGGTGACGGCATGGATGACCCGGTCTGGGGTAGGGAACGCAGGTTGGCGAACAGGGTGGAAGACACCGAGAACCGCGCCACCTGCAGCCTGATTGATGAAATACCAATAGATGAGTAGCACGCGGTTAGCATTGAGCAAGTGGAAGGGACGAATAGAGAAAGCAATTTGGGTGAACAGAAAATTTTGATCTCAATGAGTGATCGAGCAGAAATGGATCGCAAGATTAGGGGAGACCCGATTGGCTCCCCTGGCCTCCCTCGACATGCGAATTAGGCAGTTCGGCAAATCGTCGCGTGGTGTGTCATCCTCTCTGTTCTCTTCTGATCCGGAGGAGAAAGAGTTGGATACACTTTTCTGCGTCATCTTGCCGATCACCATTACCGACGACGTCGGCCTCGTGCCCAGAGGAGCGCATGCCTCAAAGGAGCGGAACGAGACGGCTCGACGAGCGAATGAAAGTGTAATACCGGAAAAAAAAAAGAAAGCCAAGAGAGAAGAAACGTACCATGGAGAGCGAGACGATGACGCCGAGGGCGTGGAACATGGGCAGTGCGACACCACCAATGACGGCGTGAGCAAGGTCAACCTCGCCATAGTATTGAATACGCATCCATTCAACAAGCATACGCTGGGTGATGTGGATTGGCTTGGGGAAAGATGTCGATCCTATTGAAACATCAAGTTGATTTCGCTTAGAAACCGAACCATACCAGTCTGTATGTTGTATCCATTGATGCTACTCACCAGAAGAATGAAGGATCAGACCGGGCGAGTCCAATTCAGCGTGAGCGACGGGGACAATGCTCTCCTCTTCGCCAGGCGCAGCAGGGCCGGCAACGTCGAAATAGAATGGCATGGGGAGACGCTCGACTTCCTGGCCACCTTGGCCGAGAAGGACCTTCAAGCTGCCCTTGCTGAGGCCCTGCATGCTGGGGTCCTCAGAGACGAAAAGGTGCGTGACCTTTGCCTGCTTGAGCAGGTGTGCAATCGCGGAGGGCGAGTTGCGGGGCGAGAGCGGGAAGGGAACGTATCCCGCACGCATGATAGCGTGGATGAGGATGAAAGTCGAGACGGTGTCGGCGAGGGCAAGGATGCCGATCACCTTTGTGCCGTCGGTGGGCACATTGTAGGACTTGACGATCTCTGCGGTGCGGTGCGTAGCCAGACGGACCTGCTTCCAGTCAATGGTGACGAGCTCGTGCGTATCGTTGTCCTCGTAGATGAAATACGGGTGGGTGGGCGCATTGGTTGCGAGGAAATCCCAGAGCTCCGGCGCAGTGACGGTGCCGTCGACGGGAGGAGTAACAAAGGTCTTGGAGGTGGCGCCTTGGCGGGTGTACCAGCCAGGGAGGACCTTGGGGTATGGTGGTAGGTGGTTCACCATGGGTGTGTGGAGGCTAGTTCGTGTGGGAGATAGGGAATGGGATAAATTGGGTGGTTGCCAGACAGCTGCAGTCAGTTGCAGGAGGGCGGGGGTGCGGGAGGGTAAGGAACGATTCTGCTGCTGTCAATGCGCGACCAAGGGTTTTAAATCCCCGGGTACCACAGAGTCCGTGCGGAGTCTTCATCTCCTTGAAGTGATATAGTGGCTAGTTATTTGATGCCTCCTCCGGTGGCTATCACCAGGGGGGGCGGATCGCGTTCTCGAGCAGGTGGAAATGGACCGATCATTAGTTTTCATGCTGACTGACATTTCTCACATCGGGCAAGAGTCTGGCGCAGCGATTGGAAGATCCATATGGGCAAAACAACAGGAAAAGGAAGCCAAGCCATGCCAATCCAGTGGCTACGTCTGCGCGTCATTAGGTGTCCCTGTTCTCCTCGCCTCCGTCCATGACGGGAAGGGATTTTTGTGGATGGAGCTAGGGAAGATCCGTCGAGCATCCACAAGAAAAGCGGTCCCTCCTCTTGGCTCCAGGCTTAGACTGCCGAATAGGAATGTAATATAGCCATGTGCAAAAAGAAACTCGATAAAACAAACGCTAGCCCGCATAGAACTGTGTGTGTGTGCCAAGGGTGCAAGTTCCGGACTGGATGACCACTCCATCATAATGGATGTGATATGAGCGTGGAGAATCATGTTCCAACTTGAACACAGCCACCGTCAACACGCCACAACAGCCGTCAGCAAACAACCTCGACCGCCCATGTTTGCCACACCCAAGGCTCATCACAGCTATGCGTCTTCACGCGCATTATCTCAGCGAGAGAAAGAGAAAATATTGCAACTCTATGATATGGAATGTGAGCGTTCCCGACGCGTCTCGATCGCGCCTCTCGTAGCTTGACACCTCTCCCTCTCTTCCCTCCACTTGGTAGTGGAGTCGCGTCTAAGTGACCTCCGCGCACACCTGGACGCCAAGCTTGCCGACTTACTCATGCACTCGAATAATCAAATCACGCGTCTGCCTCCTAGCGTCCGCACTGTTACTCTCCGCGAGTTCGGAGAGAAGTATAATGGGGAGCTAAATGCACTTGTCAGAGGGATGGCTTCCCTCAACGTGCTCCGGAATAACCCTGTACCCCCATCAGTCGGAAAGAGGTATGTATCCGAGACGTCGCTTGTGGAGCCGTCATTAGCCTCGTTCTGTGTTGATTTTCGTCCATTGCACATGTGCGGCTCCCCATGCGTTGTAGAAAGCGCCACGACGCCGCCAACGAGAAGGAGGACGAAGCCGAGAACCGGAAGACTAAAACAGGTTAGTGATGTCAATCCACCCTTTGCCGCTGAATCGTTGTCATTTCTTCATACGCTGACACACCCCCAATCTATCGACCAAATCGTCTCGTGTTGTGACGTGATATGGTGGTTGCGGATTTGCGCGATTGTCATTGCTGACCCCACCACGCTTATTATAGCTCGTCAAGCTCCTGATTCACCTCAGAAGCCACTTCCGCCGAGAACAGCGCACGGAACGCCAGGTCCTCGAGTCCGAGCCGTGTCAGCTAACGCAGCGACCACAGCATCATCCAGCGCTCGCCAATTCGCCTCTCGACCCCCTCAGATCGCTGGGCCTTCCTCTACTTACCCTTCAGCATCAGCATCATCGTCTCACCATGTCCGATCTGTTTCCCAGTCCCAAGCCCAATCCAAGACTTCTCAACAACAACAGCAAATTCCCTTCCCCCACTCCTCGTCGACGTTTGACCCTCCACGCACCTCTAAGCCTCTCCCTGCGTACCCGCGCCCCATGCGTCCCGATGAGGTCATCCTCAGCGAGAACGGTTCTCCCGTCGCGAACCCCTTTAGCGGCGGGGCGGCGCATCCTCGAGCCCGCGTCGGATCTGGGTCTTCTCTCTTCTCCGGGTCTGGCTCTGGTGGAGGGGGGCTAATGACGGTATCAAAGGAAATGAAAGAAGTGGAAAGGGAGCTCTCAATTGCGCGCATTGCAGTGGCGAGAGACTCGTCAAGTACGACGGGTACAGGTGGGACGCGTTCGTCTCAGGGAACAGCTGTGGAGCGAGAAGGTGGAGACGGGAGTGCGCTCATGTTGCAGGTGAAGACGATGAGCGGGCATATGGTCGCATTCGACCCCCTGAAGACATTACCTGGTCCGTATTTGCTCTTCTTCACTCCCTCTATACCAGTTGTTCCATCCGTTCGAAACTGACATGATGCAATCATCTCATCTCTTCCGTGCTCCTTTACGGGGTTCTGTGTTACAGAGGATCTCGAAGCCCGTGATGATCTGCCAAAGGAGGATAAAAAGGCCATCGCGGCTGCCATGTTACAATTTGCCAGCACAATGAGAAGCTGGGGCAACCTCGCCTCATCATGATAGATGTAGTGTTATCTATTGCAAGATCGCATCATTTGCATTTCTTCACAAGCTGTGCTGTTGTCCTTGTTCGTTGCATCTTCCCATCCTGTGAATCGCTCCCACTCATCTGGCGTCTGTGGCCTAGCTAGACAAACCTCCCCGCATCTGCTCTCTGCGTTTTTTACATTTGGCCCCAGTTATATTATTTCGCAATTGTACATTTTCCTTTGGCACCATCGATACACGCCTTTGCCTTCCACAGAGCCAGGCACAGAATGACCATCGTTGGACGATAATCAAATATATTCATGTCGATCCGAACTTGTTCGATCCCCAAGCATCGCCTCCATCCAAACCCTGGTCTCCCATCCCTCACCCAACATCCTTTGAGCAGACAACACCAAAGGAACGCGTTTATCGTGCCCAAATCTCGATATCTACTTCCCCCAACTCCCAGCTAGCGATTTCAAACTCGAAATGTCGCGCTCAGCCTACCCACAACAGATGCCTGGCTACCAGCCTCCCGCGCCGCCTGGACCACCGCAACAGTATGGATCAGGTCCAGGAATGGGAGGCCCGATCTCACCTCCTCCGACGTTTGGAAACCCTACGCCTGCACCTGGTATGATGGGACCGCAGGAAGGCGCGATGCAACCTGGGGTTGGCGGGGTCGGTGCCGCGGTCGGAGTGGGCGCTATGGGTGGCCCACCTCCTGGGCATGACACGGTATGTCTGTGATTCACTTTGATCTCGACTGTGGGTGTTCCTGGGACCTGTTGTCTATTTCCCTCTATGGTTTATCTCCTCTTTCTGCGTTGATTTCGTGTGATGGATTCATTCTTGATTTACTTGAGTTTGTGCGAGAATCGGATTGGACAATAGAAAGAATGTTATTGCTTCGTTGCATGAGAGCCTGTTTCCAGGTTCTTCGAGAAACGAACGAACGAACGGATCGACAACGAGGGCTTCTGCGCCTATACCCCTCGTGTGCGCGTTCATGCGCTTGTCTACGTTTCCATTGACGGTGTGAGATCACACTAATGCCTCAATTTCTGTTCGAATGAACGGAGTTTTTTTCTTCCCTTTTACCCCTGGCATCACATCAAGCACGGTGTCTCGCTTAGACCCTTGCCAAGGACAGCCTGGTACTTTCCGGCAGGTTGAATACGAACGCTACTGTAGTCATTTGGTTTTCTCCATCCTTTTTTGTTTCTGATTTTCATTCCTACCTCTTTATATTCCTCTTTATATTCCTCTGCAATTTCCGCCCACTCCGCCCCGTCCCACTCAATACTCAGCTTCTTGTCCATTGCGATACCTTCTCCTTCCCGATTTCCAGGTATCTGGTGAAGTTTACGGATATGCCCTGCGTCAATTCCGAATGGCGCACGAGACGGTCGAGAAGCAGCGCCGGCAACTAGAAGAGCAGGAGCGGCAGGTTGCGTTGTTGAGGCAGCGCATTGCCGTACTGGAAGGCGGTGATAACCAAGGTATGGCGAGGACGAATCAGCGACAGGGCGGGCAAAGCGTGGATGATTTCTCGATCAAGGTGAGAGCCACAATATCTCTTATTTCTCTCATCATAGAGGAGTGCCTGGAGTCAGGGCCAATGGAACCGGATGGGGAGCCATGGGTCGTCGTGCGGGGATCGGCGATCGAATTTCCGGGCGGGGAGAAACGTATCAGGGGATTGCCTTGGCTGACAAGTGCAAGAGACAGGTGCCTGTCAGCTAGCATGACGTGCATGCGCCCGTTCTCCCTAGGATCAACCCAAAGCGCATGCATGTCGGGCTCATGACTCAACTGTGGCTTTGTTGTCCCTCAAAGCCACGCAAACTCGCACGCCACTCCCCACAATCGGCTCCCTTGTTTCGCCACCTTTGAATCCATCATCTCATTACTTTTCGCATGTGTCCGTATCGGTTATACTGACCGAGATGATCTGCTCCTAGAACGCTGCTTCGAAACTCGAGCGCCTCGTCAATCGCTGGGCTGCAGATGTTGTTCGAGCACTCCCCAATAATCTCGATGCGGTCTATAATGCCTGCCAAAACGATATTGGTGGACTGGACATCTCCAACCCTTCCCCCGCTTTGGTGCAAAATATCCTACGGCATGCGTTCTGCGAGACCATTTCAGAGGTAAACGCATGAACTTTGCATGGCACTTTATGAGCTTGACTAATCGGTTGATGCCCTCTATCTTGCTCCTATCTTTTAAATCGCTCTATGTGCGGGGATCACTTCTAATGAAAAACTGGCGGCGTCGTACTTGCGACACCTTTTTATACGCCTACTCCCCGTTCCTTTGGCTCACTCCGCGCATTCGGCTCGGACCGGGGTGTAACGATTCCGTTATGATCCTACATTCGTTATTCGTGCTATCAGGGTGTCATCAACTGTCTAATCGTTACCAATTCACCGGAGACAAATATCCAACTGTCCCGTATTCATGACCACATCTTCCAACGTACGTCTCCTTCCACCCTCGATTCAGAATCCGATGCTCGAGGCTTACTCACGCGCCTTCGGACCTCCATGGCTCCTCGGACGGGATCTCATGTTTCGCCGCTTGCTCGGAATATTGCTCCCTTGTCCCTTTTGTAGGAGATCCGACCGTTGCTAGTGTGTGGAGACGACAGACCTTCTCTGCGGCCGTCGAGGCGTTTACGGCTGAGATGTCCGCACACGTTCTGAGCGAGCATCTCCCTAGCCTTCTCGAAGTCCTCTCCCCTCTCCCTACTAATCAGATGATATCACCTCCACCGCCTGCGGTACTCTCCGAGGGCCTCGCAGCGATTCTCAATTCGGCGTATGACTTTTCGCGAATGTTGCATGCGTCCAAGACTGCGAGTGGCGGCCAGAGTGGTGGCGCAGACGCATTCTATAAGAGCTTTGTACCAGAACTGGGGAGTGTGCTATACCCAAAGCAGATTGAGCTGCTGAAGCGGTGTCGGAAACACGAGAGCGGGGAGATCGACAAAGTGGGGGCTTGTGTATTCCCGGTATGTCATGGCCGTTTCTTCTTCACTTTCTGCGGAGAGCCAGCCTCTAACTCATGGCTATTCTGCTTCCTCCGCCTCATGGCTGAACGCTGGGTTTTACACATTTCGATAGGGCCTGGTGAAGGTCGCTCGCGGGATCGAGGGAGCTCAGACGAATGAAACGGGCCAGATGGTGGTGCGGCGTGCTCAAGTTGTGTGCGAGTGTGCGCTGCTTGGCTTCGATCCTGCGGCTGCGAATGGGGTTCCTGCGCACATGCATGCTGCATAGGGGGCTCAGCAGAACGTACTGACCGAAGACTTTCTTGGGGGCCTAGTGTCACCATACAGTTGATTGTTAAGTATGGTATTGTTTGTCATGTACAATATTTGCTTGCTATTGGTATCAATCGTCAAAGCGTCCCAAGAAATGGATCTGTCCACCCTTTAGCCTGTTCATGAGCAGTACTACCCCGAATGGTTTGTAATACACAACACATCACTCGAAGGTATTCTCAAGCAACACAGATCCTGTTGTTACGTGACGGTGTCCCGTCTCACGATCTAGACTCATCGGACTGTTAGGATAGCTTTGGCTCTGACACCTCCGCATCTCGTCCTGTATATAATGCCTCGTGCCTCGATAGATTACAAGTCTCTCGTCGAATCAACGCTATATTTCCCCCCCTCCTATCGTCGGTTCCGTCTGACTTCGTGCGACTCCCAGTTCCTCCCTTGTCACTCCCACTCCTCGTTCGTCAATAGACAAGTCAAATCCCATCCCTCACGGCCTCGGCGTCTCTTCCGATCCGAGCCCGTAACACCTGTGTGCTTGAATTTACGGCTGTAGGTCCGGAAGTCGAGCCGGGCCTGAAGCACACTGCCCTTCCAGGCAGAGCTATTTCCCTTAGGCTTCAGATTTTGACCAGCGCTACTGTAGGAAGACAGCAAAGAGAGTGGTTTTCTCCAAAGCCATATGCTTCCGTCAAGACCAAATACGGCGCCATTGGCAATAATAAATCGTATCCGGCGCTTGCCGCTTCCGATTTGCGATCCTCGTGCAACACACGTGCCCAGACCTCCATAACACCTTTTCGTTCTACGCCTGCTGATTGGGGCGTGTATTCGACGACTGCTCCGTCGTACGGGCCCAAATCCTCTGTCTTGATCTTCAAGTTGCGTGATATAGTACGGTTCAATGTAACTGAAGAAATGCTCCCATCAGTACACTCATTTACGGTTACGTTTTGGTGGTCAGATCGCCCATGATGAACAACGAGGAATCAGACTTAGAGCACCTTGTATCCTCTAGTGAAACTTTTTCTTCTTACCCAGAATTGAGGGCGCATCTCGATAGCCACCAACAGGTCCACGCTATCTTACGCTCCTCCACTCCTCTATTCACTTCAACTCATACCAACGAGGATGCTGCGCATCAGGCATACCAATCATTCCGAAAAAGCATCCTAGACCTTCCTGTAACTGAACTACCTGTCGTTGTGACCGCCATACAAGTCGTGCGTCTATTTCCTGCTCGATATCCTCTTTGAGGCTGACGTTCACTCTACAACCTCGAACGTTCCGCCTCCCATATTCAACCTCTCAAATAGTGCATCGAAAAATGCAAGGCTCTGCCCTTAGTTGCGGCGCTTCGGCTGCGATTACTTCAAGATGTTTGTCAAGAGTCTGGTATATTCCCCGAAATGTATTGGATACGTGGTGTGCACCTACAGAGGCGTATTGCCTGGGGCAGTGATACTATTATCTACAAAGGCGACTATCAAAAACAAACTGTGGCTGTCCGAGTGTGTCAGCATTCTCACAAACAGAGCGAGGACGAGCAACACCAGCAGTTGAAGGTACTACTCCTGCGAATAAGTATATTGGAAGCTAGACCGACTAATTCTCGCCCACTCAGCTCTTCCGTCGAGAGATTATCACCCATTGGCAACTTCACCATCCCAATTTGGTTGATATTATCGGTATTAGCAAATCTACGGACACCTTTTCCAGTGACGAGTTCCTCGATGCAGTTGGCGTTCTGGTGCCATTACCCAACATGGTGCTCAGATACGCAGAACATGGCTCGGCAGCGGATTACTTGAGATCCGATCTTGGTTCGTGGTATTTCCTCCACGTGGTTCGTCATTTCCTGCTATCCCCCATATGCATCACACGACTTACGTACGACCCGAAGGTCAAAGGTGTGGCTGACGGCCTTGAATACTTGCATTCTCGGTTTCCACCTATCGTGCACGGAGACCTCCATGATGTAAGTGCGGTTGAGTAGCCTGCAGCTCTGTATCTCTCACCTGTGCTTCTTGGACACAGCATAACGTCGTCGTCACCGGTTCGGGGGATGCGCTTATTTGTGACTTTGGTCGATCGCGTATCCACCACATAACTCCCCGCACCAATACGCAGTTCAGCGGGGACGCCCGCTTGAGATTTGCCGCCCCAGAGTTAACAAGCGGTGATCAAGTCTTAGGCAACGAGGCATCAGACATCTACTCATTGGCGATGACAATCTACTCGCTAGGCGTAGGTAAACCACCCCTTGATAATGTTTTGGGCAATCAGCGAGCAGTGAGGCAAATGGAAAAGGGAGAGCGGCCTCGGCGTGAAAATGACGCGGAAACATTCCGCAGGCTTGACAACGCCACTAGCTCAAAGGTCTGGTTGCTACTAGAGCAGATGTGGGTGCATGAATCTCAGGACCGACCCAGTGCCAGTACAGTCTGTGGAATATTGGCAAAAATCGACCCTGAATCTTGACAATCATTCAGCCGAGCGCACTCGACATATAGCCTATGGGGTGGAATGTCTTGATAGCTGCCATTACCAGGCACTATATCATATGGGCATCTGATAAGACCAGACCCCCAACTAGTACTGTGTAAGGTTAATGGTGCCTCTAGTGTTACATGCCCCATCATGATCCACAGCCAAAACTTGATTGATAAATAGCCATGTGTCTCAGAATATATCCTACCATCCTGCAATACTTTCCAATAACATAGCAGCTTGCTGCAAAAATATGCCCCTGTTGATTGCCCTTCATTTTCCTCTCACCAGCCTCCATCTCATGATAATACTAGATTCTTCTGACAAGTGTTTTATCTCACACTGAATGTGATGACCTAGCCTTATAATCACTGTTGCGCAGTGGCAAGGCCGGAACATGAAGGGGCTCTTGGTAGCCCCCGAAGATTATCAAACCCCAGCACACTTCACTGCGGAATCCAATGCGCATGACAAACCCCGACCAAAGCAGACAATAACACTAAAACACAATCAATTTCCCCTCCCACCCAACTGTATCCCCTTTATTGATACCAAATGTCTCACTCAATCACCACCAGCCACTAGTTCACCTCCTTATCAGGCAAATTAGTAGTTGTAGAATGCCCCCAAAACAGGGACCACGGATATAGATGGTCACCTCTGTATTTGTGTAAGGTTCCCCACACTAGTGAGAGAAAGAGAGAGAGAATTGGTTTTACTGCATCGGGCTGCTAACCTTGGCACATAGGGCGGGACTTATACTACAGTGTTTATTACATGGGTTGTAGGCTAACTGTTATGGGATCTATATGAATAGTCTGAGCTGTCTGGTTTGGCGCGCTTTCAGTGGTGTGCGGGTTAAGTTAGAAAGGGAGGAAAGGATAGGGGAGGGGAGGGGCATGGGCATACTGTAGGGATCTATGTAGATGCTGCCTTGTCAAAGGCTCATGTGATTCTGATGAAGCAAGTGAGTCGCTTGCACCCTTTGAGGTGCTGAGCAGGTCTTCTAAGTTCATTCATCCTTTATTGCCTTCAAGGATGGGATGGAAGTCGTCAAAGCGGGGGCAGTTGAGCAGGATGTGGTTGCGGGTTTGCAAAGCGCCGCATGGGCACTGGATGGGTTTGGGGATGTTGAAGTAGTTGTGGTGGCTGCCAATGAAGGCATGGCCGGTTTGACATTGGAGGATCCTTACTAAGAGCTTGGGTCGTAGGGAGCAGAGGCGACAGGAGGGTTTGGTGGACGGTGGGATGGAGTTAGCCGCTCAGAAGTCTAAGCAGTGGTTGGTTGCAGCGGCATGGCCGGCCCACTGGTGGGTCCAGCGAATGCGGGTCCCTTTTTCCAGTATACAACGCAAATCCAGATGCACCCTCCCATGGAGGTGTCCGTGGATGCTCAATGTATCTGTATCCATGAATTCGGATGCATCTTGCAACTAAGCGTCAGTGGCACATACTGTTGCCACACCACTTCCTGTTGTTTACATTGTGCGCAACGTCGCCGCGGTCCCCAACACGTCATCATGTGCTACGGAGATGTAGCTTGGCCGTTGATATTTTTTAGATGCAATGCAAGCACATGCACGAATCCTTGTTATCTACAACTAAGAGGGGCTACCAGTGGAAGCAGTGTTGCCACCGCTCACACCGTTGTCGAGGACGCCGAGGACGCTTTCGGAATTCGGTATCTAAGGCAACACGCTAAGCGCCGAACGATTTGATAGTGATTTGCATTTCATTTCAACACAGGGTTCGGCAGAGAAAACCCTGTGGCTGGTCCGCTGCTGGCGAACGGCCTCTCAGACTTCTACGTAGTATACATGATGCTGGTAGCTAATATTGTACATTGCAACGTCAAGGATTTTCAGTATTTACGTCTTGTCCGCCCGTCAGTCAGTCGTGAACAACAGCGACAATGTTTACCTAGTGATACACGGCCTGATGAACTATAGTTTCAACGAACGAACCCGGGGTGAAGCGTCAGACTAGGGTTGCCTAGCGAATAGGGGAAGGATAGTATGTGAGGGTGATTGGATTCAGGAGACGAGGTGTCTGAACACACGAATGAAGAGCTTGACATAGTTCGGATAAATGCGGCGGTAAGGGACAGGGAATGACGCGACGAGAGCGTGCTGGGAGTCTTGCAAGCGATGGGGGGCCTACGCAGTGGACACGTAGCAGCGTGCGTGGGATGAGGAGCGGGGAAAAGCTGAGCACCTACGGAAGTAGATGACATGAATCAGTCGCTCGTTAAACGCAGAATGCAGTCGTGGCAGAATACTGACAGAGTAAAGGAGTGGAGCCGCATAGCAGTAGACACCACGACCATCAGAGAGTGAGAGGAGAAGAACAAGGAGGAAGGATGCCAGCGAGGTGGTGGGCGAAAAGTGGAGGACAAGAAACGAATGCAACTGATTTGCATGACACGTGACATACAGGGTCAGCCTCGTCATTGCAGCGAAGTGCCCACCCAAGTTATATGGCTCCTCAAATCTAAATCTTGCACAGCATAGGCGACGACGGCAGAGAGGAGAATTTTTGTGGCAATCATAGAAAGGGGATTGCTGAGGTTTCACCCCAAAAGATGTTCGCAGAAGTCGTGACCGGACTCATCTGCGTGCCGTCACATCGTCACGGTTACGACTCCTCCCCTTCCTCCCTTCACCTGGTCTTCCACTTAGCGCCCCACTGTCATTGTCGCCACATTACACTCTGCTGTTAAGACATGACAAATATCTGATGTACGTACTTGTCACAAACTTATACCAGTGGGAACTTGTTGTTCTTATCCTTGTGTTGGCCTTCCCGTCGTCGTCGACGCGTTCTCTCCACGTCTGTGACGCGTTTTTGACTCCTTTGGCTGTCTCAAGTCCACCCAGATCCCCTCTCGAGCCTGTCCACCACGCATTTCTTCGGGTTCGTTGCTTTCTCCTTTTACTCTATGTAAGAAACTGACGGCCAATGACTTCGCGTTGAATGAATACATCTACGGGGTACGACTTCTTGCTTTTTTTCGCATTGCATCTTGTACTGAGTGTTTACCCCTTTGAATGTAGCTCCACTCCCTTTCTTAGCCATGCTTCCCTGGGCTCACCCTCTCGGCCTCAGACCCTCCAGCAATATCGCCCCGTCACCCCGCGCTTGATTCAACACTGGCTTTACACCGACTTCACGACATAGCGCTTCCAGCGCTCCATTCATCCAACCACTTTTCATCCCATCTGATGGATGTCTTTGCTCGCAGTCCATCGTTATCTGAGTCCGCTGACAACTGTGTATCTTCTCTCTACGACTCACCTGACCCTTCTACGCCTCTGCCCTTGATCACATGCTGCGTGGCCCGACCCCTCTATTGGCCCTTCCTTTACCTTCCTACCATGCTATCGTATTCATGTACATTATACGCGCTTATGTATTATACTGAATAGATATAACCATGACTAATTGACCCTATGTTCTGCCAATCCCGATAAATCGTGATACATCCGGATACCAAACGAATCATGATATATCTGGATATGAATTGGTTCATGATGCATCTGGATACACCTGGATACGTGTATCCGGATGCGTATGATATCCATGGGCGCCTCCATGGAGGATGCATCATGATTTGCGTGGCGCCCTGGATTTTCCGCCACAGTCCAATTCTGAGCGCATCATGAGACATGGCTCGTCGTTTTCTCCTGGTTTTGGCCGATCCCTACTTTCGGTTGCGGATATCGATGAAGTGGCAAGAGATGCTGGCCTTGAAGATCCCGAAACAAGCGTGCTGGAGGCGTTGAGCCAAGTCTGTCTTTCAGCGAACCTCCGTGCTTTACCACTTAACCCAAAAACTAACATCTTGACATACAAGAGCCGCTTGCGAAGCAAATGCTGCGAGTTTTGGCTGCTCTTATTGTTCTTGACCATCAGCAGAGTTCAGCGGATGCTACATTGACGCAAGTCAGTAATCAAACGTCGCAGTTGGCCCGTGATACAGAATTGGCTGAAATACTGTTGGCGGGATAAGGCGCTTCTATATACTCCACACGAGATGTACATACAGTAGCTAGTGGAACACGAGATCGATTTTTGCACTTTTTCATATGAAGCGAACCACTGGTCTAGCGTGCCCAGGAGCGATATATCGACGATGAATATCGTTCGGCATGCAAGACTTGGTGTGCCGATCAGCCGTAGCTGGGACGATCGCTTCGCAAGGTGTCAAGGTTGATCGATTCCTGGATGTGTCAAAACCTCATTTTTCTTTTCCTCCATTCTGACGGTCCCAGCGTGTTCGTACGACCTCTAAAGGATGTTCGATCATGTTTGGACTGTGGTTTCCATGTGAACTAGCAGTCCGAGATCGGGGTGTGGCTCTGAACATTATTGTTCCAGCAGCGCTTTCCGAGATCGGGACATTATGATTGGTTTTCTATGCGAAGCTCTTATGATATCATTTCTACTGCGCTCTACGACTCCTTTTACGTACAAAACCCCATGACTTGATTAGTATTTTCTTTTGTTCTTCTCCTTTCCTCGAGATGACTCGACCTGCCCAACGCATGCGTGTCACTCTCTCTATTCAGTTGTTGTACATAAGTATCTTCGCGACAGGGTCCTAAACCCTTCGTGGAATCCCCCCCAAGCATCTCGAATAGTAACAAGTGGTTCTATTGACGTGCTTAGTGTAAAGAGTTTCATCTCTAGTCTAAGTGAAGCACGGGTAGCCGGTGTACCTCATTGTAGAGGAACGGTATCCAAGCGATTGCGTTGGTGATCGTTGCTACGGGCTTTGTACACGTTGTCAGATCGTACTAGCTAGTGCGATCGCCCTCGGACCTGTTTGTCGGGTCACCCCAGCAGTCCCTGTGTGGACACTCCCCCGTGGTTCGTTTGCGGATCACATCACGTCGTAGCGAGAAGATTGATTTGCACGAATAATCGATTTTCTCATCTACAATACCAAAAAATGCTACAGTAGGCTTGTTCCTTTTTACTGTAAACCGTTTGATTGATGAGTCTTTCATAGTCCTCGTGGACAAGGTACATGTCGTTTCAAATTGTCCGAGCACCAGAGGAATATGGTGAACAGTCTCCAACTAATGACTATGAACCTCCCATTGTTGCATCATGCTATGTAAGTCTCATCAACTCTCTTTATAGAAGATACTTAACGGCTTGCCATATATGCCTCAGATGTACCATTTCGAAGCAGACCCTCATTTACCGCAGACTCCCGCAGTCAAGAGCATGGGCACATGCGGGTTCACTTTGCTGTTAACAACTGAGATGCAAACTCGAGTCAAGGCAGCCATGCGAGTGATCTATCAATCAACCGTGAAGTCAACCTACAATAAAGCTGAAGGAAACTTGCTTTTCTATTATCTTTGGGTGTCTCAAACCGTTATCAGATTTTCAACTCTCCAGGGAAGAAATGTGCCACTCTGGATCGATTTGCTTCGACCATGCTAATCCATGGCCTTCCAACAACAAAGACATTCACGTCACCCGATGAAGTCGGCGAGATCACAAACCCCAAGTGCCTCGGCCACTTTGCACTTTTGGTGAGTGCATTTTCAGAAGGAGTTTCCTTGAAGCCTTACTGGTTTTTTTTTTTTTTAATCCTAAGCGAGCCATCGCTCGTGACGATGAACTGGAAAGTATTCTTCCTTTCCTACTATGGGACCCTCGGGTTAATGGTGGGAACTTTTGGGACAGCGTACTGTACTGGAACGACCATAAGTTCATGGGTTGTGACCTGTGACTAAGTTCATGGCCAGGGACCGTTAGTTCACTAGTTCATACCCCGCTGTGACATGTGGTCAGGAAGAAAATACCCTCCCATACACAGTCCAAAAACGACAAACCCATTCGTCGCCGATCCAGTGCTCACTGGAACTTACTATTCAATGTATCCTATGGCCAAGCTGTGCTCGCCTTAGCAACGTTTGGGTGCATTTGATATTCATCGGCAGGCCGATATCTGATCGACCGATTGGCCCGCATATGTGAAAAATAAACTGTGGGCGATCCTCTCATCAAATTCCTTCTTTATTGACTCAAATACATGCCTATGCTTGTTGGCACCTTTCTCGAGTATTTTCGGGAATTTATGCTGAATTTTTGAGAATTTTGACCATTTCATAAGCGCTCACCGCCTTCAGCATTAGTGACCTGTGACCATTGCGATAAGTTCGGTTCAAAGGGGTCCGCGGCGCGTGACTGAACTTATGGTCGTTCCCGTACAGTAAGTCGAGTGTTGAAGCTATTCCCAAATGGAAGCCCTCACGGTGCTGGAAATCGTACAAAGTGAGGAGTCTAGTCTATATTGCGTAAAATTCCTGTCGTGATCCTCAAATCTTCTCCAGTTTCTTCGCCCAGCTTGTTCAACGTGATAGAATGCTGGTCATCACAAACTGGGATGCTCGTGATGAACAGGCACAAGGCCCTCCCATGCCATCATCGCATCGTACTCCACAGCTCTCAACGCCCACTTCATCACCCAGAATCATGTCCCGGCAAATGTCCTCTCAACCTGTTCCGGCACGCTCTCAAAATCATTCGCCCTCTCCTCGAACAAGGTCGCTTTGCCACACTTTGCTCCCCCGTATTTTGTCCCCACATACACCATCAGCCCTCTCCGAATCCAATGCGCTTGGCTTGGGCGATGTTTACGAACCAGGTCCACAGCAGAGAGGCCACTTGTTGGGTTCATCCAATCATCCACACCAATTGGGCAACCAGGACGTTGAGATAACTGACTTCACATTGGCACCCTTTGGGACTGTTGCACAACAGAACTCACAGGGGCCAAGTATGGGTCTTCTCTGAATCCAGTCTCCTCCACCGCTCCTCCCTTTCATGCTGTTCCGGATGTTGTTGTTGTTGAACTCTTGTTTATTAGCTGTTTGGAGCTGCAGGCAATTAGCGCGCGCATAGAACGACCCGGGGGAGACTATTCTACAAAGAAAAGCGGTCCGGAATAAATATGGATAAGGCGAAAGAGAAGTAGAAAGTGGAAAGTATTTTGGAGTAGCTTGTCAGTGCCATAGAGAATTATGAATTAGTCTGCATAGGGTGTTTTCAGGATATTAAAGTTGGATCTACTCTACGGGTGTATGTGTGTTAGTCATCAGCAACGTAGAATAAGAGAGGGAATAGTCCGTGGGTC
This sequence comes from Clavulina sp. PMI_390, assembly GCA_015039315.1. NCBI lineage: Eukaryota > Fungi > Basidiomycota > Agaricomycetes > Cantharellales > Hydnaceae > Clavulina > Clavulina sp. PMI_390. Next base: position 84,402 of record WIDE01000053.1, read on the forward strand.
TCAATGTAAACCTCCCGACATAAGGAGGGTCGGAGGGTGCAACGGGTGACCAGAGAAGGGCTGAAGGATGCGGTTAGACCTTTGCAAATGCGTCGGTTACCTCGATGGATTCTGCTAATCGGGCCACGCCTTCGCGCGTGCCGAGCAGCTCTTCCATTGAGCGATCTTCTTCATCTTCTCCCAGGAGGTAACGGAATCAGTCGTAGTCCGGGCAGTCTTGGAGGATGTGTTGGCGGGTCTGGAGGTAGTGGCCACAAGGGCATTCCGTGGGTTCCGAGGGGACGAATCGGCCGTAGTATGAGCCAGTGTGCGCGTGGCCTGTCCGAATTTGGCCGAGTCTGGAGAAAGTTGTGCGATCGTAGTTGCGTAAGCGGAATGTGGGAGTGAGTTGCGGGCGGAAGTAGTCTGCCTGAGTGAAGTCGGATCGGGGGCGCCGTTTTGTGGCCATCCAGCGATCGACCCAGTTTCTCTGGAGAGACTTCTTCCATTCTGAGCCTATCCACGCAATTGATGACCAGCCTGGTGTGGTAGGGGCTAGATCACACCCGTCCTTGGCGAGTTTGTCTGCTGTTCCGGATGTCACCGATGCATCATATAGTCGAGTTACTGATCAGCATTCAGACGAGCTGGGACGGCTTCACTCCGGGCGGCTCATCAGCTTATCGGTAGCTTTGATACTGTTATTCTGTCCGCCTCAATTACCTCGCATGGGGCCCAGAGTGATGTATAAGCCAGTGGTTAGCCCAAAATTATCATCTACCAAGCCAAATGGAGGGTTGGGTTATAGCTCTACTTCATACATAGTTTCCATTTATGCTTGCTCGTAATCCTATTCTTTATGCCTAGTGCCAATACGCCACATGGCTGTAGCTCATTGATCCAGCAGACACGTCACTCCCGTACCAATTAAGCACCAGACAAGCCATTCCTGCAACGGGAGGGGATTCGGAAGCATCTAATATCCATCCCAATAAGGGCATTGGCCCAGCAGATCAGTATTCAGTACCCCATGACAGCCGCTCGCAATCCACGACGCCAAATGACGCAGCGATCCGAACCGGTATGCAGCTCTCCGTCAAACGGCGTCAACTCTTGCTGCAAATTGGCGTAGAATAATCCACGCCATCCGGCGTCATTTCTGTCTGGCAGTGTACAGATGTAGATTTGTAAACTACGGCTCTAGAATGTAAGGTCTGAATTTTTGTCACTCCTACCCGCCATACGGCCAGCGTTTCTCGATACAGCTATGCATTGGTGAGGCCTCAGTACCGGACTGCACACCCCCCTGTCAGATATTCTACGTGCTCTTGGTAGTTACGAGTGTCTTCGGCTGAGGGAGGGTCAGTGTTGCCGACGATGAGGAGGTGGGCTCTCCCCACGGTCGGCTAGGCGTAAATCGTGATCCGGTTGCACGCTGAACCCACTAGCACACACACACTGGCACACACCCACTCAGACACTCACTGTATACATTGTTGTTGTTGTCGGACTCTTGTTTATTAGTCGTTTGGGGCTACGGGCGATTCGCGCGAGCGTAGAACGACCCGGGGGAGACTATTCTACGTAGAAAAGCGGTCCGGAATAAATACGGACAAGGCGAAAGAGAAGTAGAAAATGAAAAGTATTAGGAGGTGTGGGGCCCTAGCATCGTAGGTATCATTAGGTAGCTTGTGAGTAGCGTATAGAATTACAAATTAGTGTGCAGTGCGAGTTATCAGGATATAAAGGATGGGTCTACTCTACGAATGCATCGCTGTATACATTTGTTTACTGTTTACTCAGACGGTTGGGCCACAAGTTCTCAACCACTTCGCTTAGCCGTTGTTTCGGTAAATCCTATACACCTTGGGAAGAATAGTCGAGCTAACGACCTGTTCACTCTGCAGCCTGCGGCCGATCTGAAAAGACGAGCATTTTGGACAGCTTACCATCCAGTCGCGTGCAAAGCCTCCAGAATTGGTATCTCGTAACGGTGTCGACATGCTCACAGTGAGTTCAGGAAGTAAATCATAGAGTGATTGCTTACGCAGTGTTACCAACCTTGCGATCAACCGTGTAGAACGACCAGGGGGCAGACCCACTCCATACTGCTAGTGAAACCTTCGCCTGCTATCCAGAGCTGAGAACCCATTTTACCAGTCACCAACAGGCGCACCGTATGCTCCGTACCCCCCCTCATCACTCCACTTACCCTTACGCCGATGCGTATAATGCACGCGAGGCCTTCATATCTTTCCGAAAGCGAATTCTTGACCTCCCGGATTCCGAAATAGAAGACATTGTGACCACTGTGCAAAACGTGCGGCTACTTTTTGCTTCTCCTTAAAACCGATGCTAACCTGGTAATATTGCATTCTTCGACCTTCGATGCAGTGCATCAAAATATGCGAGCTTCCTCCATCAGCGTCAGCTCTCGGGCTGCGCCTCCTCCAAGATATTTGTATACAATCTGGCGTGTTGCCTACAACGTACTGGATACGGAACGTACTCATAGAATCCATCATTGCCTGGGGAGGTGAAACTACATCTTATAAAGGTAGATATGATGCAAGCCCTGTGGTTGTTCGGGTGTTCCATGAAGATTCCCGCTTACAGGCCGACGAACAAAGGAGGAGGTTGCAGGTAAACCCTTTCAATGGATCGGATGACATCGAAAGTGACATACCTGATCCCCGAACATTTATAGCTCGTTGTTAGGGAAATTATCACTCATTGGCAACTTCGCCATCCCAATTTGGTTAGCCTCGTCGGCATTTGCAGACCTGCGGATCACTCCTTTCGTGACCGCGGAGGCTTCAATGCAGCCGAGATGTCACCACATAGACTGCATGAAATGATACTTGAATATGCGGAACATGGGTCAGCGCTGAATTATTTGGCATCCAATGATGGCTCTCAGCATTTTCTCCACGTGGTCTGTTCTCTTCTACTCCGCCTAGATGCCTCATATGACTTACGGGTTCTGAAGGTGAAAGGTGTGGTTGACGGCGTTGCATATCTGCATTCTCGGGTTCCACCTGTCATTCATGGGGACATCCATTATGTAAGTTGGGTTGGGTACAGATATATAGGACCACTATCTGATTGGTTTCTTGACTTAGCACAACATTCTCATCACTGGTTCAGGTGATGCACTCATCTGTGACTTTGGTCTCTCGCGTATCCGCCACATGATACCTCGCACAAACACGCAGTTTAGTGAGGGCGGCCACATTAGATTCACTGCTCCAGAGATAACAAGCGGCCAAATAATGCTTTGCAATGAAGCTTCGGACATCTACTCTCTGGCAATGACTATTTACTCGCTGGGGGTAGGCAAACCCCCGCTCTACCATGTTCCGGGCGATCAGCGAGCTGTGAGGCTGATGGAGCACGGGGAACGTCCAAGCTATCTGCCTGGAAGTCGCATGGATGCATTTTGCGGGCCCAATGACGCCATTGTCCCGGACATCTGGCGACTACTAGAGCGGATGTGGGTGCAGGAACCTCGGGATCGACCAGGTGCCATTGATGTCCGTGATGCACTGAGCATCGCATACGGTCCTCTCTTTCTTACGCACGGAGATCCGGCCGTTCCGTCGCCCCTGTCTTCTCCACAACCACCAGAGAATAAACAAGAGCAGGTCACTGACTCTGGTATTGGCTTGGAGCCCCGGCCTGCTGACAAGACAAGCAATAGTCTAAGCATGTCCGCACACTTGGTCGCTACACGTTCCTTTATTTCGGCTATTGTATCTCGCTATCTGTAGGAACCCAATTCAAACCAAGGATACGCAAATTGGTAGAGTAAACAGGTGTGTTTATGCCCCACCGTGTCTCGGCAAATCTCTCTCCTGGACACTTGTAGTCGTTTCATGGCACTGCTCTGCATGATTCAGGAGATTGCGTCCATTATGTGAAGCTCAGTACTGGTATTATGGTTGTTCTGAAGCAGTCTACACTGAATGGTACTCAACTTTAGCATCTAATAAGTTACTTGAACCAGGTGCACTACTGAACTATGAGGGCGTACCAGCCATGAACAAGGCAATATAGCCAAGGTGAGAACCAACTTACCCGCAATCTCCCGTAGGTAGAGCGGCAGGTAAGGCGGCAACGCAGATGCAAACTATCACAGCTTCGTGCCAGAGTTGAGCAATGTACAATATCCGAAGTAGATGGATATACTGGAGCAGCATATGAGGCACGAGACTAAGGAGATTGATGAACCAGCAGTCTGTGTCCCCGGCAGGTTGTCACCGCTTCCCTGATCTGGGGTTAGCTGGGCTGATGTTTATTGAAATTTATTCCGCCTTCTTTGCCTCATGGCTGGATTTGGACAGCGTATCATGTACCGCTATTTCTACAAGTTTTTATCGGAGTTCTTGGGAGATTGAGGGAGCTCAGTCAAGCCATCCCCTCTGAAAATTCGGGGTCTTTAACGCTGGTATTGGTATCATGGGCTAAATCGTTCACTCTATCGGAGGGAGCACTACAAGACATGTGGACATCATGAAAGCAAAAGCACTTGATGATATTTGTAAGGGATTTCCCATTTGAGACGGGTTCGGAGGAGCTAGAGAGCCTATTCCGATCTCTTGGCAAATAGTTCTGTCGGCCCTCCACCCTTGTCGCTTCGAGTGTACTTAGCTAGAGTCCAGTCGGTAGGATCTCGTAGGGTTCAGCGTCGATCTAGTGATTGTAAGGCCCAGCGTTTGTTCTTGCGTTTGTTCTATCGACCGCGATGTTTTGAACGTAGTTCGATTCTATCAGCTCTACGTTTGAAGAAACTCTGCTGCCAATGAACGGACACCGTTCACAGCAGAACACCGGCTCTCATCGGGCACCCTTTCCCTTTCACCCGTGGCCTCGACATCAGCTCTCCTGCCTCCGACTTCTCCTGCTTCTACTTCCCATGAAGCAACGGATTTGGTCGAAGGCCAAGACTTGATGCCATCCGCACAACCTTCTCTAGCATTGTGCACTCCTCCCTGTTTGCTGCTCAGCCTACGGCGGCCGCAAACAACCCTCCTGCCGTAAGCAACTCTGACGCCGCCGAAATGTTTCGGATGATCGTGGACACCGTTGCTGACTTAGGCTGACAATTCCGTGACCTTTGAAACCAGGTAAGCAGGTCTAGGTCGCTAATTCGGCGGCCTCTTCATCTTCCGCTTCCGCTGATCCCCCAGTAGTTAAGGCATCCCCTATGCCCGAGCCCAATCTTGGTGCTTCCATCATCGTTGTTCCCTCCGTACCTGAGGCTGGACCGTCCGTTGCGGAGAATAGATCCACCGGATGGAAGATGCGATGAACCCTTCGACCAAAGTAACTGAGGAGAACGCCGACATCTATCATGACTATCTCGATCGATTCGTCCACACTCGATACGTCAAGTAGAATCTTGAGACTTATCTCACACGTTGCCTTCAATCATTCAACTTCCCCTTGTAGCACCTAAGAATCGCTTGAACCTCAGGAAGAGTGCGACGGTCGCGTTCGTATCCATCAACGCCTGAAGGAAGTGCAGCCTAAAATCGAGATTCTGGATCCAGCTAAGGAAACCACGCTCAGCTCACGCCACGCCTCTGCGCCCGAGTGCTCTCGTCCTAGTCCATCATCCCTCTCAAGAACGGCACCACATCCTCCCATTCCATCAGCTCCTGCTCCCCCCAACCGCTCGCGGTGGACAGCGACCATCCCCTTTCAGCCCTTACCCCGATCGTGCCACTCCCAGACCACCCCCCGCGTCAGGTCCCCTCTCTGTCCCTCAATCCTATTGTTAGTCCAATTGAGTCTGTGTGGAAATCGATGAACTGCTCAAAAGGAAGATCGACTGTGAGCCTGATGATAAGTCAATCATGGACGCCCCCCGAAGAACTACAGCTGGCGGCAAAACACAGTGCACCTTGACTTTACGATGAGTGGCCCTAAAACTGATCCACCAGCAGGGTAACTGGTCCCTGGTTACGATCGAGTGTCAGCTGATTCCGGAATTCCGCATGCTTGGTGCATACGGATGACCATCGAGCTAGTGATCATAGTACCAGAGGTCATTCTGCTGTCTTAGGGCTGCAGAAGCGTCCACTTTGTAGTAAGAAAGAGGCCGAATCGTGCTTGTCGTAGTGGCTGGAACATTCCGTTGGCGGAGTCGACACTCGGCTGTAACCATGAATATGCTGGCAAATCGTCTCCTAGACGCAGCCCAGTCTAAAGTCAAGGTGCACTGTGTTTTGCCGCCAGCTGTAAGTTTGAATTGCCTGAAGCCTACACTGGCAAATCAAGCTTGGAATTTTTCCTCAAGTTGGCGACCAACTTCATCTCTCGGGGCAGCAGCTCCAACCTCGTCAGACCTCAGTTGCTTGTTCTTGGCATTTTTGTTTTTTACGCCCCTAATCTCCTAGATTGGTTGACGTGGTAATGTGGCTAGGGATTACCATGGCCCAAAGCAAGTGAATCCGCGCAGAACAGAGGGAGGCTTTTGCGTAGAAAGGACCTGAAATACGCTGTTTTAGAGAGACCTACCGCGGCAAGGCAGAGAGTGAACTCTGAAATACCTCCAGAGGTGTCTAGGGACCCTGTTCAAGCTTATCTTGCTTCGCCATCGTTTCCCACCGTGCCCAAATCGCAGTCTGTTGCGAACTACAGCCTCGTTTCCTGGGAAGAATTTGTAGCTTTACTACCCTCCGCGTCTCCGGATATTGCTCCTCCAGAAGCGAACTCCAAAGCTCTCCCGCCGTGGTGGCAGCCTATCGATGACGACATGCAGGCGGAGGCCACATCGGGAAATATACCATGGACCCCATCAACTATCCCCCAAAGCATCATCTCCCAGCAGGACAACTGGGGGTTAACCGTTCAGGCGCTGGCATGGTCCTTGTTTAGCATACTCATAGCATCCTACTTATTGTCTCTAGGCCTGACATACAACGTCCCAGAAAACCTCCAATAACACGCAATGAGATTCGGAGGTATCGAAGATAGACAATAGCTCTTATTCGGTATATACAAAGCGAGGCGACTCGTCACCCATCTCTTCAACTTGCTCGTCCGTCATGCCCTCGGTTTTATAGTCTTCCTTGCCTTCAGCACGTCTCCTATTCGCAATATGATACGAAATCTATGATATATCCACATTGAGTTTACCTAAACATAGATCCTGGAAGTATGCGAGCGGAGAGGGGACATACCCAGAGAATGCTATGAATTACGAGTGCGACGCCGAGCATAGCAAGCGTAATCGCATGGCCCTTAGTGAAACTATGTCGATATGCCGTAGAGGTTAGATAAATGACGAGGGAGGAACGTTATATAGGTGTGAACCACCCACCGAGGCTTTTTTGTGTAGATAAACGGCACCATAACGCCCTGCAAACGAAGAAGTAACGTTCAAGTGTCGGTCAGTGAAACTGCCCAAAACTCTGCAAATTAGAAAGACGCTTTACCGAAGAGTTACCAACGGTGAGCTGGAGGCCGTTCGCCGTCGTGCGCTTGCCGTATCGGGGAGTATTCGCAGGTAGCCAGCTATAAGGTAGGCCAACAATAACGTATAGGCCCATAGCACATAGGAAGCAGGCGAAGTATTCGGCACCAGGCGTTGCTGTGCTCAGAAGGATGATATATCCTATCATGGCGATGATGGTGAAAACAATCTGGTTGGTGTGGAAGTAGGATGGAGGGTTACAGCATCAGTACCCAACCTACACGGCTTGTTCGAGGAAGTGTGAGGAGAGGAGAAACTTACGATGAAAGGGGCTCGACGACCAGTGCGGTCAGCAAACCACGCGACTGAAAGATATGTGATAGCACCC